>JAKWJD010001766.1:48071267-48271267 GCA_027705065.1 Solanum peruvianum | reverse complement strand
GAAGTGGGAGTGGAAACATATAATATTGTAACTAATCAAACATTTATGATGCGTGCAACTTTATTGTGGACAATTAGTGATTTTCCAACACTGCCAATGCTTTTCGGATGGTGTACAAAGGGGAAATGGGCATGCCCAATTTGTAATCATAATACTTATTTCCAATATTTCAAACATAGTCATAAGATGCGTAATATGGGTCATCGAGCCTTTTTGCCTCATGATCATCCATATAGAAGAGATAAAAGATCCTTTACTGGTAAAGAGGAGCGTAAAGTTGCACTAACTCCCTTATAAGATGTTCAAGTTCTTGAAGAACTTCGTGAATTCAATAATGTTTTTGGAAAGGGCCATAAGAAAAGAAAATGAAAAAATGATGGTCCATGGAAAAAAATCCATCTTTTTTGAGCGGCCATATTGGGCAACCAAAAAATTAAGGCACAATCTTGATGTGATGCACATAGAGAAGAATATTTGTGACAGTTTGTTTGGGACTTTACTGGATATACTTGGAAAGTTCAAAAATCATAATAATTCTCGCTATGACTTGGATGATATGGGAATACGCAAAGTGCTTCAACCAGCAGAAGATTGTGTTACTGTAAACATTCATTTGGCTAAAGCTTGTTTCTACATAAAACCAGAGGAGAAAAGGTTATTTTGCACTATCTTAAAAGATTCCAAATTAATAAAAGGATTCTCCTCTAATATATTTAGTCGTGTGCAAATTGAAGATATGAAAGTATCAGGATACAAAAGGCCATGATTCTTATTTCATATTACATTACTTGCTCCAAGTTGTTGTCAGAAAAGTTTTTGCCCAAGAATGTTTCCTTGGTCTTGATTAGGTTGGGGGATTATTTTAGAGCCATATGTAGTAAGGTTATAAGAAGAAGAAATCCTGATAAGATGAAGGTTGAAATAGTCAATATAGAATGTGAGCTTGAAAAGATTTTTCCTCCAATTTTTTTTTTGATATAATGACACATTTGCCTATCCATTTAGTGGATGAAATTAATCTTGGAGGCCCGACTCATTTGCATTGGATATATTCTACTAAAGTAACTATGTGTGACTTTAAGGGGATTGTTCGTAATCGAAAAAATCCAGAAGGGGAAACATTAGAGGGATTTTCAGCTATAGAGTGTTTGACGTTTATTTTGAGATACATACCTCATATGGTGAAGACAACATTTAGTAGGTATCAAATTGAGGATGATGAGGACAATCAAACAGGGGATGATGATACTTCACCTTTATTTCTTAAGACAGCTCATCTAATCGGAAGTATAAAAAAAAAGGAAAGGCAAGACTTTTAAACATGAAGTGTAATGCCCCAAAATAAACTAAGGTGAACTAGAGCCTCGTGAGTGTTTCTTGAGTTAATTTTGATATAAAAAGAGTTACATTAGTGTTCTTACACAGTGTGTGAAGTATGGTTAAGTTTGGAGGTCCAACGACCAAGAACGTCCATGACGTTCGAAAGATGTGCCGTAGATAGTGTTCTTGTGCCTTGAGGTGTTTTAGTGAGTTTTATGTATGTGTTTTAATCAAAATTTATGTGGGATGTTCCTAAAACCTAGAAAACTACGTTTAGGGGTCTAAAGTTTGGGTACGACCCCATCTAGGACCCACAAGGGGCCCTAGAAGAGGACCCCACTTTTTGGCAAGAAACTGCCAAAACAATGACCAAACAACGACCCAAGGGACAGTCCGTTGGTCAACCAACGCACCGTCGACCATGGGCATCGATTGGAACTGCAAGTCTAGCCA
Organism: Solanum peruvianum; assembly: GCA_027705065.1. Lineage (NCBI taxonomy): Eukaryota > Viridiplantae > Streptophyta > Magnoliopsida > Solanales > Solanaceae > Solanum > Solanum peruvianum. Next base: position 48,269,494 of record JAKWJD010001766.1, on the reverse strand, counting down.
AGCATGCACATAGAAGAGTTGCAGTCCCAATCGACGGACCCCATCAATGGGACGTCGATTGGGAGACGGTCCGTTGGTGGTGAGGGCGTAGGTGGTCACTATAAAAGCTGTAATTTCCTGCTTCGACTTGGGGTGTTTGGTAAATTCGCCCCAAGTATTTTATGACCCCAGGATGATATTTTTAGGGTTTTTAAGTTATATTAGATTAGTTTTAAGTCCTCGACCTAGACACGACCCCTCACTTCAAATATTCAAACTCCCTCTCTAAAGAAAACTCTCTCAAAGCCACCATTGGAGCTAAGACTCAAGGAGGGCAAGAAGGGATGGTTTGGACGTGTTTATTCACCAAAATTAGTATGTCGTCTTGAATTTGAGGTACGGTATCCATCCTTGAACCCTCTTCCATTTAAGGAGTCATTTCCAAAGATTTCAAAAAAGGGTTTTCAAACTCTATTTTCTTCTATCCTTGATTTTAAGCATGAGTCTTCTTGTAAAAGTGTTTTAATGATTCAAATGTGTTTATTCTAGTATGAATTGATGATTTTAATCTCAAAACCCTAATGAACTCGTGTTTATGCATATTTCAAACATTTATCTTAAGAAATGGGTTAATGAGCATGTTTATGTAGGGTATGAACTTTGGTTTTATTGTGTTGTTATTATGATTTAGCTATTGCCTTAAGGGACTTCTTATGATGAAATATTGAGAAAATTGATTATAGGTGGTAATGGCGTAATTATATGGTGAGTTGCTTATGTTGTATGGTCCACCTTCTTGGTGGCGGTGTTTATTTGATGAACTTGATATTATTGAGTATATATTGTGACTGTGACTTTGATGGCCTAATATGTGAAATGAAGTGATAATGAAGATGATTCTTGTGTTATGTATTATGAAGCTTGAATTGCATGTTTGACCTAGATTATGTCTAAATGGAGTATATGATTATGTGAAGCATGTAAAATGTGTGAATTGATAAATGTAGGTCTAAAGCATGTATAGAAGTCAATGTAAGTGAAATGATGCTTATATGCAAGATGTGCTCACAAGTACACACACACACACTTAAATGAATGTGTGAAGCTAAGTTGAGTAACTAGAGGAGTTTTGAGGTGGACACTCTTCGTGAGTTGATATGAAGTGTCTAATAGCAACCTCACTACATCCTAAGAGATTCCTAAGATAGGTCGGAGGATGAATGCCCTTCGTGAGTTGAGATGTGGTGTTCACTAGTTATCCTTAACCTATAGTATGTAATGTTTAGAATTCGTGGGGGTTATGTCTAGCACCGAGAGAATATGAAGAAGAGGTGGTTACATGAAGAAAAGGTGGTTACACTTCGTGATTTGAGAGTTGTATCCAATGTACCTCTTGAGATGAGCTCTCCTCGTTAGTAGAGAATGAGTTACTTAGTAGCAATCCCCTTATCCCTTAACTATGTGCCCCCATAGTTGTAGCTATTGTCCAAGCATTGTAAAAGCTAAGAGAACGACCTTACCCTAGGCAAGTGAGGATCCCTCATCCGATAGCGTTTAATATCAGGATTTCATGTCTAGCTCTGATGGTCTATGTCGGTTAAGCTATCCCCCACAAAAGAATTGAATGAACTAAGTCTTCTAAAAGAATGTGCTACTTAGGGTAGGTGGTGGTATGGGACGCTATCTATCCATTTCACTAAGTAAGACCTTCTGAAAGGGAAGACATGGTGCCAAACCTTCTAAAAGAGTGTACTACTTAGGGTAGGTGATAGTATGGGACGCTAGCTATCCATTGTACTAAGTACGTATTTCAAAAGGGAAGTCTTTGGTGGTTTGTTGAGTGTTCTTCTAAAGTATTGTGTTTTGAGTGGTAACTTGTTATCCTAAGTGGAGTAAGCTTTTGGTGCGTAGTCTTAAAGATCTCCTTGGTGTCCATTGAAAGAGGTGTTTAGACGTTTCCTTCACGTATTACCTTGGAAAGTCTTAAGATAACCTCGGTGGGGAAACTTCTATAGAAATGAGCTCACTTCCTCATTGGCAATACCTTGGAAGTTCACTATCTTTGGAGTCTCTTTAGTTCACTATAATGTTTTGCATAGTTTACTGCAATTTTGGTTAAGTTCTTGTAAAGTGTTCAATCCAAGGGAAGCCATTAGAAGCACTATGTGGGAGTGGTAGTATGGGTTGTTACTCTCACATTGAACATAGTGTGACCTATAATTACTATTGGATAAGGTCACATACATGAAGTTCGTATGAATGTATGTTTGGCACTTGTTTAGCTAGGAGTGTGGATTTGATTCCCATACGAGGTAAGCCTATGGTTGGTGGTCTTAAGGATCCTTTTGGTGTGACTTGAAGGGGGTGTATGGGAAGTCCCTTCTTGACTTACCTTAGGGAATCTTATGATAACTTGTGTTAGGGAAACTTCAAGGGAAAAAGGGTTCACATGACTTGACTATGCCTTCACTGTAAAGTCCTTAATGTTACTGTAACGTGTTCTATAAATTCTAAAATATGAGATTCTTCTATTAAGTGTTAAATGATATTTCTTATGTTGTTTTACTTCTTAAATCATGAATATTTTACTTAAGTGGCATGAAATGTTATTTTACTAAAATGTCCCTTTTTGTATGTTTTTGGATATGCCATACTTAGTACATTGTTTTATACTTAACCCCATACTTTTATATACTCTATAAGTATAGGTTGGAAGCTTTTGAAGGTTTTAAGGTGAAGCTTGGGAAAGTTCCTCTCAAGGCAAATTATGTCCTCATATATTCGAGGTCATAGTCCTTTTCTTAGTTTCTTATTTAAGACTTATTATGTATTTTCTTTTAATGTAAAGGGTCGTCTCCCTAAGATATAATGTTGTGTCTTAAGTTGGCTTGTAACAATGAGATTCTTTAAGTATTTATGAAAGTTTTTGTTTTAATTGTCGTGAAATTTTTTAATTCCGCACTACTTTTCATGTCTTATGTAATGAACGATAGTTAAAGGGCTTGTACAAGACCCCAAAGGGTCAAGTACGCCTTGTCACGAATCGAGGGTTCTCCCTAACTTCTAGGGGGTACTTTTGGGTCGTGACATGGAACAACATTAGTTGTTTGAAGCACATCGATATGCTTTGTTCAATATCGGAGATGAAAAAGTAGAGACATTCATCAGGTAAGATAAATAATCATTTGTTTTTAAACATCTTTTGTATGTTATGATATTGTGTTTTAAATTCCATTAATAAATATACATTGATTTAATTGTATATCATGCTTGTAGGGAACATAAGAATTTAATCAATAATCATACCGAAGGAAATGCATGGGTAAAAGCACAAATGCATAGTAGAAAATTATGTGATTGGTCTAGGGATAAAGTTAAAAATATTTAAGTGCCTAATCATTTAAGATGGCTATATAAAGGGACTAATTTTTTGGCTTAATGATATATTGGATATTTCATTAATGGATAGATTTCATACAAAGACACGGGATGACCCTTGCAAGACTAAAATAGTGGAGTTACTTTGTCAGCAACAATAGATAGTTTTGCTAGCACTAGGGGACAAAATTCCTATCGATGGAATGGTTATCTATTATGAAATTATCCAGGATATCATTGAGATTGATTATTGGGGTTGATTTAGTGTTGTACTTTTTACATATGATTGTTTTCATAACGAAGTCGATGAATATAGATTGACTCGGGTATACTTTAATAAACAATGTAGTACGAATGATCCTTTGTACTAGCATCTCAAGTGCATCAAGCTTATTATGTGGAAGACCCAATAGAGAAAAATGTATGTTATGCAGGAAATGAAGTCCCAATAGTTTTGTCTGATTTGGAGGAAGAGAATTGTCCTAATATTGAAGAAACATTTCGGGGAGAGACTAACGATGACATTGGTTCATCACAAAGAGTACTGGATGATGTTAGATGGTCGAGAGAAGATCTCTGATATAATTGATATGTTCGCCCTAGCACAATATTCGGAAGATTTAACTATGGAATCATCAGAAGAGGAGGATGACTTTGATGATACTGATTGGGATTGGATGGAGGCTGATGACTGACAAAGGATATTTTCAACTTTTTCAAATACATTCTCTTCTTCGTTTTGGTAGTAAGTAATAAATACCTTTTTGAGTTGCATCACATAAAGTATGAATGTTGACTGGACTCTATTTGGATTTCTGTCTATTTTCTACTGCTAGTTGCTTGATTCTGCTTGTTTTGAAATATTTTTTTGCTAACGTTGGTATTAGAGATGTATTAGTTATGTACAGAGGAGCATTATTCTTGATATATGCTTGAGCTGTTAATCATATTGTTGTTTGTTCTTCTCATCATTTTTTGGTTATTCACGTTTGAAAGTTCTGCACTAAGTGACTTCTTCTGTCTTATTTTTACATAGATTTTGATAGTCATGAGTCAACAAGAGTCTTCAAAAAGAAACAAAAAAGCAAAAAAATAAGACATATGCTAAACCTGGATCATTATCATTCTCGGCATATAAAAAACGAATGTTATTGACAACAAATAAAATTGCTCAACCTAAGGAGTCAGAGAAAAGGAAGCTGCTTAAATTAATTGAACAATCAACAGTAGCACCACAATCTGAAGCTAATGGACAATATGTGGAGAAGTAGCCTCTTGAGTTGCAACCTATAGATGATCAAGTAGAAATGAACTCTGGAACTCCGACAACTGGTGAACAACCTGAAGAACAAGGTAGTATATAAAACTAGAAACTTACTAAATTCATCTATGAATTCTAATTTCATATATTTTTTTAATAGTTGAATGTGTTTCCAGTAAAAATAAAAGAGGTCAAACTCAAATGCATGATGTACATGCATGAGAACAGCGTAAACTGATCATATTAAATAGTCTCAATCAACCGGTTGGTCCTACTGAAGACGTTATGACAGAGTTAAGTAATTTCTAGGTACATTGGCAAGAAATAAGACTCTTTGCCCATTTGATATATTTGATTGGAGGAGCATGGATACTAAAAAGGATTTATGGGATTATAGTAAGGTTTGGAGTTTCCAGTATTCAATCTGTTATAAAAGTATTTTACTTCAATTGGCGAACTAAATGACTTCACATTGTAGGAGAAATACATTATTCCTGAAGCTGCAAAAGATTGGGCTTTGGTAACAATTTTAAATGCTTGGAGAAGGAATAGATCTGACTTGAAGATGAATTATTACGATCCATATGACAATGATGAAATTTGAATGGAAAAATTTGAATAGAAAAAAAGCCTGGTCATATTTCAGAATGTCAGTATAGAGAGCTCTTTAAATATTGGAAGTCTGAGAAATTCAAGGTAAAATGTAGTTCAGAATCTCAAACATCCAAAATTTTTTTCTCCTGGTCTCTTTTGTGATATAGTTGTTGCTGCAACTTTATTTTTCTTCAACTTTCCCTTCTGCTATTTTCTTCTCTGTTTCATAAATTCTTATTATCATCAACGTGTAAACTCAATAATTTCATTTAGAAGTTGAATAAGATGCATATGGCAGTAATGTTCCTACTTACAAAGCATGTTCTTTAGTTCGATTTGTTAAAAGAAAATATTGGGACATGCACTTCTTCTAGTACATTATGTAGCACCCATATGCCTTTGGTTACCATTATTGATTCATTTATTTGCAGAAAATATCTGAAACAAACACTAAGAATTGAAAAAAGCCGATGAATCACACACACCAGTCAAAAAGAGTTTTGCTTTAATCCGCATAAATTACAGTATAGAGAGCTCCTTAAATAGTGGAAGTCTGAGAAATTCAAGGTAAAATGTAGTTCAGAATTTCAAACATCCAATTCATTATTCTCCTCATCTCTTTTGTGATATAGTTGTTGCTGCAACTTTACTTTTCTTCAACTTTCTCTTATGATATTCTCTTCTCTGTTTCATAAATTCTTATTATCATGAACATGTCAAACTCAATAATTTCATTTAGAAGTTGAATAATATACATCTGACAGTAACGTTCATACTTACAAAGCTTGTTCTTCAGTTGGATTTGTTAAAGGAAAATATTGGGATATGCACTTCTTATAGTCATTATGTAGCACCCATATCCCTTTGCTTACCGCTATTGATTCATTTATTTGAAGAAATGTCTGAAACAAACACTAAAAATTGGAAAAATCTGACGACTACACACACCAGGTAAAAAGAGTTTTTCTTTAATCCGCAGTAAATTACAGTGTTCTCTTAATTAATATATAAGCTTAACCTTTCATTTAAGAAATTCTGGTATCTATTTTTATGTGACTAGGAAAAAGAAAAGGAATTTTTATCTGCTAAAGAGCTCTTTGTGGTCACAAGAACAAGAAAACCTGATCGATCCTACAAGGCATCGAATGTGAACACAACTAGTAAAATTGTACGGATATTGTCAATTTATATTTTATCAAGACCAATTAGTCATTCTAAATTTTAATTTAAAAGACTGATTGTTGGATATGTTGTGTTAGGCTTAAATGGAGGAACTTGAAAAGCAAATGAGCACAAATGGTCAGTCAATTTATGCATTTTCAGTTGTCATGGGTCATGAACATCCGGGACGTCTAACACTATATGGATCGGGGGTTACAGATACTACTGTGAAAAGAAAGTTGACAATTCTTAACCAAGTTCAAATGCAACAAATGATGTAGTGCAGCAAATGCAAGAAAGAATGCAAAAAATGGAGGAACAAAGGAGAATTGATCCTAAAATACTAGCAGGATTGTCTGTTCCTTCACCAAGAGAAGCTACTTCTGCACAAACAGCTACTACTACTTTATCTTTATCTTTCTCTTGAAACTCAATTTCTTCTGAGTTGAGAGAGTTGATTTTTTTCACTGGTAATCCTTGCATGGTAGTAAATACGGGGGGTCGTAATATATATAGGGTTTTCACTTAGGGATTGATTTGTCTCAATTTGGCTGCAAAGGATTGGATACCAGTGAATGGGGCAGGTTGTGTTATACCTCATCTTTTTTGGTATTATTTTTGTGATTCTTGCAAGATTGAGGTATTCGATCATTGGAAATATGGGGTTCTGCACTACAGTTCTGTTTTAGTTGTGTGTAGAGATGTGTTATTTGAAATTATTTAGCTTCTGGAGAAATTAGATAGAGTAACATAGATATGATTTTGTTTTTTTTTGGCCTGTATGGTACACTCCAGAATCTCCTTGGTGTTTTTGTTTGTATCCTGCATAAAATGTTTTCCAAAAGCTCTAGTTTTCTCATTTGTAAGATTTACGATTGCATCATCTGATTTAGAAAACATGTTCTTTGTTTTATGACTTTTCTTGAGACTCACTCATACTCGTATGAAGCCTGTTCATACTATGTTGTTGGCTCGGATCTTTTGTCTTTAGGAAATTGTTTGTCATTGGAGAGTGTCTCTGTTTCTTTCCTCCAAATTGTTGTGAGATGTTCTTCTAGTTTAGGGGAAGAATCCCTATGAATAGGTCGTCACTATCACTACTCTGTCTAAACTAGTTGAGAATGTTGATTTTGTCTTCTGTCTTTCCTCCCATTTTTCTGAACCATACTTCTTCCTCCGCTTTTACAGTCTGCTAATCTGAATCAGATTAGCAAGTAGCTTTAGTGTTTTAACAATTATCATGTGAATGAAGATTGTTTCTCCTCTCTGTGGACTATTTTGATTGCTCTTGCAGCTGAGACTCCACCCAATAGTATACTTACATTCTTCCATCATCATAACGTAGTAGTTTTTTTATTTGAAGATGATTGTGGACTGTTTTTCTACATTTAGATTCTTCTTACTCTCCATGTGGCCTTAATTCTTATTACTTACGTGTGACCTTAGATAAAATTTGACAGATTCTATTTTATATATTATAACCCCTAGTGATTCACTGTGTAGAATAAACAAAGATTGCTTATAAGCATGAAAGAAGTTATATTCAATTGATACTGAAGAAAAGCTAGCATCATTTACTTTTTTTTGTTCTGTAACTTTATTAGCACAAATTTTTAAGGTAACTTGTGTTATGAACAAAGGAATACTCATAAAAGTATTTCAGTAATACATGGGAGAGGTATAGACTGAACACAGAATAAAATGATGTCCCTCTAAGGACATCCCACGAAATAGGTAAAAGGATTAAATAATAGAAGGTTATTTGAGATCTTGTTATCATTTTGTTGTGCTTACCATCCGGCATTTTGAAGTCAGTCTAGGATGATAGAGACGTAAAGAGACTTGGCAATGACCAATAGTTTAGGAGCTATTTCTTCTTCTTTCTGTCACGACCCAAAACCGAGCCGCGACTGGCACCCACATTTACCCTCCTATGTGAGCGAACCAACCAATCTAACCCTTAACATTTCAATGTATATCAACAGAAAATAATGCGGAAGACTTAAACTCATTAATAAAAACAATTCAAAACTATTATTATTATCCCCAAAATCTGGAAGTCATCATCACAAGAACATCTATCTCAAATTACTAAACTAAGAATGTCTAAGAACAAAAATAACTAAAAAGCTAGTCCATGCCGGAAGTTCAAGGCATCAAGACTTGAAGAAGAAGATCCACTCCAAGCTAGAAGCATTAGCTCACCCTGAATTTCCGATGTAGTAAAGACTGGCTTGAATTACTGTTGAGTCGAAGACGACGGAACGTTCGCTGCACTCCACAAATAACAAAGAAGAAAACATAAAAGTAGGGGGGGCAGTACAACCACAAGTACTGAGTAGATATCATCGGCCAACTCAAAATAGGGAACAGTATATATCAAGTAATATTATAAATCAACTATGATACTCAACATGTAGCAACAACAAGTACTATAATCATCAATAAGTACTACCAAATTCATCCATGAGGACTCACGCCTCAATACCATACTCATTTGGGAAATAGGTTTATTAGATTGAGTATATTAACATCTTTCAAGATTCATTATCTTTCTTCCTCTTGTGTCGGTACGTGACACTCCGATCCCCTACTACTATGTGTCGGTACGTGACACTCCTATCCCCTACTACTATGTGTCGGAACGTGACACTCCGATCCCCTAATTATACGTGTCGGTTCGTGACACCCGATCCCCTAATACTATGTGTCGGTACGTGACACTCCGATCCCCTAAATCTACGTGTCGGTTTGTGACACCCGGTCCCCCTAATACTACGTGTCGGTTCGTGACACCCGATCCCTTAATTCATGTGTCGGAACGTGACACTCCGATCCGCTAATTCTATGTGTCGGAACGTGACACTCCGATCCACTAATCTCATTCTATCAATTTATCAAGCCTTCTCTTATACCAAGGCATCATCAATCCCATTACTTTAGTTTATCAAGCCTTCTTTATTACCAAGGCATCATCATTAAACAAGAGATTAGGGTTTTTCAAGATTTGGGATTCAACAACTTCATCATGCTCATATAATCACAATTACATAATAACAATTCATGCAAGCATACAAATAAGCACATAGCAGGGTTTACAATATCATCAATACATATCATTCGCTATTAAGAGTTTTACTACGAATATCGTAAGAGAATAAACCATAACCTACCTCCACCGAAGACTAGTGATCAAGCAAGAAATTCCCAAGCTTTGTTCTTCTTCTTCCTCGTTCGACTCTCTCTCTCTTTCTCTTTCTATTTTCTTATTCAAACCCTCTTTCTTTTACCCTACTCAGCATATAATTAAGAATGAAAGATGGCAATAATAACCCACTAATTAACTTAAGGTTACCTCTTTTAACCCCCAAGTAATTAGACTTATTAATATTAACCCACTAACTTTATAATTAAGACAGGAATAGTCAAAAACGTCCCTTAAAACGTGTAAAGAAATCCGACCCAGACTAGGATTGCGCAGTCTGTGACGGGCCGTCGTGCCTGCAACGGTCCGTCCTGCAGGTCGTCGCAAGGTTCAGAGACTCAATTTCCACCAAAGAGTCTGTGACGGTCCGTCACACCTGTGACGGTCCGTCCTGCAAGTCCGTCACGAAGTTCAGAGAGTCGATTTTCAGTACCCAATTTCAGAATTTCTAAGTATATTGAAACGAGACCCTGCAACGGTCCGTCATGCCCATGACGGTCCGTCGTGGGGTCCGTCGTCTCAGCCAATTCTCCATAAATAAAATCTGCTGCTCGAAACGACTAAACAGGTCGTTACAATAGATACCAATTTACCCATCGTTCGTCCTCGAACGATCAAAAAGAAGAAAAACAAGGGCGAAAAGGAGTACCTGAATCTATAAACAGATGTGGGTATTTTTCTTGCATATCTGCCTCCTTCTCCCAAGTGGCCTCTTCAACCGGTCGATTCTTCCATTGCACCTTGATGGATGCAATCTCCCTTGACCTCAACTTACGGACTTCTCTAGCTAAAATAGCAACAGGCTCCTCCTCAAAAGACAAATTTTCATCAAGCAAAACTAAATCCCAACGGATAATGTAGTTTCCATCCCCATGGTATCTTTTCAACATAGACACATGGAATACCGGATGCACTCCGGACAGCCCTGGAGGCAAGGCTAATTTGTAAGCCACCTCCCCTACTCGCTTAAGTACTTTAAAGGGACCAATATACCTTGGGCTTAGTTTACCTCTTTTACCAAACCGCATCACCCCTTTCATGGGTGAAACCTTCAACAAGACTTGTTCACCCTCCATAAACTCCAAATCTCTAACCTTTCGATCTGCATATTCTTTTTGCCTACTTTGAGCCGCTAGAAGCTTTCCTTGAATGCACTTCACTTTATCTAACGAATCCCTCAAGAGGTCAGTACCCCAAGGTCTAACCTCAAATGCATCGAACCAACCAATGGGAGACCTACACCTCCTCCCATACAATGCTTCAAATGGAGCCATGTCAATACTGGAGTGATAGCTATTATTGTATGAAAACTCTGCCAAAGGTAAGAAACTATCCCAATGACCACCAAATTCTATCACACATGCACGAAGCATATCCTCCAACACTTGAATCGTTCGCTCAGACTGACCATCAGTCTGAGGGTGAAACGCAGTACTAAGGTCCAACCTAGTACCTAAATCAGCATGCAATGTTCTCCAAAACTTAGAAGTAAACTGCGTACCTCTATCTGATATGATGGAGAGTGGAACTCCATGCAATCGAACAATCTCTGAGATGTAAATTTTGGCTAACTTCTCTGCATTGTAGGTCACCTTGACAAGAATGAAGTGAGCAGACTTAGTTAACCTATCAAACATCACCCAAATGGAATCAAACTTACCCAATGTCTTTGGAAGACCAACCACGAAGTCCATTGCAATTCTCTCCACTTCCATTCAGGAATGGGCATTCTCTGAAGTATTCCTCTGGGCCTCTGGTGTTCATACTTTACTTGTTGACAATTTGGGCATTTGGCAACAAAATCCACTATGTCACGCTTCATCCTACTCCACCAAAAGTGTTGTTTTAGGTCACGGTACATCTTGGTTGCTCCCGGATGTATAGAGTATCCGGAACTATGAGCCTCTGTAAGAATAGTGTGGATCAAGTCATCGACACGAGGCACACATACCCTTCCCTTAATCCTCAAAACACATTCCTCATCAATTATTGCTTCTTTAGCCTCTCCTTGCAACACTTTATCTCTAATTCGACCTATTTTCTCATCCTCAAACTGTTTTCCCTTAATCTTGTCAAGGAAGGAAGATCTTGCCTCCACACAAGCTAACAATCCTCCCTTCTCATTTATTTCTAACCTCATAAGGTCATTAGCCAGAATCTGCACCTCTCTAGCCAATGGGCGTCTAGAAACTTGCAAATGAGCTAGACCTCCCATGCTTCCGGCCTTTCTACTTAAAGCATCCGCCACAATGTTCGCTTTTCCCGGATGATACAGAATAGTGATATCGTAGTCCTTCAATAGTTCCATCCATCTCCTCTGTCTCAAATTCAAATCCTTCTGAGTGAAGACATACTGTAGGCTATGATGGTCCGTATAGACTTCACACTTAACCCCATACAAATAGTGTCTCCATTGCTTTAGTGCGAATACTACCGTGGCCAACTCCAAATCATGGGTCGGATAGTTACGTTCATGCACCATTAGTTGCCTCGAAGCATAAGCAATCACCTTCTTCTCTTGCATTAGCACTGCACCCAACCCAGAATAGGATGCATCACAATAAACAATAAAGTTCTTACCCTCTACTGGCAAGGTAAGAATTGGTGCAGTAGTCAACAAGGTCTTGAGTTTCTGAAAGCTTTCCTCACACTCATCCGACCATACAAATGGAACATTCTGCTTAGTCAAGTTCGTTAATTGGGAAGCAATAGATAAGAATCCCTTGACAAATCGGCGGTAGTAGCTAGCTAAACCAACAAAACTCCTTATTTCTGACACGTTTGTAGGTCTCACCCAATTCTTCACTGTCTCAATCTTAGATGGATCCACCATCACTCCATCCTTAAAAACCACGTGTCCCAAGAAGGACACTAAATCTAGCCAAAACTCACACTTGGAAAATTTGGCATAAAGCTTCTTCTTCCTCAATAACTCTAACACCATTCTCAAATGCTCCTCATGTTCCTTCTTACTCTTCGAGTATATCAGTATATCATCAATAAATACGATCACAAAGAGATCTAGATATGGCTTAAAGATCCCATTCATCAAGCTCATGAAAGCAGCAGGGGCATTAGTAAGACCAAACGACATTACCACAAATTCGTAGTGCCCATACCTAGTTCGAAAAACAGTCTTTGGAACATCCGTTGCCCGTATTTTCAATTGATGATAACCGGATCTCAAGTCAATTTTAGAGAAGACACAAGCACCTTGTAACTGATCGAACAAGTCATCGATGCGAGGAATGGGATACTTGTTCTTGATAGTTACCTTGTTCAACTGCCGGTAGTCTATGCACATCCAAAAGCTCCCATCCTTCTTCTTCACAAATAATACCGGAGCACCCCAAGGAGATGCACTTGGTCTAATGAAGCCCTTGCTCAACAACTCTTGAAGTTGTGCCTTTAACTCTCTTAACTCCGCGGGAGCCATTCTATAAGGGGGTATAGAAATGGGGCGAGTACTCGGTTCAAGATCAATACAGAAGTCAATATCCCTATCTGGTGGCATACCAGGAAGATCTGCAGGGAACACATCCAAAAACTCACGGACTACCGAAACCGACTCAATCGAGGGTACTTGAGAAGTGTCATCCTTGAGATGTGCCAAGAAAGCTAAACACCCTTTACTAACCATTTTCTTAGCACGAAGAAAGGAGATGATACGCACCGGATTGGAAGTGTAGTCGCCCTCCCACACTAACGGATCTGTCCTAGGCTTGGCTAACGTCACCGTTTTAGCATTACAATCCAAGATCGCAAATTGCGGAGAAAGCCAAGTCATACCCAGAATTACATCAAAATCAACCATTTCTAAGATAACCAAATCTACATAAGTGTTGCTCCCCACAAAGTTCACCAAACAAGACCTATATACCTTTTCAACTACCACAGACTCACCCACCGGAGTAGAAACACGAATAGGCATATCAAGTAATTCACAATGTAAATTTAGACCATTAGCAAATGAGGAAGATACATAAGAAAATGTGGATCCAGGATCAAACAATACAGAAGCCATGCAATCATAAACCAGAAGATTACCTGTGATGACAGCATCAGATGTCTCCGCCTCCGATCTCCCAGGGAAAGCATAACAATGGGCCCTTTCATTTGTTTGTCTGTTGCCCCTACCATGTTGTGATGTAGTGGCTCCAGTTTGCCCATCACCTCTGCCGTTTTGGTGACCACCATTACCTCGACCACCACGTCCTCCAGAATAACGGCCCCTACCATGACCACCTCTTCCTCTAGCTATTGGGGGTCTATAACTCTGTTTGGGACGATTTCTCCTAATATGTCCAGTCTCGCCACATCCATAACACTCTCTAGAGTCAAGTAGAGGTCTCTCAGAGAAGTGTTGACCGGTCTGAGGTGGACCCCCAACTACAGTCTGTAGTGAAGACTGAATTGGTCGGACTGAGTAACCTCCGGAACCCTGTCCTCTTGAGTAAGAACCATTAAACTCACCTCCCTTTCGAAACCTTTTTGATGTCGATGTCGAGGTGAAGTCATCGGGCTTTACTCCTTCCACCTCTATCACGAAGTCTACCACTTCTGGGAAGGACTTTGCCGTACCCGCTACCTGTAAGGCCGAAATCCGCAACTCTGATCTCAACCCCTTCACAAACCGGCGAATCCGCTCTTGTGGACTGAAACAAAGTTGATTGGCATACCTGGATAATGCACGAAACTTAGCCTCATATGCATTAACCGACATCCTACCTTGCTCTAGGCTCAAGAACTCATCCCTTTTCCTATCCCTCAAAGTCCGTGGGATGTACTTCTCCATAAACAAGCTAGAGAATGAGGCCAAGTCATAGGTGTTGCCTCTGTCGGTTGACACTCAACATGTGATCGCCACCACATTTTGGCGTTCCCTTGAAACTGATAACTCACGAACTCAACACCAAACCGTTCTACTATACCCATTTTGTGTAGTAGCTCATGACAGTCAACCAGAAAATCGTAGGCATCCTCAGATTCAGCACCCTTGAAGACTGGAGGTTTCAATTTCAAGAACTTACTGAAAAGTTCATGTTGATCATTTGTCATTATGGGCCCCGTAGTTAGACGAGGAAACGTGCCTATCTCCAATGAGGCATCCATGCGGGGAGCCCCAACGGTGGCATGTCGTACCTCTGGAACCTGAGGCGCTGGTGCAGAAAACACTGGGGGTGTCTGGCCCTGATCAGATAACCCGCTAAGATAAGCCAGAACCTAATTGATCATCTCTGGGGTAGGTTGGGGTGGCATTTCCTCATTCTGCACTTGTTCATTCTCCCCTTCCTCAGCCTCTCTTACTACTTCTTCAGTCGGTGGAGGAGCCACCGCCCTAGCATCAGATGGACTAGGTGCTCGTCCTCTTCCTCTAGAGGACGTCCTCCCATGACCTCTACCACGGCCTCTTGCCACTGTTCTTCCTCGAGCCACAGCCCCAGTGGCTGGCTCAGATGTTTCTTGTCTGGCCGGTGTTTGTGCAGTCGTTGCTCTAGTTCTAACCATCTGTGAAAAGAGTGAAGATGGTCAGACACCAATTTGTATCACCTAGATACAAATTGGATTCAAGTAATAGCACGAAAGAAGAAAGAAAGAGTGGAATTTTCCTAAATTCTTATAGCCTCCCAAAGAAAAGTAAAGGCGTCCCCCTACCGTTCTTTAAGACTCTACTAGACTCGTTCTTGTGTGATGAGACCAACGAACCTAATGCTCTGATACCAAGTTTGTCACGAACCAAAACTCGAGCCGCGACTGGCACCCACATTTACCCTCCTATGTGAGCGAACCAACCAATCTAACCCTTAACATTTCAATGTATATCAACAGAAAATAATGCGAAAGACTTAAACTCATTAATAAAAACAATTCAAAACTATTATTATTATCCCCAAAATCTGGAAGTCATCATCACAAGAACATCTATCTCAAATTACTGAACTAAGAATGTCTAAGAACAAAAATAACTAAAAAGCTAGTCCATGCCGGAAGTTCAAGGCATCAAGACTTGAAGAAGAAGATCCACTGCAAGCTAGAAGCATTAGCTCACCCTGAATTTCCGATGTAGTAAAGACTGGCTTGAATTACTGTTGAGTCGAAGACGACGGAACGTTCGCTGCACTCCACAAATAACAAAGAAGAAAACATAAAAGTAGGGGGGGTCAGTACAACCACAAGTACTGAGTAGATATCATCGGCCAACTCAAAATAGGGAACAATATATATCAAGTAATATTATAAATCAACTATGATACTCAACATGTAGCAAAAACAAGTACTATAATCATCAATAAGTACTACCAAATTCATCCATGAGGACTCACGCCTCAATACCATACTCATTTGGGAAATAGGTTCATTAGATTGAGTATATTAACATCTTTCAAGATTCATTATCTTTCTTCCTCTTGTGTCGGTACGTGACACTCCGATCCCCTACTACTATGTGTCGGTACGTGACACTCCTATCCCCTACTACTATGTGTCGGTACGTGACACTCCGATCCCCTAATTCTACGTGTCGGTTCGTGACACCCGATCCCCTAATACTATGTGTCGGTACGTGACACTCTGATCCCCTAAATCTATGTATCGGTTCGTGACACCCGGTCCCCTTAATACTACGTGTCGGTTCGTGACACCCGATCCCTTAATTCTATGTGTCGGAATGTGACACTCCGATCCACTAATTCTATGTGTCGGAACGTGACACTCCGATCCACTAATCTCATTCAATCAATTTATTAAGCCTTCTCTTATACCAAGGCATCATCAATCCCATTACTTTAGTTTATTAAGCCTTCTTTATTACCAAGGCATCATCATTAAACAAGAGATTAGGGTTTTTCAAGATTTGGGATTCAACAACTTCATCATGCTCATATAATCACAATTACATAATAACAATTAATGCAAGCATACAAATAAGCACATAGCAGGGTTTACAATATCATCAATACATATCATTCGCTATTAAGAGTTTTACTACGAATATCGTAAGAGAATAAACCATAACCTACCTCCACCGAAGACTAGTGATCAAGCAAGAAATTCCCAAGCTTTGTTCTTCTTCTTCCTCGTTCGACTCTCTCTCTCTCTCTTTCTCTTTCTATTTTCTTATTCAAACCCTCTTTCTTTTACCCTACTTAGCATATAATTAAGAATGAAAGATGGCAATAATAACCCACTAATTAACTTAAGGTTACCTCTTTTAACCCCCAAGTAATTAGACTTATTAATATTAACCCACTAACTTTATAATTAAGGCAGGAATAGTAAAAAATGTCCCTTAAAACGTGTAAAGAAATCCGACCCAGACTGGGATTGCGCAGTCTGTGACGGGTCGTCGTGCCTGCGACGGTCCGTCCTGCAGGTCGTCGCAAGGTTCAGAGACTCAATTTCCACCAAAGAGTCTGTGACGGTCCGTCCTGCAAGTCCGTCACGAAGTTCAGAGAGTCAGTTTTCAGTACCCAATTTCAGAATTTCTAAGTATATTGAAACGAGACCCTGCGACGGTCCGTCGTGCCCATGACGATCCGTCGTGGGGTCCGTCGTCTCAGCCAATTCTCCAGAAATAAAATCTGCTGCTCGAAACGACTAAACAGGTCGTTACACTTTCTTAGATTTGGAACGTCTTAGTTGTCTTTTCCCATGTAAATTTTATTTTTCTTCCTTTTCGTGTAATATTTACTAGTGATCAAGTACACTAGCTAAATATCAAATCTCCTCTACAAAAGTAGACAGTTCTTCCTTTGTAAAGGACATCCTTTCTATTACTCAAATTCATCCTTTGGGTTTCGTTCAAATAGTTGGTATAGTTTTGTTTGACTTGACAAACATCTACAGGGGTTCGTAGTTGCATAATAATCCTAACTCAGATGCTTGCTTAAAAAGGAAAAGGGTGGAGTTAATTTTTATATCTAATATCTAACCAGATGTTTGTTTCTCTGTGGACTATTTTTCTACATTTAGAATCATCTTACTCTCCTTTGACAGTTGTTGAAACTTTTACCATTTTGATAAGTGTTCTCTTTCATATGCCTTATTAACAACGAAATCTTCTAGTTGATTTGCCTATCTAAAAATATGTGTTGCCCTTAACTGCAGAGTTTTTGTAATATGTCGTACTTCTTCTATTTCCTTTATATGTTGTCATGGCACTTCCTACCACCCCCCCTCTCTACATACATGATATGCATAGTGAATCTTTCTCCACAACAACCTTTATGATGTTGCTAGTTTGACAATGATATAACGCTCTTAGAATTGCTCATGTTCTGTACTTGAATAGAGACTCTAGATGGTATAATTCCCAAAAGTAGTAGCAACTATCTCTGTAACTATGCTATTTTCTTAATGTCATTTGAGTATTATTGAATTTATATGCATATTGTAGATATAGAGTGATAACTTTAAAATATGTCACTGAAGTCATTGAACTTTTGCAACAAAATTACTAAATTATTTTGTATTTTCATTAATTGTACATAGGTGATGATATTGAAGAAGGAGATGAAAGCAGTACTAAAGACTTGACATAGGAGCTGATTTGAGTTTGACAATGTACTGAGTCAATTGTCCATTCTACATCAGGATTACAATCACTTTTTATAGTATTCATACCTGCTTGTGCATCAGCCTTGCAACTACATGTTGGTTTAGGACTCATCATTTTCGGTGTTTCATTCCTACTGTAATATCCACCTAGAAAGCTGAACTTCTTCTCAGTGTTATTCTCTTCCTCAACTGTGATATTATTGGCTTGTGGCTTGAAAACATCTGACTGTCCATTCCTCCTGCTTTTGAAGTCTGTTGGAAAACCTACTATCCTATAGCAAGTTTCTTTTGTGTTCCCTTTAAAACCACAATGCTCACATATGATTCCAGATCTCTTGCCTTGAGATGATTGCCCTTGGTACTGTACTTGTGAATTATTGTGTGAATTACGTCCTGGTCCCTGGTTATTGTACACGTTAGCATTTCTTCCTGTAAACATAGTTAGTGGTTCTCCTCCTAAATCAGTACTGCCCAACTTCCTTTGGCTCTCTTCTTGTATCGCCATAGCATAGGCTTGATTAACAGAAGGTATGTCCGGATTGAGCAGAATAGAGCTTGCTACTTGAGCAAAATTCTCATTCAACCCAATCAAAAACAGCAGTAACCTTTGTTGCTTAAGATGCTCAAAGTAGGAAATGGATGTCTCACAATCACATGACGGACTGGGCACCATCACGTCAATCTCATCCCAGATATCTCACATCTTCAAATAATATCTTGTTACAGAGTCAGTGCCTTGTGTTGATACACTTATCTCTTTCCATAGGTAAAAAATCCTTGTTAAATTTGACTTATTAAACCTATCCTTGAAATCTTCCCAAATCCTCTTTGAACTCGAAGCATAGACGATACTAGTCATCAGTTCTGGTGCCACAATTGCACTAATCCATGATAAAACTACAGCATCACATCTTCCCCATTTGCTTAACATAACTCCTTTGTATAAATTTCTTACGCAGGTGCCATCCACAAATTCAAGTTTGTTTTTGACTAACACTGTGATACGCATTGACCTGCTCCACAAACCATAATTCTCAGGGCCTGTGAGCTTCATCGGTAATAAAGCCACTCCAGGAACATCTGAAGCTTGTAGATGCAATGGATGATTGTGATCTGTTTGTGGATCTACTGAGAAAACCTCTGTGCGTTGTATATGTGGGGTCCATCCCATGTAGCAAACTTTGAATAGCTCTCTGCCAATTTTAAAGTTTGGCAGATTTGGTGTTGAATTAATTTTCAACTAAAATCTTACCAAGAAATCTTCATAGGTGAAAAGGTTGAAACTTTGTGTTTCTTGTGATGTCATTGGTGACATCATTAGGAGTAGATTTTCCTATAAATACAGAGCTCTTGCTCATTTCAAAATGCACCAAAAAGAATTACAAAGGAGAGAAAGAAGAGTGAGGCATCACGGAGGAAAATAATCTGTGAGGGAAAATAGAGAGTGTGAGCGATATTGTAGTGAGGTGGAAAAATCAAAAGAGTGTTATCTTTTTTGAATGTGTAGTGGTCTTTGGAGTTTTACTCAGACATACAAGTGTAAAATCCGTACTATAGTGATATTCGTTGCTCCTCTCGGGTCGTGGTTTTTCCCTTATTTAGGAGGGTTTCCACGTAAAATCTTGGTGTCATTATTTCTCTTTTATTCTCGTTGATTAACCGTATTGTTGTGTTCCACATTTATTGCCTTTATTACCACAAATATTATTCCTGTTACGGACTTATTCCCAACAATTGATATCAGAGTCCAGGTTGTCAACAAGTCTCAGCCCACCGGGAGAAGCTGGGTTGTCGTTCTCTCCAGCCCAAGGCCCGATGTGTGAAGGGGGAGATTGTTGAGTTATCCTACATCGGAAGTGGAAGGGGCTGGTGGTCAATTTATAAGTGTGAGGGAAAGCCTCAACCTTTGAGCTAGCTTTTGGGTTGAGAAGGCCCAAGACCACCCAACAATATATTCTGTGTTTCATACATTATCGAAGCTTGAGAACTTGAATTTCGATCTTATAAAGCTGGATAATGTCAATGGAGATCTGATCTTCAACCTAAAAGCTCTGATACCATGATAAATTGCATAATCTAAACTATTCTAGATGCAAATATGAAATGCATTACTAGAGAGTATAACTGCTATCCTCCATTTCTTTTCAATGAATCAAAGTAATCTGTATTTTTTGTGTTAGCCTCTACATTACATATACACTCATTTATATAGAATGTACTGATTCATTATTGATTAACTAACACATGCTCTATTATAACAAAGTTTGTAACAAACTTCTAACTACCACTAGCAGCTTTACGTTTCTTTGCTTCTTCTTCTTTTAATCTCAATACGTTGCCATCATATTATTTGTTAATTTTTTTGCTTTTCATTTGTAATTTTAGTTGCAATTTTATTTGTTCTTTTGACCTTCAAACTTCTCCCCTCCCTTTTAATTGCTTATTTATTAGATATATTAACATTTTATTTTTTGTGCTAATATAATTTGATTTCTATGTTGAGGTACTCATTACCAACATTGATTCCGACTCAAATTTCAAAAATAAAGGGCATCCAGTATAGCCAAAGAATCATATGTAAGTATATTTATTTACACTATTTTGAGATATTTATATGATTACTTGAAGTTCCTAGATTTCATCTTAAATACTTGCATTTTGAGTATATATGCTAATTGTTAATATTATAAACAGTGCACAATGAAGAGAGAAGCTATGGAAATTTGGACAAGTAAAGATTGCAATTGTGACAAAGACGGCTCTTATACAAAGAAGCAATACTTTCTCTATATTTGTTTTAAAAGTTTTCTTTTGTATTTCAAGAATCAAGTGTTGTCTTTTTTTTTTTTTTATGGCCTTACCACTGCAAGTGTTCATATCACTTTAGGAATTCAAAGTTTTGAAGTTTATTTATTTGTATTCTAAATATCAATGAACTCGATAGTTAGATGACTCGTATCACTTGCTTATAGATGGCAAACATATTTTTTTTGTGTAAAAGTGTAGTGGTGTGTCCTAAAAGTTGAATATGCATGTTGTATTTTACTACTATTATAGAAAAGGCTAGTTTCAACATGTGTGCTTCATGTCTATTAATTCAAATTTGAGGATATTTTGGTCCTTTCAATTCTTTATTATAGATTAGGTGTCTTGTGCAGAGATATTTT
Source organism: Solanum peruvianum (assembly GCA_027705065.1). Lineage (NCBI taxonomy): Eukaryota > Viridiplantae > Streptophyta > Magnoliopsida > Solanales > Solanaceae > Solanum > Solanum peruvianum. The sequence continues at coordinate 48,248,193 of JAKWJD010001766.1, read as the reverse complement.
CAGTGACACATCACATCATTAGCTTCATCTTTCATCTTTCAACTTTCTTCCTTCATTGCTTTTTACTTTGGTTGCTGAAAATCTACTCTATGTTTTCCCCATTCATCCCAGGTAAGGCTCCTTCAATTTTTTTCTTTGATTTCTCTAATGTTTTATTTTTCCCTAAACTTTGCTGGTTGTTTTTTCCTTCTTCTAGCTGTAGTCGATATTCTCTATTTGTTCCCTCTTCTTCGCCACTCCTCCGGCGACGAAAACCAGCTGCTCCAGCTACAACTCTGGCGAAGAATCCCACAACGGTCAACGCTCGCCGAAGTCCGTTCTACGGTGTGCTTCAACTTCATTTGATGAATCTCAGAATAACGAGGAAGCTTAAGCTGAGTCATTATCGATTTTACCCTCCGATATCAGGGACAAAAATGACATTTCCATGTCGGAAAACTTCTGCGATTTACCACCGTTCGAGAGTTTCTTCCCCAATGATTTGTTTCAGTTCGAGAACTCGGTTACCATATCCGACTTGTTTTTTGAACCGGATACTTTACCCGACTGTAATATAACATGTTATTCGGATCAAGTACTACTGATTATGGTTTCGGATCTTCATCTTGGCCCGTAGAGGACTTCTTTCAGGATTTCGGAGATGTATTCGGGTCTAACCCGCTTGTGCCTCTTTGATTTCATCGGCAGATTAATCGGCGATAAGAATAAATGGTTTAATATTCGTAATTTTAAAATTTGATTTTGTGTTTAGTTTACCAGTTTTGTTTAAATTTGTTGATTAATGTCAGTGATTAGTGAGTAATTAGTAATTAGTAGTATTAATATGTAACAGCTCCGTCACATTAACGATGATGCTGATGGATGAGATTTTGCGGTACAGTGTTGTTTTGGTGTATTGTGCTTCGTTAATAACAATAAACGACTTTAGCAATTATAAATTATTCACTAATTATTATTTTAATTGCTAATTAATTATTGATTTTTTTTTAATTGTGAAGGGGTGGGGTGGGGTCTGATAAAGGCACGTGTACGGACACGTAACTTTAGTAGCAAAAGAATTAGGTGAAAGAAGGCATAAATGCTTTTAACCTGCATTCACACATGCTTAGCCTTGACACATTCTCATCCTTCAAATTTTATAATTAGTTTTGTTAGATATTCCATATGTGTATTCAACATTTGAATTTAACAAGATACATAATATATAAATCGAATACATTAAAAACTAATTTCAATACATTAAAAATTAACTCAAATATATTATAAAATAAATATATAATATAATATAATAATATTTTTAATTGACTATTTAACTTTTTTTAAATTTATATTAATTTGAAATAATTAATTAATAATTATATTTATATATACCTACACACTACCCCACTACATCTACCCTCACCCCATTTTCAAACCCACTTCCCACACTACAACACTCCACTCACCCTCACAATTCACCCTATACAAACTACACTATAAAACACACACGACTACAAAAAAAAAAAAGACAGAAACAAAGGGGAATAATAATAAGAAAAGAAAAAAAATCAAAAAAGAAAAAAAATGAACGCAAAATACACGCTCACATGAAAAAGAAAAAGGGAAAAAGTCATCCAATACACACACGCACAGGAAAAAACACACACTACAAAATCACTCTAAAACCAAAAGTTTCACTTTTTTATAAGAAAATGCACAAGTAGCCCATGCTCACTAACCATATCATAACTCTTCTTATATATATCTCTTATTTGAAATATCAGATTGTTATGACGAGAAAAAGAATCTATGAACTTTTTTGATTGGGGCTGAAAATTTTCTTAATATTCTTTATGCGGTTGTAGAGATATTTTTCTTTTTGCGTTTTAATTATAACTTGCAGATGTACATTAGAGGAGCTTTAGGAGTTTCCGAGGATATCACTAACATTGAAGATTTCTTTGAAGTTGTTGACTTTGGGTGAACAGTCAAGAAAGGTGCCTGAAGGCTGAAATGATGAGAAGGGTTACGAATTGAAAAAAAACTATGGCGTAGTAATTTCTATGTTCTATTAATTATTTTAGAATTGTATCTAGATCTCATGATCCATGATAAAGAGAGAACACTAAGACTTAATATCTGACCCTACCAAGTAAAAGTTTTCACTTGGAATATTATTTTAGAACTGGTAAGAAGAAAAAGTTAATTTAGTAGTGACCAAATCCTCCGAGTCCAGTAAATATGAAGCTTTAGCCGAATTGTCCTTTCGTTTATGTAAGACATCATTTTTCTTCCCCAAAAGATATTTGATGTTATTTTTCAGTTCTAGAGATTTATATAATGCACAAAGCGGATACTTTTGCTATCTGAAATATATGTAAAATATAATCGATTTCTTTATTGCAATGATATTATACCATTTATAATTCACTAATACGAAAATTAAAATTTTCATATAATGCATTAATTTTTCTGAAATAATGATCATTTAATGTTGGGCCGTGCTTTGCACGGCCATGCTCTATCTAGTTATTTAAATATAAACGGAACTCTTTTGTTGATAATTTACCCTGCTTTGTTTTGGTAAGTTGTGATATGCTATGTTATTTTTGGCGAATTGGTATGATCATTGTGTATTTATGTACTCTCTTCCTATTTTGATTCCTTATGTGTAGGTATGTTTTTGTTGCTTATAAGTTGTTTGTTGCTAAGGTTAAATTGATTCGGCTCATTTTTATTTTTATTGTCTTCATTTTTATTGATTTCTTACTCGGATGATGATAAGTATATGACAATAAATATTATTTTAGACGAGGACAAAAGAGAATTAAAGAAATTTGGCAAAAGGAGCAATATATAATAATGTTTTTAAACGGATTAGGTCTTATCTATGTAATTAGTTAAATCATGGTTAAATTCTTATTTTGGTTAATTAATTTTAACGTATGTTAGGTGTCTTCCATCGAAATTAGAACTTGGAGAAAATAAAAAGGAGTCTAATCCAAGTTGAACATATTATAATAATAATAATAATAATAATAATAATAATAATAATAATAATAATAATAATAATAATAATAATAATAAAAATAATTGAATATATTAGTTTAGTATTAGTTTTACTTAACAATTTCACATATTTTCAATAAAAAGGAATTAGTAAGGGATAAATTTCCCAGTTATCCAACATATTGAAGCTTGAGAATTCAATTGTATTTTGAGTGCTCTCCCTTTTTTTACAACGTTGTGTATAGAATTCATATCATTTTTTTCTGAATATAAATGAGTGGTTTTTTTTTTCAATTTTTTATATTTTTAATAATATAGTTAACGATAATTTTTTGACAGGAAAAAATAGCTTTAGAATGGAGTGATATATCAATTATTATTTTTATTTGAGATAAGTGTCAAAAAACACACCTAAATTATACCTTTTTTTTAGTTTCATACCTAAATTATTGAAAGTTAGAATTTCATATCTAAACTAACACTTTTTAATTTGAGAAACACACCTCTCTCTTTTATCCAGTCTCATCATGGTATGTGTAATACACTCTCTGTCTTTTAATTTAAAGAATTTCCACATCACACTCCACATGGACAAAATATTCAACCTTGACAAAAAAATAAATAAATTATTACCATAATTAAAAAATTATTATACAAAAATAATATTTTCTTTATAAAATAAAATGTAAAATATTTTTCTTATCCCACACCATTTTTAAAAGTTTTTATTTTGTTTAAATTTCTTTTATAAAAGTATTTCATTTTTTACTTCACCTCCTCCCCCTCATCAAATACTAATTTAGATATTATTTTGTTTTCTTAAAAATATAATTCTACCCATCCCACTTAACCCTCTACTTTAAATTTTTTTCTAGTGTTTAGATATACATATCAAAAAATACTTTTTCCTTGCCGCCACAAGAATTTTTATATTTTTTAGTTGTTTATGTTATATTCGATACGCTAGTAGAATTTTTTTTCTAAAAATATATGTACGTGCATATCTAACACAAAAATAAGAAAAACGTAAAAAAAATTAAAAATTAGGAGAGGAAAATTATATAGGATGGAGTACATTTTTTAAAATAAAATAATATTAATTTCTATCGGCGGGAGGGGGAGGGGGTAGGATGAAATATGAAATTCTAAAAATATTTTATAAATGATTTTTTTTTTAAAAAAAGATGGGGTTGTTGCGGGTAGAGCCATCAAAATGGGCTTGACCCGCGAGGCCAGCCCAACCCAACCCTTGAATTAAGTGGGGTTGGACCAAATTTTTTGCCCCACTTAGGAACAAGGCTTTTTATCTCAACCTCACTTGGTCCGCTAGCCTTAAAGAGCAGCCCGTGGGCTTTGAATATCTAAAAATATTATATATACACATATATATTTAGTAGTGTTTTATTTGTAAATGTTTTATCAATAAATATGTTTAAAACATAAAAAATCAAGTCTTTTAAACTAGCTTGTTTTTTGTGGGAGGAATGGTTGAATGATCAATATTTTTCTACTAAATCTTACGTTGACTATTATGTATTTTGGTAAGCATGCACCGAAGTCTGATATTCATAAATGTACTTCTATGAGTATTCGCTGAAGTGTGTGATTTATAAATGAAAATTTGTATGTATTGATGTCTGGTTCATAGACGTCAACATTCGATTCTCTTAGATACTTCTTCTAAGAGAATAATATTGTTAATTTTTTGGTTGAAGGGTCAACCCGTCCCAACCCGTGGTCCGCATAGGGCTAGGTTGGGTCGCTATTTTATTGGTCCTTTAACTAAACGGGTCAACCCGTCCCAACCCATTTAACTATCTAGCCCGTTAGGGATGGGTTGGGTTGGGTCAACCCATTTTGGCGTCTCTAATCGCGGGGGGGGGGGGGGGGGGATGGGGGAGGGGGGGATAAGTCGAGGAGGTGGAGTGAGATAAGAAAAATAATTTAATTTTTTATATGGATAGTAAGCTTTAATTTTAAATTTATATAAATTTTTATTATTTATTTGTATCTAGATTGAATATTTTATCTATGTGGAATGACATGTGTCAGCTTTTTCATGTAAAAGATAGAGTGCACTATACACACCATCGAGGTGTGTTTCACAAATAAAAAAGTGATAGCTTAGGTATGAAACTCACACTTTCAATAGTTTAGATATGAAACTAAAAAAATGAATAATTTAGGTGTGTTTTTGACATTTATCTCTTTTTATTTATATGTTATCTATAAAGAAGAGAGGGAAATTAAGGGATATTATTTTCTTAAAAGAAATGGGCAAGTAAGAAAGAAGGAAGAAAAAAAAAGGAAAACAAAAAATTAAAACAAAAATTAACCAAAGAAGTTCCATTTGTGTTTATTCCCCCCCTCTTATTTTTTATAATATAAGAGACATCGGTGTTGATACACTTTTTTATATTAAGATTTTAAGAAAAGAAAATATTAATATATAACTCTTAAAAGGTAGAGAAAAAGAGTAAGTAGATAATATCTTAAATAAATAAATGTAATTTATGTATAAATTTTCTACACATATCAACATAAAGAGATTTATTTTTCTTGAAGTTCATTTCTTTCTTTCTACAGTTTTATTTAAATAGATAATTATTATATAAAGTTTAAGTATTTAAAATGATTAAAGCAAAATAATTGATTAAAGGAAAAGAAAATAAATGAAAATAATAAAATATATTGAAATTTAATTTATTTAAATTTAAAAACTAAAGATAACTTTAATAATTAAAGTTTTATTTATAAATTCAAAATTTTTTTTGTGATCGCGAGTTAGCGCGGCCTATTTCCCTAGTTAACAATAAATTTAAATACATGACATACATATATCGACTTGATATAAACACGTGGTGCGAATAAATTTTACCCAAAAATAATATGTTAAGTTGTGGGGATTGGACTACAATTCATTGTTTAGTCCATCTTAACTCGATTTATCTTAGTCCATCTCAACTAGACATAAAGTTGAACAATTAATAACCTATTTTGACTCTGAGGTCGGTAGTGATTATAATTAGTACTCCTCTGTTCCATTTTATGTGACACTATTCGTTTTTTGAGAGTCAAACAAAATAACTTTGATCAGACATTTGCTCATGGAATCTTCAAATTTTTTAAAATAAAATTTATATATTTGTAAACTACGTAAAAAGTACTATAACTCACAATAATTAATAATTCTAAATGTTAAAAGGATCCATGAAAAACTTGCGGTCAAAGATAGACTTGTTTGAATCTCGCAATGCAAAAATTGCCACATAACATGGGAAGGAGGGAGTAATACAGAATACCATGAGTAAACATGATTAAATATAAAATTATCCATAATACACCAAATCAAACAATTGACAAGAAATAACCAAAAAATAACTAATTCTAGCATAATTGTTCTCATCATTAGCGATATACTCTACTTAACACCATTCTTATAGTACAACTTTGCTAAAAGACCCATAAATTTTATTTTGGAGGAGGGGGGGGGGGTGGATGGGTGGTTGGAAGGGACATTCATAGATATTATTATGTATTGATATGAGACCGTGTTTTGATAATGGTTAATTTGGTTATTTGGCAAGTAATCACAAATTTAATGTTGTTCGACTTAAGTTTAATAATCTAGAGGAAGTTTCACATATAGTCACTAAAAAATAGCCTAATTACTCCCCATGGCTATAGTTTGATTATTCCAATTCGTAGCTACATGTTATAGAGAGGAGAGAGACGAGGGAGAATGAGAAAGAGAAGAGGGGCAAGCGAGAGAGGGTAAAGAGTGGGAGAGGTGAATTGTATATGTATATTGGTTAGATAATTATATATATATATATATATATATATATATATATATATATATATATATATATATATATATATATATATATATATATATATGTATTTGTATATATATGACAAGCGAGATTGAGAGAGAGAGAGAGAGGAGAGGGGCAGGGAAATTGAGAGAGGAAGGAGAGAGGTAAACGAGATTGGAAGAGGGAGGAGAGAGGCGAGCCAGAGAGGCAGAGAGTGGGAGAGAGGTGAATTGTATATGTATATCGGTTAGATAATGGTATATTATACATATGTAGTTGTATATTCTGGCAAATTATACACATACAAACATGACTAATTTTACAAACTCGAAGTCAACTCAGATAATTAATGTACAATGTTAGTCACGAGTGGTAACTATAGCAAACTATATCAATGATGAGTAATTAAGTAGTATGAATTTGCTTAACCACGTAATTTTCTCCATAATTTATCTGCAACCCTTTAGTTTACTTTTACACCCAGAGGGTGTTTTGATTGGCTTAAAAGCTGGTTAAACCTACTTTTGAATCAGTTTTTTACTTCTGGAAGTGTTTGACAAATATAAAATAAATAACTTAAAATAAGTCAAAAATGACTTAAAATGGATCAAAAAATGTATTTAAATATTTAATATGACTTAAAATAAGTCAAAAATCAAAAGTAGGTTTCTCCTACTTTTTATTTTTTGACTTTAAAATCATTTTGTACTTTTTATTTAACTTAAAAACTACTCCTGTTATGAAATAAAGCTCATAAGAATATAATCACAAAGAGAAGAAGACAAGAGAAGTAGATAGAAGAAGAGAAATTTTCTTCTTATTCAAGTATATTTTACAATGGTGAATGATATCTCTATTTATAGGTAGAGAAATCAACCAAAAGGTCACCATCTTTAATGTCACATTAGTAGATACATTTCTATCCCGAAAGGTTCATATCACCTTGGGAATACATATCCATGATAAGGATAAGTTTATAATAAGCTTAATGGACAATCAACTTAATTCAATGTATTTACAACACTCCCCCTTCGATGTCTATAGATAATGTGCCTCGTTAAAACCTTACTAAGAAAAATTCTCTGGAAAAAAATTCTAGTGAAGGAAAAAGAGTACACGTATCTTTTGATACGCACTATCGGTTGCCTCATTAAAAACCTTGCCAAGAAAATTCAGTGGGAAAAAACATCGGTCAAGGGAAAAACAGTGCAACACTTATTATACTCCCCCTGATTAAAACATCTCTTAATTTATTATGATGATGTCTCCAATTTTTGTACATTGTGGATGGTATATTCTTTTTCAAAGAAAAACCTCACATTTCCTGAATATGGTGTTGGTCCTTCGAGGATATTCAATAATGTGCTCAACACCATTTCAATGTCCTTTTATCGGGGAGAAACTGAATCTTGCCAGTAAATTTACTACAAAACAAATATCTGATAATATTGTTAGTAAGATGCACTAGTGCCCTGATTGCACCAAGATATGTTGTTTCATCACCAAGAAGCTCTTCATCCTCTTTTAAGGTCAAACTGAATTATCATTTATGTCAAGCAATCTCATAATCATTGGGATACTCAATGAATGTGATTTATTTATACAAAAACATATCTGTGTATGTGTATTGATAGACAAATATTTTATTTGTCAAATTATCAATTAGTAAGTCAAGACAAAATTCTGTCTTACCAAGACCTTTTCACAAAATACAAAGACAATTAGGGTCATTCTTTTGTATCATTTTCTTCCTTGACTATTTCAATCCATATAAGGATTCTTGAAGCTTTATTAAAAAAGTTTCTTTCAAACCTTTATATGCTCCAGACATCTTCATTGCTTCAAGGATTTTCATATAACCTTCATTGTCTTGCTAGACATGACAATTATTCATTATATGCATTCAAGTTTTTCATATGTTGCCAGATCAAAACAAACCTTATTGCATCCACCATAGGTGAATACATCTCCAATAATGCAAGGAATTTTGGGACAAACTTGTATGCCCCAAGTCACAAGTTGTACTTGATATATAACAATTATACCATCACATAATAATTTATTGTACACCACTGACTTTTCTAAGTGAAACAATATAGCCAACCATTTATCTGTCCACACTATATAACAGATTTGAATTCAAGATCCTCGTCATAATTTATATCATTGAGCACTACCTCATATCAAATATACCGTCGATGGTTATTTGATATCGATTCAAGCAAGTCATAACTTATCGAGATCTCTTCATTTTTCATTATTTTCCAGGTACCTAAACATTATCTGAGGTTTTATGAAGTGTTGTGTCAATGTGCTCTTTTATAGCACTTGCCTCATTATCATGATCATAATTGATCATTTACTCCTCTCCTTCTTCAAGATATTTTATATTTGAAACCGATTGATCTATTACGCTTCTGGCGTATCATAAATTATGTCCTTCAAAGACTTCATATTGAAGCATTTGCAGCTGAATTATATCATACGGTCAGTGCATTCATCTGGCAACTGATTTGCAACATTATGCAAATGAATTATCTCTTGAACTTTAAATTCACATAGTTTTTTAACGAGGATCTTATTAATTCATAATTAACCTCACATAATTTTAGTTGTCAAGATCATCTCTCCCCCTAATGTTAGGAAATCTAACATTCATCCCAACCTTATTTGGGAATTCATCTTTGTGCGTGGTGGAGAAATTAAAATCATAACCGCACATTCAATATTTCAGATGAAAATTATATGGTTCCTGACCCTAAATCAATTTTAATGGGGAAACCTTGTTAGCTTGATGCATACATGTGTTGCTACATGTTAAATAAATTTATCTCATACCAAGTTTTATTTGAGAGTTTTGTTCTCACAACCATGATTTAGCTATAACTGGATGCATACATTTTTTGCTAAATCAACCAGCATTATCAATATAATGTCATAGTTTGGAACTGTGCTCTTAATTTTAACAATTCGAGCAAACAATCTTACAAAAATCAATTTATAAGTTGACAACAAAACACATGTGACCATCGCATAGATGCATTGATCATATAGTTGCAAATGATCCACATGACAGGTGAACGGGCCCATATCAACTTTTTATATGTTTCAAAAATTTTAGGGAATTACGATCCCAACCTTAACTGATACAATGATTATTTTATGAAGAGAACAAACGACACATGAGAATTCTTGAAGAATCTTTTGTTTTTTCAGCATATAATCCACATGAATTCTCAATTACATTTGCATCACATTTATACCAGAATGGTCAACTGATCATGCCAACTAATCTTTATTTTCAGTACACTTATAATTTACTTTCGCATGTGATTTCATCAGCATGCCCACATTTGTGTGCAACAAACAAGAGGAAACAATGGGTAACCTTTTACATAAATATTTATAACCCCTTCGGTTGTAGTGATTTATAGTCTCAATATTCATTTTCAATTCATTTGAAACTTAAAAAATTTCTTTTGAGACTTACTACAACCCCAATATTATTCCTCTGATAATAGCACAACTCGTTAGAGATTGCAATTAATTTTGTGTACTATCACATATTGCATGACACCATCCCTATGGTGAGCATCTCCTTCAAGGAGGAAATTATATTATTATTTTCATGATCAAAATTATTACGAGCAAGACGTCTTTCATGCTTTACTTTTGTTGTACCATAGGTATACAACCAAATGACAAATTTGTATTCGCACCCAATAATGACCACAACCCTTATAGGCAAGAACTATTTCTTTCTTTTTCCCTTTCCATAGTTCACAAAGTGACATATAAACGTACAATACGATTAGCCATTTTGTCAAATCAAAATTTATTTCCTCTCAAACCTCCCGTAGAGGTGAGTTTTGGCATATATCATTTTTTTTCAAACCTCCCATAGAGGTGAGTTGTGAGATATATTCAATCCATAATGATTTTATCATATCTTGACCAATTCTCTTATAGAATGGTCGAGCATTCACGATACTCATCACAAGTCACATTCTCTTCAAGGAATGGACTAATCATTTATATGTACTTCATAAATTTGCATTATAAGTACATTGTCATGGTTTTAAAATTCATCATATTTTCATGACACACCTCAACATCACTTTGAAAGATCACGTGTACCATCACTTTATCTTCTTGTCTCATGATAGAGGATTTATAAACTTGTCAAATTATTGGGTTGACAACATTCACAAGTCTAATGACCTTTCATACCATTTTCATGATAAAAGTTGCCTTCACATTTTCAAGGACTATTTGAAGAATCCATAGTGTTCTTCTTTTTATCATTACCACAATGATGACTATTATAATTTCGTCCCTCCACGCCTTTATTCATATACTTAATTATTTGTCATCTTTCAGACTAATTGTACACTGCTACCACATTCATATGATTGAATGGAGCAAGTCAACAGGCGAATTTCAAAGTTATCACATGCTGCTACCACATTCTTTTCAAGGAATGGAGCAAATTCAATATGATGAATTTCAAGACATTTCATCAAAAATATATTATTTTTGCCTTAATCATCATTTTATCACCACTATGGAGCATTGAGACTCAAACTCAATGTCTAATCCATACAAGGCAGGCCATAATTCCGTGGGACTTGAACCCACTACATTATTATCACGGTGCATCACAATTTATGTCTTACCCTCTTGGTGCGATAGAATTTGAATCTATCGTCTTATCCTCAAATATTTTTCATTATGTGCATCTGGACTTAACCTGATGTCTTACCCTTTTTGGTGCGATCAGACTTGAACGCATCGTCTTACCATCAACCAATGGTATAATAGACCGAAGTACAATATGACTCACCCTTTGAGTCATTCAAAACAACCAAAATAATATTTAAACTCATGCTATTAAAATTTTATACCTTCTTCTATTTAAGAAATTTTGTATAGCATGTCATATTCAATCAATTGTAGTATATGTTTTAGGTTCCTGATAATTGGTAGTGACTAAATATAATTTTATTCTAAATCATAAAAATATTTTAGAAAATACAAACCTGATTTTATGCATATAATACCTTGATTCTCATAACGAGATCAACCAAAACACGAGTTAAAGAAAAACTAAAGTTTAGTCTTAATTGGCTAGAGACTTGTGCTGATAACGTGTTATAAAATCAAGCTCACAAGAATATAATCATAAAGAGAAGAAGACAAGAGAAGTAGATAGAGAAGAGGAATTTTCTTCTTATTCAAGTGTATATTACAATGGTGAATGATATCTCTATTTATAGGTAGAAAAATCAACCAAACGGTCACCATGTTTAATGTCACATTAGTAGATACATTTCTATCCCAAAAAGGTTCATATCACCTTGGGAATACATATCCATGATAAGTATAAGTTTATGATAAGCTTCATGGACAATCCACTTAATTCAATGTATTTATAACAACTCCCTCTTTTTTCAAATTTATTGAATTGTTTAGATGTTTCACACTCTTCAAGAAAACAAGATTAAGACATAAATTATGCTTAAATTTCTATTTTTATTATTATTAACTATTATTAAAATTATGATAATTAACAAAAAATTAATTAATAATGTCTATTCCCCCAATTACTTGCCCACTTTTTCCTTTTTTTAGTTGTTCCTAATTACTTGTCTATTTTGATAAATCAAGAAATAATGATTTTTTTTTACCTTTTATACCCTCAATTAATTACTTGAAAAGGGTAGATCTTTTTGAAAAGTGTAAATATTAATTCACTCACTTTATAATTAATAAGGTTAAAATGATAAAGTTACTATGTTAATTATTGTTTTCGAATAGGTGTGTCAATTCAAAAGTGAACGAATAATTAGGGACCCAAGGAGTAACTAATTCCAATAGTAACCAATGAAGGGTAACATTGAAAAAAACATTCTAAAAGTTGTTTTGAAAATTGAATAATTAAGTTTATTTGAAAAATAGAAAATATCTCAACAATTCAATTAATATAATATTGAGGATATATTTTTTATGTCAATCCAAACGAACTCTTACTTTAGTACTAAAAATATTTTTTCTTATATATTTGTTCATTATAGTAAATTAGAATTTTTATTCTTCCAATATTTACCCTTATCATTCCGTAAACATAATCAATAAGGATGATTTAATAAAACAAAGTCAAGTCAATTAAGAGCAAAGTAAAATGAATAGAGTATAATAAAATTGACTTGGGGTAGATAGTAAATATAATTAAATTTATGGTGGAGAAATTACAGAAATACATCCATTTTGTTTCAGTTATTTCCATTATCCCCTATTACTTTTAAAAACTTCTAAATTTCTTATTTTCTTCAATATACCCGAGCTGCATATTAATATATTTGAGCCAATATTTAATGTATTAGAGCCAGTATTTGATGTATTCGAGCTACGTATTATGTATATGAGCTAATTTTTAATGTATCCGAGCTACATATTAATGTATCTGAGACATGATTTAATGTATCCAAACTACATATAAATGTATCCGAGATTTAATTATTGTATCCGAATTTTATTATTTTAAGGATTAATGTAATAAGAAACTTATTAGGGATAAATTGTAGTTTTATATTAAAAGAATGAGATTTATGTAAACATTAATGGAGGGTCCGGATACATTAGTGACCAAAAAATCAAAACGCTGATACATTAAAAGAGGCTTGGATATATGCGCTAATACATTAAAAAGAGGGTCGGATACATTAGTGACATTTTTGACTTAAAAAGAAAAATTAGGGATTTTGGAGATTTGTAAAACTTATAAGAGATAATGGTAATAAGTAAACTAAAAGGTGGGATTTCTGTAATTAGTTAGAAAATTACATAAATCACATACTTTTAAGGCAAAATTACAATCTCTCCCTTAACAGTTTATAATTACAGAATCTCTCAAACGGTACAATAATATAAGCGCTAATACATTAATCTGATGCGCGAATTACATTTATCATTAAGTAAGATAAATTACAACATTTTATACATGATACACTAATCTGATGTGCGAGATACACTAATCCGATGCATGAAAATGAAAGATTTTAAAGTATAAAACTTATAAGGAATACTGGTAATAAGTAAACTAAAATGTGGAATTTCTGTAATTTATCCTAGTTTTATTGAGGTGTGACATTTTGGTTGTCATAAAGAAGGTTAACAGTTAGGAATCGAGAAAATGTAACATTGATTCCATCGAAGCGCAATATGTTTATATGGTTAGCAAGTAATGTCATGTAATGACATAAAAGTTTCCAAGAAAAATGGTGTCTAATTATCAAAATAAAATATAAAATATTGTGTTATTTGGAGTTTGAATACGAAACTCTTTCACTCAAATAGACACTTGTGTTCAACTTTAAATATATATTTTTTAAATGTAAAATTTGACAAATATATAAAACGTAATTTTTTGATCGGGTATTCAATTGGACACCTCGGGGTAGCTATAGCTATGCCACAAGGTTGTTAGTCTGTCTAATTGGATACCCTTCGTCGGAAAAAAATATTGTATATACAAGTAAAATGATACACAAAATAATTAAATAACATATTTTGGACACCCTTGACACAACAAGTTGTTATAGTCTAGTGACTTCATAGTGCTCACATGTTAGAATCTCACTTTTGAAAAAAGCTTTTGTTGTGTTCATTTTTGAACACCCTATATGAAATTCTTGACTCCGTTACTGAAATCATTCTAGTAAAAATCATGCTTGTAGATGCAACATTTACTAGAAGAGATTGATTATGCTTTAAGATAGAAGCTTAACTCCTATATGGCTATATCTATCGTAATTGAATAGGAATAAACCAGTAGATGGTATGTGGCAAAAGTATTCCTCAACTTCCTGAGAATACAAGAGACAAAAGCAAGAAGTAATGTAGTCATTCATTGTATTCTTATACTTTGAACTAAAAATTTTCATGTGTGAAATCAAAATTTTAATTTTAAGGAGTTTAAATTGTATAATGATGATTTGAAGTGTTAAAAATTTGATTCTAACCCTAATATTCATATATATATATATATATATATATATATATATATTATATATATATATATATATATATATATATATATATATATATATATATATATAGATATATATAAATTAAGAAAAACTTCTTAATATATATATACACACACATTATTTATATAAAAGTTGTTGAATTTGATCAAACTCGTATCCAAACTTCTAGCTCTGTCCTGATTAAAGTTCTGCCACTTGGTGTGTTGTTTTATATATTGATGTCTCCTTATTTATTTGATAACAACATCAAAATGTACAATAAACGACTCAAATGGTACAATCTCTTCATTAAAATCCGGCACTCTAAACAAAAAAATGTAAGCTTGAACGTTTTAAATTCACAAAACAAAATGTGACACAATAAAGTAGAATGTAGCATAAACATGCATGATTAGTTGTATAGACTATAGTCTATTATGTTGTAAAATTGTCATCTCTTGAGTACATTCTTGCAAACCAAAATAATTACTGTACCAAATTTGTACACCAAAAGATAACAGTAAATAAATGATATACCTGGTATAAAGTAAAATTGAGTTACTAATTGGTCAAAAGTAAAAGTATTTTTTGTCGTTGTAAGGTAAAACTTATAAAGCTGTTGTACTTCTTAACTTCCTCTGCATGTGCACTCATTGTACAGGGACCAAACTTGCCTTTCATCTTTAAATTCACATTTTTTTTTAAAAACAAAATTATTTTTACTTTTTTGACATGTAAATCATTAGTGATCCTGGCTAGTACTTCCTTTGTCCCATTTTCATACGAGATAATTTGATTTGATATAAAATTTACGAAAAACTTAAAGATTTTAAAATTTTGTGATTTAAAATAAGTAAATAAATGTTTGGATGATTATAAGTTACATTTTTGAGGTAAAATTGATATTTTTAAATTAAATTGTTAATTGATATAGAAATTTATCATTCATTTTTGGACTGCTTAAAAAAAAAAGTAAATTATATAAAAGTGAGACAAAGGAAGTACTAATACACCAAGAAAGTATCAATATAGATTGTGATGCAATGTGGAGATTATTTTACAAATAACCAGGGTCTTTCATATGAACCTTGGGTATAAAAAAAAGTTTATTAGGAGCATAGCCACTGAATAAATATTACCATGTGCTATTTAAATTTAGTCGAAATTATAATTTGGGGTATTAAAAAAAAAGACACCAAGAAAGTAGAAACCAGACCATATGTCTATCCTTTCTTCTTTTGACTTGTGACCATCCTTTAAATTTTTTCTTTTAATCCCAACGTCACATTTAAATGTTATTGTCTTCTTACTATCTACAACAACAATCCCAAAGATTTAGCCTTTTATATCCTTCCAATTTACTCTGACTAAACAAATATGGCAATTGATATGATTTTTGAAATTACAAGTCCAAGAATCTCTTTCTCATCAGATGAACAAGCCATAGATTTGCAACATTATCAATCAGATTCAAATCCTGAATTCGATTTCTGTATTAGCAACAATATCGCTAATACAGAAACTTGTTCAGCAGATGAACTCTTCTTAAATGGATTAATTCGTCCTCTTCAACTACAACAAAAACAAAAACTTGTCAGATTATCTAATTCTCCTCCTACTCCAGCTCCACCAATTGCAAATCAAAATGTAATCTCGAAACACATTAGTGTTGATGATAATCAAAACAAGTCGTTTTGGCGTATTAGGAGAAGTACTAGTCTTCATGGAAATAAGAAAAGTTCATTTTGGTCGTTGCAACGCAGTAATTCAACTGGATCAAAGAGTTTTTCAGTTAAAGAAAATCAGAAACACAAGAAGAATATAATGAATCCTTCTTCTGGAGTTAGTTTATACTCATCAGCATCACAAAAGCCTCCATTGAGAAAGAATTATAGTAATGGGATTTGCATTAATCCTGTTTTGAATGTAGCACCTTATACTTTTATTCCAAAAGCTACCGCTAATCTCTTTGGTTTAGGATTATTCTTTGCCAATGGAAAAGATAAGAAGAGTAAGAAATGATTTTTTTTTTGTGTGTTAATATTTTGTACCTTCCTTTCTTTTATGTTCTTTATAAATTATTATTATTGAATTCCATCGTGTAAATTAGGTTTTTTAATATTTCGTTTAATTTGTTTTCAGCTTGTATTTATACTTTTAAATTTTTGTTGTGTATTAGTAAGTATTTGAACTCTTATAAAGTTGAATAAGTAAACATACATATCCTACTTGCATAATACACACAAAACTTTATGTAGGCATGAACTTCCATATAAAACGCCATGTAAGATGCTTATGCCTATCTAGTTAACTTTATGCAACTTTAATTGTCTATTTATACATAGTTAAAATTGAAGAACGCGGATGTCATATACTCCCTTTGTCCCAATTTATATGACCCCTTTATGTTTTGAAAGTCAAACAATTGAAGTTTGATCGGAAATTTGCAAATGAAATTTTTTATTTTTTAAATGAAATTTATATATTTGTAAACTACATAAAAAGTACTATGAGTCATAATAATTGATAATTCAAAATGCTTAAAAGATCTATAAAAAATCTACGATCAAAGATAGATAGACTTGTTGGACTCTTTAAATCTGACATATAAAATGAGACGGCGGGAGTATAACCGTACTTTTTGTCTCTTGTGCTCATCTAAACAGGTAATCAATTTAAAGTTACAAAAATGGTAAAGATATAGAGTGTGTTTGGTATGAAGGAAAACATTTGGGACAAAAGTTTTGGAAAATGTTTTCCAAATCAATTTATTTTCCTCAAAATTAAGGAAAATGACTTCCCTTCAAAAGTTAAGGAAAATATTTTCCAAAACTCTCCTCCAATTTCAAATTATATTTTTTTGGAAAAAAAAATCAATTTAAAAAAATATTCACTTTAAAATTTTATTTTTCACCGATCTCTGATCCCCCCCGGCCAGTCCCCCCCCCCCCAACCCCACCTTATCCCCAAAAAAATTAATTTTGATTTTTAAAAATATTTTTAACTTCAAATTTATTTTTTGAAACTCCTAACCCCCCCCCCCCCCATCCCAATCCCAACCCCCCCAAAAAATTAATTTTTGTTTTTTAAAAAATACTATCAACTTCAAATTTTTATTGTTTCACTCCTCCCCCTTCCCCTGCCCCCACCCACTATGCCACTCCCACCCCCACCCCCCCCCAAAAAATAATAATTTTGATTTTAAAAAATATTTTCAATTTCATAAATTATTTTTTACTCTAGTAAAAATGAAAGATGTCTCTAAAAAAAATCATTCATAAATCAAACACTAAAAATCATTTTCGGAAAATATTTTCTACTCATCAACCAAACATGAGAAAGTAAGTCTAACATTTACTTATTTTCTAGGAAAATATTTTCTAGTAAAACATTTACATGGAAAATATTTTCCTCCGTACCAAACACACCCATATAGTAAAATAAGTACTATAATAGTGTGTTAATTAAATACTAAAAAGGATATGAATTGAGACAGTTATTAGCCATTAGGAATGTCCATAAAATAATAATTAACTATATTGTAAATAGGGTTAGGGGACACAAAGACAATAGGCCTTCTTTTGTGCTTGTCCCTTTTGTTTTTTCATTTGAAATTTTAGATTTAATTAAAGGGTTTCTATTATCAAGATTACTTTCTTTTGTCTGTCTTTTCATAAGATATGATATATTTGATTAGGTTCAAACTTTCGAGGAGTGGTTTATGATATTTGTTGCTTTTGTTTGTTTTCTGGGGGATTGAGACAATAACATCTTACCCAACAAAAATGTAAAATATGGGTTATAATATATTACCAACATTTTCATGAAATACTACACATATTAAGGATCATTTCAAATGAGTAATAGTTTTCAACAACAATTTTTCCTTCAAGTTCAAATCAAGTTTAAACATAAAGTAAAATTTACTTTTTATTCCCCCGTTTTAGTAAATTAAGAGAGTTTTACTACTGGCTCTTATATAAAAATAGAGTATTATTATTTTGTGTCAAATAATTACATAAAGTATAGAGACAAGTGTCAAAAACACACTTAGACTATTCACTTTTTTTGAGTTGCATACTTAAACTATTGACAATGTAAGTTTCGTATCTAAATTATCACTTTTTAGTTTGAGAAACACACCTTAGTGGTGTGTGTAGTACACATGACATTCTAGATAAAATATTTTACCTAGATAAAAATTAAATAATAAAATATTAATATTAATTAAAAATTAAAGATTTAAATTTTACTATCCATATAAAAAACTAAATTATTTTTCTTACCCCACTTCACCACCTCCTCCACGTACCCCCTCCCCCCCTTCCGGACAACCCCATCCTTTTTATAAAAAAAATTCATTTATAAAATATTTTTTAAAATTTCATACTTCATCCTTTCCCCTACTCCAAAAAAAATAATCACCCATTCATCCTCCCCCCTCCCCCCCACCAACCCAATCAAAATTGATATTATTTTGTTTTAAAACAATAAAAATCTACCCCATCCTTTTTAATCCTCAGCTCCTAATTATTTTTTTTTACGTTTTTCTAATTTTGTGTTAATGCACGTATATATATAATTTTTAGAAAAAAAAATTCCACTAGTATACCGAATAAAACATAAATAACTAAAAAAAATTAACAAGTCTTCTGGCGGCAAGTAAAATATTTTCGATATATACATACATCTAAACACTGAAAAAAGAAATTGAAAGCAGAGGGTTAAGTGGGATGGGTAGAATTATTTTTTTAAGAAAATAAAATAATATTAAATTAGTATTTGAAGAGGGGGAGGAGATAAGTAAAAAAAATGAAATACTTTTATAAAAGAAATTTAAACAAAATAAAAAAATTAAAAAAATGGTAGGGGTGGGGTGTCACATCCCACAAGTACACCCTAGAAATTAGAGTATCCTTGTGAGCTCACACGGAAAATGAGACTTCAAGAAATCTCATCTAAGCCTCTCATATCATTCATTGCATAATAAGCATAACTAAAATGAGTAAAAATTTAAAACTTTCTTCACACACGAAGAACTCTTTCATAAACAATACGCAAGTGTAAGACTTTCATTTAAAACATTAGAACTATACAACATCTCATTGAACCATCTAGACTTTAGAGTTTACAACACTTGGGACTAATCCCATATAAGACATAAAATAAAGACTTAAGACATAAAGGAACATGTGTCTATTGTCCTCGAATTGATGAGGACTCACCAATACTTCATCTTCAACCCTTAGAAACCTATCCATCCTTCATGTCACATCAAGATTCCATTTCCCTACACTTTAGTCAAAAAGTAAAAGAAGAGGTTAACAGATTAGATGTACTAAGTATGGAAGCCATGCAAAAATCATGAAAAAGGGACATTTAGTAATAAGCATGCTTTTCATGATTTTCGATTAAAACATCATACTATAATCATTAGAACAACATTTAACAACTTAGAAACACATAAGAAATCATTTAGGTAAAAATTCACATTTTTAGCAAACATTACAGTGAAGTCACTTCACTGTATAGTGAACTAAATTCACTGTTACAGTGAAGTTCCTTCACTTCACTTTAAACCCCCTTTAGCATGTAATCTTCTCACTCAAAGCTATCCTAAGATTCACTTAAGTCACACAAAGAGAGACCGCCCATACACCCTCTCTAGATGCGCCTAAACAACCCTCAAGTTTTCTTATAATGGGTCATATACACACTTAAGAGATATCAACATAAGAACATGAGATTTTCCTACCACGGTGACTCTAAGGTTCACTTGAGTGAGTTGTGAAGAGACCACCCATACAATTCCTTATACACACACTTGAAGAGATCCTATAGACTCCCTAAGATAGAGTCATTCTTATTTAACACATTAGTAAATAGGTGATAGGACATTCTCCTTCCAAAGGCTATCAAAATACTTACTTGAGTAAATCAAGAAGATAACGTCCATAGTGACCTCTTCAAGATCACCTAAATAATTCTTAAGATTACCTAAGGCTTAGATCATATCCACATAATAAATCAACTCCCTAACTAGAGTCATTCTTAAGACTTATCTAGATAAGATAAGAAGTGACCATCAAAAGCACATAACAATCTACACATGAATTCATGAATATCAAAGCATAATCAATTCACCCATATTTCAGTGAAATTTAGAGATTTGAGATGATCAAGGGTTCATGGATAGTTTCATTGGAAAAAATCAATTAAACATCAATAACATCATATCTTAACGTTTGGAAACTATTTATGCAAGAACCCAAGACTTGGGGTAGAAATTGGACTTTTTCATCTTATTGAAATATTTGAAAATCATCTTTGAAATTGGCTCTAAGGTGATAGAAAGCCTTATATGAAGAACTCCCATACCTTATTTGAAGAATCCATAGATAATTGAAGAAGAAAATCCATTGAAGACCCATCTTCACTTTGAACTAAAATGGAGGTTTTAGGAGAAACTATAGGAGGGAAGGGGTTTTGATTTAGATGTGAGGGTTATAATGAGAGTTTAATGACTTATATACTCTTAAAATACCTATAAACACCTAAAATAATCATCCTTCTATTTTTAAAAGACTTGGGGTGAAATCCCAACTTCACCCATAACATTACAGAAAGCTAGAAGAAAACTGCTTCGCTGACGACTGCCCATCGCGGGGCGTCACCACCACGACGGGCCGTCACTGGCCACCGTTGGTGGTTACAGTAGCCTGCCAAGGCTTCCCTCTTCATCCATGGCCAAGTCCCCCATGACGATACCCTTCGATGGGGCTTCAACAGGCCCACGAGCCGTCGACTGCTCCGTTGTCTGGGGCCCGCCTGGGACTGTTTTGGCAACAGTTTTGGGTCCTTCCTCAAGGACCCTTAAATGGTCCTTGGGGATAATTTCCCGGATGTTTCCATTCCAATTACGATTTTCTATAATTCTAACACCTCTGTCATGAATTTCATACAAAACGAACACATAAAATTCGACGAAACTCGCCTAGACTTACAAGGTCACTTCAAGGCATATCTTTCGAACGTCATCGACGTTCTTAGACATTAGACATACAAACTTCACGAAACTTTGAACACCTCATATACATGCTATATTAACTCAATTAAGAACCATATAATCTCATGCATCACCCATGAACACATAAAGCCATATATGAGGCACTTAGCTGACTTAGTCGTCGAACATGTTGGTCGTCCCTTGACGTTTGACTTCTAATGCTCCTAAAATCTTAGATACTACCTATTACCCACATTATAAACAAAATTAGGACCTTATATCACCATTGAAACCACGTTAGGCTCTACATTTACCTAAATTATTTTCGGGGTCTTACATTCTCCCCTACTTGGACAACATTCGTCCTTGAATGACACTTGTCACTCTACGAACACTTCCAAGAGTAAGGATTAAATTATAAACTCATAAACATTCCATATAACACACAATCAATAAAAACACATCAATTTCACATAATTAAGAGAATCACAACACAACAAGAAACTAGAAAATATCTATAACTCATCATGCTATAAAACTCACATGCTTCATTCCAAAAAGCAAAGTATCATTTTATATTCAATATAATACCCTGTTTTAACCACATTACAACAATTTTAGACCAACGAATCAATTAGTCAAATTCCAAAAAAATTCACAGTGAACTGCAGTGTGCATTACAGTGTTTTGAGCAATTTTTTTGCAGAAATGCAATTTCTAGGCAATTCATGATATAAACATGCTAATATTCAAGGTAACATCATATAAACTTCTTTTACAACATAATCATGGCTTCATAAAATACACAAAGAAAGAAGTTAATGAAATTAAACTTCAACAAAACTTCAATCACACATGCATATCATAAGGAGAAAGTTAGGAACTCATCTTCCACAAAAGACTCCTTTACAAACAAGTTACCAAGAAATCTTTTTTTTAGGATTGAATAAACACATTATGAAAGGTTAAGGGCACCTCACTCCAACAAACATTACCCTTCACCATACTCCCTCACTTAGGAGAAACCCATTCTAAGGTCAACATAACATTTACTATAAGGAACTCCCTCTAGACACCTTAAACCATACTAATTCTTTCTCACCCATGTCTTATCTCATGGAAACTATAGGCTCTCAAAGGTCTCATTATCTAACCACTGCATCCCCCTTACTAGGAGAACTCACCTTTACTTCTTCAAATCCCATCACCTCCCTTCGTATGGTTGGGGTCTTAACAACATCAAACTATCTTAACAACCACTCTTTCAAATTCTCACACTATATCTTACCATTCTGTCCAAATTCACTACCCTTCAAAAGGTAACCAAGCCAATCTAAGTTCAAAACCACCATCTATCACACCTCATCTAACAAGTTACATCTCATCTTTTCTCTTCCTTAACCCAAACATCATAAAGTCACCCTATAGGACCAACATATAAGGGAAACAAGGGAAATACACCATATACCAAACCCTTAGGCACGATTAGATGA
Source organism: Solanum peruvianum (assembly GCA_027705065.1). Classification (NCBI taxonomy): domain Eukaryota; kingdom Viridiplantae; phylum Streptophyta; class Magnoliopsida; order Solanales; family Solanaceae; genus Solanum; species Solanum peruvianum. The sequence goes on along the minus strand of JAKWJD010001766.1, from coordinate 48,224,861 downwards.
ATGAAGAAGTGAAACTTTTCCTAGCACCCAATAGCCTTCTATTAATAATGTGGCGCGCTTCACATTATAAACAAGACTCTACTAGATGTGGTACATATGACAACTTAAGATAGTCCCTAAACCATATGCTCTGATACGAAGTTTGTCACATCCCACAAGTCAACCCTAGAAGTTAGAGTATCATTGCGATGTCACACGGCAATGAGACTTCAAGAAGTCTCATCTAAGCCTATCGTATCATCCATTGCATAATAAACATAACTAAAATGAGTAAAAATGTAGAAATTTCTTTACACACGAAGAAATATTTCATAAACAATACGCAAGCGGGAGACTTTCATTTAAAATATTAGAACGATACAACATCTCATTGGACCATCTAGACTTTAGAGTTTACAACACTTGGGACTAACCCCATACAAGACATAAAATAAAGACTTAAGACATAAGGAACATGTGGTTATTATCCTCGAATCGATGAGGACTCACCACTACTTCATCTTCAACCCTTAGAAACGTATCCATCCTTCATGGCACATCAAGATTCCATTTCCCTACACTTTAGTCAAAAAGTAAAAGAAGGGGTTAGCAAATTAGATGTACTAAGTATGGAAGCCATGCAAAAACCATGAAAAAAGAACATTTAGAAATTAGCATGCTTTTCATGAATTTCGATTAAAATATCATACTATAATCATAAGAAAAATTTAACAACTTAGAAACACATAAGAAATCATATAGGCAAAAATTCACATTTTTAGCAAACATTACACTGAAGTCACTTCACTATACAGTGAACTCAATTCACTGTTGTAGTGAAGTTCCTTCACTTCACTTTAAACCCCCTTTAGCATGTAATCTTCTCACTCAAAGCTATTCTAAGATTCACTTAAGTCACTCAAAGAGATACCGCCTAAACACCCTCTCTAGATGTGCCTAAACAACCCTCAAGATTACTTATAATGAGTCACATACATACTTAAGAGATATCAACATAAGAACATGAGATTTTCCTACCAAGGTGACTCTAAGGTTCATTTGAGTGAGTTGTGAAGCGACCACATATACAATCCCTTACACACACACTTAAGAGATCCTATAGACTCCATAAGATAGAGTCATTCTCATTTAACACATTAGTAAATAGGTGATAGGACATTCTCCTTCCAAAGACAATCAAAAGACTTACTTAAGTAAATCAAGAAGATAACGTCCATAGTGACCTCTGCAAGATTACCTAAATAATCCTTAAGATTACCTAAATCTTAGATCATATCCACATAATAAACCAACTTCCCTAACTAGAATCATTCTTAAGACTTATCTAGGTAATATAAGAAGTGACCATTCCTATGCCCCCTTCACACTTTAACTAGACAACCCTTAATTACTCTAGATAAGTACTACCTCATTTGTCAATTATTTATAGAGATAAATATTTTTCTAAAATACATTATTCTTTGATCCTATTAGTTTTGTTATCTATTATCCTTTTCAAAATAAATTTTTAATTTATACTTCTTATGTCTCATATTAGTTATCTAATACCAAAATATCTAGTGAAAACTCCTAAATGAGGTGTAAGAAAAATATAGTGTACCCATAAGTAATCACTATCTCGTGGAGATATATAGACCATCAACTTATATTATTTGTTTATGTTAGAAAAATATTTGTCCCGAATTACTTGTCAATCTATGAAATCAAGGTACAACTAATTATTTTTTTACAAATTTCCCTTAAAATTAATTCTTTCTCTTTAAATCTCATATTTAATTAGTACTAGACTGAGTATTCAATATTATTTTCAATTTTTAACATACTTCCTTAACTTGAATCATTATATTCATTAGTTCATTAAGAGACATTCATCACATAAAGGACATTCAAGTAATGGTCTTATACAAGACCTAGGGACTCAAAATAACATCTTCAAAGCCTACTGTGCAATGTCTAAGAAGCGTCCCATACCACCACCTAAACTTCATAGAATTTCTCAAATGCTAATAGGTATCCCACATGATGAGAATAGGCATTAACTGATAAAAACCATGTTAGCAACTCATGGAATTCGGAGTTCTAACCAACTCCGATGAGGGTGTTTTGCTTGCCAAGGGTAGAACTAGGACACATCCCATGTAGGCACATGATTAAGGATTATGAAGGGCTTTTATGTACTCTAGTCTCATTCTCAAGCAGAGGTACATTGTACTCTAGTGTCATCTCAAGTAGAGATACTTCCCATAACATAATCAATCGGTGCTAGCCTTTTTTCTCATAAAGTAATTCATATTAAGGTTCATCTAAATGGGTCCCATATCTAGTTCATGACCCAATTACATTCAACCAACCAAAGCAAGGTCCACTAGGGCATATCTCACTATGGCGACAAGAAGATCATTGCGACTTTCCTAAGGTATGATATGATGCCGTTCAAGCCAATCAACCTTAAGTACATCACTCATTACATGAAGGATACCATTACGACTAACTACTTCACGATTTATAACCTTACCACTTGGTTCAAGGTTCCACATAAATGACCTTTGTATCATCATGCAAGGTCTCACCTATATTCATTTATTCAATACTAAGACCCTTTAGGTTCCTAAATCAAGACATCACATATTCACATAAGCATCATGTAAGGGACACAAGTCAACCAAAATAAGACACCACATACTTCACCTTAACACATATTACTAGACATTCTATAAGCACATAAGAATAACCATTATCGTCTTTAAGTCATCCTACACACTACCATATCATCATCAACATAACTATTATAGACTCATATAGCCAAGTAGAAACAACCATGCATCAACCCTAAGACTACACATAGAATCTCGTAGTCATAGTTTACATGATTTTCTAACATACATAACAAGAACACATACTTTCATAATCCTTCACATATAGATAGATATACTGATATTTCACATAAAATAACTATACAAAACATCATAGTATTTTAAGTAGTGCTGATAAGACCATGATCATCATATTACCTAAAGTAATGGCGACAAGGACACATCAATTGCAAGTAAAGCGCATAACACCGCCACCATAAGTGTATCATACCAATCACAAGATAATTGAAGTCTAAATAACATCAAAATAAAGGAATTAGGTCGCCATACCCACTCCATCTTATCACTTTGATTTCAAGGCTAATCATCCAATTCAATATTACAAGACCCTTATCCAAGGCCATAACCAACAACTCAATACAATTATAATTATAATCAATGAAACTAGGTTAATTTGTTACATATTTATCAATCTAATACAACCTAGATATCAATTGAATATAATAATTGCATCATTACAAAGCCCATATAATATTACATTAGAAATCATAAGCCTTAAGTCAATATCAATTCAATAAGCTTAGCATGCAATAGATCTAAGAGTATTCATTACTCAATTAATAAAATTGAAACAGCCTATACATCATACATACATAATCTACACATGAATCAAAAGCACATAACAATTTACACATGAATTCATGAATATCAAAGCATAATCAATTCACCCACATTTTAGTGAAACTTAGAGATTTGAAAGATCAAGGGTTCATTGAGAATTTCGTTAGAAAACATAAATAAAACATGAATAACATCACATCTTAACATTTGGAAACAATTTATGCAAGAACCCAAGACTTGGAGTAGAAACTGGACTTCTCCATATTTTCGAAATCTTTGAAAATCATCTTTGAAATTGACTCTAAGGTGATAAAAAACCGTAGTTGAGGAACTCCCATACCTTATTTGAAGAATCCAAATCTAATTGAAGAATAAAATCCATTGAAGACTCATCTTCAAGCTCCATTTTCACTTTGAACTCACATGGAGGTTTTTAGAGAAACTATAGGTAGGGAGGGTTTTTTGAATCTGAGGGTTATAATGAGAGTTTAATGACTTTATAAACTTAAAATAACTATAAACACCTAAAATAATCGTCCTCTTATTTTTAAAAGACTTGGGGGTGAAATCCTAACTTCACACCTAACATTACAGAAAGTTGGCAGAAAACTGCCTCACAGATGACTTGATATCGACGGGGCATCACCACCACGACGGTCTGTCACTGGCCACCATCGTTGGTTACAGTAGACTTCCAAGGCTTCCCTCTTCACCCATGGACAAGTCCCCCGCGACGAAACCCTTCAACGGGGCGTCAACAGGCCCACGAGCCGTCGACTGTTTTGTCCTTTGGGACTACCTAGGACTGTTTTCGCAACAGTTTTGGGTCCTTCCTCAAGGACCCTTAGATGGTCCTTGGGGATAATTTCCTGGATGTTTCCAACGCAATTAAGATTTTATATAATTTTAACACCTCTCTCATGAATTTCATACAAAACGAACACATAAAATTCGACGAAACACGCCTAGACGTACAAGGTCATTTCTAGGCATATCTTTCGAACGTCATGGACGTTCTTTGATATTTGACCTCCAAATTTTAAAAAACCTTAAACACTGCCTATACAGTCTATATTAACTCAATTAAGAACCATATAATCTCATGCATCACCCATAAATACATAAAGCCACATATGAGGCACTTAGGTGACTTAGTCGTCGAACGTCTTGGTTGTCCCTTGACGTTTGACTTCTAATGCACCCAAACTCGTAGCTACTGCCTCTTACCCACATTATAAACCAAATTAGGACCTTATATAACCATTTCAACCACTTTAGGCTCTAGTTTTATGTTTTATTTTAAAAAGAAAATGTTATTTTTTTTATAATAGTTTTTTAAATTTTAATTTTAACTAATACTAATAATTTATTTATTTTTTGTCAAGATTTAATGTTTTGTCTATGTGGAGTGTGATGTTGAAATTCTTTAAAATAAAAGAAAGAGTGTATCACACATACCATGATGAGAGTAGTATAAGAGAGAGGGGTGTGTTTCTCCAACAAAAAAGTGACAGTTTAGGTATGAAACTCAATCTTTCAATAGTTTAGGCATTAAACTAAAAAAAAAAGATATAGTTTAGGTGTGTTTTTGATACTTATCTCTAAAGTATATAGTAATGGTCTGTTTGGACATGAAATTTAAATTTCTTAAGTAGTATTTTTTTTACAAACATAAAAATCCTAGGATTCGTGATCAAAACTATCAAATTTTTTCCGATACAATTTTATTAAATGAACAAAACATATTTCATAAACAAGATATCGAAATATCATACAACGCCATATTGATAAATCACATATCTCCATGTTTCTTTTAGAAATAAATATTTGTGTTCAATTTTACAAAGATCTACTAATCAACAATAGTAGCTAGTTATTCTTAAATATAACCATTTAACAACTTTTTACGCTGAGCATGAGTCTTTTTTTCTTGAAACGTTTAATATGATGGGTTTTGTTTTACAAATATAAATTTATGAATTAAAATTTACATTTTAAAAGTTTGAAATCCTGATTTGAAATTCCAAATCATACTTAGAAGAATTTGAGATTTGAAATCATGACTCATATCCAAATGTAAACTTAGAGTTTCAAAATACAATTAATTAATAAGATTAGTTTAGTCAATATACCCCTAATAAAAGTTATTATAAGAGTTGTGTTTAAGTCTAACATGAGTAAAGTAAAATGTAACAGAGGGAGTATCCATTTTGTTTACATTTACTTGTTTACTACACAAAAAATATATTTCACATTCACTTGTTCATTTTATCATATAAAAGAATATTTGTTTTTTCATATTTTAATAACATCATTAATTACTTACTTTTCAAAAAAAATCAGAATTTAAGACTCAATAAAAGTGAATATAATTGTTAACTTCAAGAGTGGTTTTCTAACTTCCATAAAATATTGTTCAAACGGGTAATATTATGTTTAGATACTCTTTTAGGCAAATCTTCTAGAAAAAAGATACCTTGACCACCATATCCATCAGAGCATTATTTGGAAATTTGACTTCAACAAAACCAGCCAATAATTCTACTAAGGTGATGGTCCTATGATTATTTCCTGCAAACAAAAAGTACAATCACTTCCTAAATTATTAGGAGAAATATTTAGGGTTCTAGATTAGTTCAAGTGCACTTATTCATATTAATACTAAAGCTTTTAATAGAAAATAAAACCAGAAAAATTCATTATGCTTTACACGACATGGTATCTAATTTTGGAGTACACACTAAAGATTTATTAGATCTTTATTTGAATGAGATCTAGAAATAGTCTAGTTCATTTTTTATTTTCAAATTGAGACCAAAAAGTAAAAGTGAAAGGGAAAAGTATACTGAGAGAAGGAGAGGTGGTCCTCCTAGACTGGCTGGATTTCATCAAATTAATACGAATTGACTCAATCAATAAGCAAGTTACTATCTCATCAAAAATTATTAAAGTTGAAATAAGTAAAATTGATTTGGGACAGTATGATGTAATTATTAAAATGAGGAAAAAAAAACAGAAGTAGACATTTTTATAAAATTACTCAATTCATTTTATTTTTTTTTAAAAAAGACCTAATTTGATATGGAATGAAATTTAAGAAAAGAATACGACTTTTTAATTTTGTGGTTCTAAATTAAAGTTATGTCAAATTTATTCATTTCGAACTAAAAAAAAGACCATTTTTTGACGTATAATGATCGACACTGGAGCCTATATAAAGGGCGTCTGAGGGGTTATTGAGAAGTAAGGATTGTCTATAGGGCCATGGTATTGTCAGTAGGGGTATATAGATTGGTTGCAACTACACGTAGACATGATATGGTATATAAAACTTTTTTTATATTATATTAAAAAAATTGATATCATAATTTAGTATATATATATATATATATATATATATATATATATATATATATATATATATATATATGCTTAGAAGTTGAAACTTTGACTAGTTTATTTTGATTGAAATGTATTTTAAATGTTATTGAGTAACAAAAGCTCTTTGTACTTTCTTTTAAATATATATTTCTACATATGTAATGTGTTAGTATAATATAATTGGGACTTTTTTTATATAGTCGAAGTCATAATACTCTAGTATACAAGTCTCTATCAGTGAAAATTAAACGAACTATGATTATCGATATACCATACCGCAAAATATCAAAGCCAAACTTCAAAATATTGAATCATACCGAATTAAATTGACATTATAATGGTATAATAATTTAAAAAATTAGATACCAAAATTACGGCACGGAGAATTCAAATACCCTCTGACTTCTTGTCAAAGTACTTAGAATGCTTTCATATATATCAACCTCAGTATTCATAAATTCAAGAGGAGGTAGGTGTACGCAGATTATCTTTGTCCACCAACATGGGTTGTGGTGCACTACTGAGAGTACTTCGCCCTTAACTAGAGTATGGAGAAAATCTTATTTGGAGCGTCACACCCGAATGGACCCGGTAGAGTGCGATGAAAATTAGTCAGAGCTCCAATGTGAGCTCTGAACACTGGGTGGGAAAAAAAAACAGATTATCTTTTCCCCCTCCTTGTTATTATTTTTTATTACGTACTCAGTACATTATTTTATATTATGTCTTGAGATTAGGGGAGTTGAACTCATGTCTATAGGCCCCGGGTTTTGAGAAATGGTAGATATATTGTTAGGGATGGGTTGAAAGTCATTAATTTAAGTATTTAAATATATATTTTTAGTTGCTTTATTTATTACTCTAGAATTGAGTTTATGTTTCAGAGGTTCATAAGCATTAGGTTAAGTTGTAGTTATTAGTTTGGAATAGGATTCATGTCTCCTACTTCGATAAGTATTAGACTTCATATTGATGTAATAATACTCCTATGTAAAGGGACTTTTAATGAATAAATCGGTAAGTCATTTTACAGCAAAGAACAGGAGATTTGTGTTCTCTCTTCCATTGAACTCTAAGGTTTCGGTCTCCCTTTGAAGAGCTGAATAGATTTGAGTTCTCTCTTTTGATGACCTCTAAGGTTTTAATCTCCCTTTAATGAGTTAATTTATATATCGCCATGTGAATCGATCCTTCCTTAAGAAAATTTTATTCTAAGTCAGGAACATAAAGAACATCGTGATTTTGCTTACCGCTTCCTTTAATGTTGATCGAAATAGTACCTTTACTTGTCGCATCAACTAAGGCTCCATTCCCCATCTTCACTTTAGTAGTGATGCTTTCTATTATTAATTGAGAGGAAAACCTTTTCATCTCGAGTCATGTGATTACTACAACCACTATGTGATTACTACAACCACTATTCAACATACCATTCATTGCTTTTTGTTGAAGCATCTGATTTAAAAGCAAAGAAAAGGTTTTCTTCCCTTTCTTTCTCTTTTTTTTTTCACAAAAATTTGCTTGCTCCCGTTTCTTGTGCCAACAATCCTTTTTCAACGTCGCCAAACTTTTTACAAAAATAACATTGAGGCTTGCCTTTGTGCCAATATTTTTCTGCATTGTAAAAATTAGTCTTTTTGCAAACTTTACAAAAAAGACTAGAGTTTTTTCCACCTTTTTCTTCAACCTTCTTGGAAGAACCATCATGATTCTGCTTCTTTTTTGGCTTGTGATTCTTCTTCTGATGATTTTTTGAGAAATTTTGAGATTCTAATTTGTTTTAGACTGTATAGTCGTCTCTTTGGGTTGATCTTCAGAAAAAAAATCTTTGCTTCTCGTGTGCACGAAATGATCCAACTAACTCTTTGATGGAAAGATTAGAAAGATCTTTTGTCTTCTCACTGATAGCAACGATGTAGTCATACTTTTCTGTGACAATAATTAGAATATTTTCCACAACTTGTTGATACAAAATTGTATCATTATGATTTCTCATTTCATTAACAATATTCATGACTCTTGTGCAATATTCATCAAATTTCAGATTCTATCATCTATAAATTTTGAAATTCTTTTCTAAGATTTTGAAGATTTATAGTGCGTACCTTTTCGTCACCATACACCTCAATTTCCAAAAATATCCCAAGCTTACTTTGCAGTCTCACAAGTAGTAATTTTTGCAAATATGCTCTTGAGACTCCCATTTGGATTTTGCTCAAGGATTTTGCATCTTGACGATACTTAGCCTCAAGATTTTTCATCTCTTCTGCTGTAAGATCACCATCGTTGTCTGGCTCTTCAAAGGCATTTGCAACAATAGTCCACAATCCTTCAGCTTTCAAATGTGTTTTCATTCTTATCTTCCACTATTCAAAATCAGTTCCATCAAAAAATGGAGTAAGAATAAATGAAGAATCAACACCTTCATTTGTTTTGGACGCCATATTTTTCCTCATCTAACCCTAGATTAAGAACGAAAGCCTGCTCTTGATACCAATTTGTAGGAATTATGGAAGGAAAATCTTTTGAGAATGCTCAAGTTTATTATAGGTTACGTAAGGCCACTTGAGAAGATTAAAATCATTAACTACATCACTATTTATAGTACTCAAAATAGAAAACAAAAAGTCTTGCACAAATAACTAAATATATGTATCACAATTTACTAGATATATGTATTACGAAATTCTAAAAAAAATTCTTGAAAAACTAAGAGAAGTAAACATTGAAGCATTAATTGCAACATAGAAGTCTCAAATATTGTAAAATGTGAATATCTTTACTTTTGAGAAGGACACAAATTTTCAACTCATATACATGGTTTATTTGATTTTCAACCTTTTTTCTAAGTGATTTTCTAAATCAAATTTAACAGTTAAATCAAGTAATCAATAACCGATGGTTAATGGTTCTACAACGATTTAGCATGTCTATAAACAACCGGTAAGTCAAATTAATAAATTTTAAAATCGAATCAAATCAATCAATACATCACCCTACATTTGATACTCCTGCAATAAACAATTTTTACAAATAAATATTAGAAAATTATCGATTATACCATTTATTAATGAATTATCAAAAAAAATAAAAAATTGCTAGCTACAAACTAGTGGAGGATTAACAAAGATTAATATCCTAACTAATTCCTTTTTTTCTCCTAATAAAGCGAAAGTCATGATTAGTATTTAGAGGCATTTTAACATTCTAACCAGAAGATGAAATAAAATGATGATCTTTTTGATGGAACATATATTGCATGATAAAAAATTTTATTCACGAAAATCACTTTCTTAATTATTAATTCTAGTGTGATCAACTTGAGTAAATGATTAAAAAAGATGCGTAAAATGTAATGTAAATAATCGGATTCACCTATTAATGAAATTTCATTAATAGTAATAATCACGTGAATAAGCTATTATTAAAATCTAATTAACGCTAGGAATGTAACCTCTTATATAAGACTACAAATTGACATACCTAATTTAAATAACTTAAGAACTAAGACTTGCAACTTTTTAAAAATAAAATCTTCAAGTAAATAATATTTATATACAATCACTTTAAGTATTATTAATTTTAATTGAAAAAAAAACTTACATTGTTTGTATGGATGAGAACAATAAATTGATTATGTTTGTAATTCCAGTAGTTAATTTTAATTAATTGTTTTTAGTAGTGGTAAATGTGAATTGGAACCCAGCTAAAAGTACTTTAGCTACCGTTTTTTGTTTTGAAGCAAGTAACGACATTTTGGCTTATGATTGTATTTTGTTTTGTTGTATTCATTACAAATGAATTATCCTATTTTTATTCATACTTTTTATTTTTTCGCTTTTTTTTTTCCTTTTGCCACCCTTCAATATTCTTTGCATATTCAATACTCATCATATCCAATCCCTCATTTCCCCATTTTACACTTTGCCCCCTACAAGAATTTTTTTTTATATATAGGCGTAACTTAAGGTACAATATCATACCACCTGAAAAAGAAAAAAAATGATTGGAGGTGACGAGAATAATCATGATTTTCCATGGGAAACTAATGATTTCTGGTCATATCTGAACTTGAATGACAATCATGTTGGGAGTGGAGAGACGTTTGATGGTGACAAGTTGCTAGATCTGAGTAGGTCTGATACTTGTCAGCCACTAATAGTTGTTAAAGAGGTGGTTCAAACAACAATTGGTGTTGATAAAAAGAGAAGTCCACCAAACCGAAAAAGGAATGGTATAGGAATTGCTGAATCAATTCTGATGCAGATAGAGCCGAAGCTAAAAGAGAATCAGAACATGAGATACACATATGGACGGTTAGAGAAAGGAGAAAGAAGATGCAAACCCTGTTCGAGACTCTTCATTCGTTGGTTCCTAATCTCCCTGCTAAGGTAAAAAATATTTCTTTCAATGACATACCTTGTGTTTTATTATTTAATTTCTTATCGAGGAAATTATTCAATAAATTTTGTGATTATCTGAAATAATTTTTTTTGTTATCATTCCCTTATGTCTTCTGCAACCTTAATTCATAATCATAATCAGTTCATCAAGAATTATTCAAAAAGTGAACATGATTTTCTTTATCAAATAAAAACTTGTAAAAGCTTCGTAAAGGAAATATGATTCTATGTGAAAGTTTAACTTGATTTCCTCTTATATATATATATATATATATATATATATATATATATATATATATATATATATATATATATATATATATATATTAAAAATTAGAGAGACCATATCTAGTAGAACCTCAATCTAATTGGAATAAATTTATTTGTTACAATACACATTTCCCTTATAACTAATTTGTACATAACTACTTGTTAGTTTCAAAATAGAATAATAAGATGCGTTTTTTTTTACCAAAAAAGTGAAGGATAATACAATATAGATCTTCCGACTTTTTCGCATATATAGTTATAAAAAGAAAATCTCCGCAAATTTATTTATTTATTCTCTTCTAGAATAAGAATATGAAGTTTTCAACATTATTCAAAAAAATTCAAAAAGAACATTTTCTTAATTTGTATAATTATAAAATATTTATAACTGATTGAAGTACTTAATAAGTATATCATTAACCATATTGAACGAGTATACTAGTAGTAGCATATTTTCACTTGTTATTACCAAGAAAACTTGCTTATTTTCATATTACTTACAAACAATAATATTTTTTTTTATGTATAAATCACTTATTATAATTAATTTTATAAGAAGGATAGATTCATCTGCTGCGTGATAGGCAGGATTTAAAGATTATAAATTTCTAGTTATAGCCTTCTTTTGTAATTTGTACTTGTTAAATGAATCTTTTTAGGCACTAATAAATGACTTGAAACTAATTAATTCGTATATATATTTCTTTGATTTCTTCACGTGTGTTTACTTTTCCCTTAGTTAGTTAAAATTCCGACTTCGCGTATGAAGTAGAAATATATTAATTTCATATTTTTTTTGTATATGTAAGTTGATAAGTCTACAATGGTTTATGAAGCAGTGAACCACATCCTAAAGCTGCAGAATTCTTTCAAAAAACTTGAAAGTGAAAAGAAAGAAAGGCTAGAAGAATATAGCATAAAGTTGATGAGTTCACAGAAAGTTGGTAATAGTTGGGAGAAGAATGTGGGTGATCATCGATCAACATGTAATTCTACAGCTATTACACCAACGAATCCTAGTGCTAGTCCCCTTATTTTTCCAACAGATTTTTTGACATGGAGTTCACCAAATGTGATACTAAATGTATGTGGTGGAGATGCACATATTAGTGTTTGTTGTCCTAAGAAGCCTGATCTTTTTACCATCATTTGTTATGTTTTGGATAAACATAATATGGACATTGTGTCTGCTCAAATTTCATCTGATCAATTCAGAAGCATGTTTATGATCCACGTTCACGTAAGTTTTTTCATTTTCTTCAAAATAATACATTGATCATTTGAACATTGTTAATTAGGATTTTTAGTTAGCACACTTTTCGATTTATTTTAGGTATCTTTGTTTAATTGATCAAGAACTTGAAGAATTACAAGTGTTAATAAATTCTTTTGAATAGGGTGTTCGAGAAATATAGAGTTGTTTATTTTTTTTATAAGTTTGTGTCTAATTAAACATTTATATTCACATGAAATGGAAGTAAAATAAAAGAATATATATGTAACTTTTTAAGAAATGCCTTCTCCCACCTAATTTCACCCTAAGGTTTAAATTCTCTATTTGGTATTACATATAATTTAGTCATAAATTATTTTTAGAAATTATTTAGATTGATTTACCCGAGTCAAGTGTTTAACATAAATATACAGTCTTTCTACTTTTACAAGATCACATGGATAACGTGTCTACATATATATTTAGTGAGTATATTATTACTGCTTGGTACTAAAAACATGTTTGATCGATGTATATTTAGGCAAAAGGTAGAAGTGACACAACTCAATTCTCAGAAGAATTTACAGTGGAAGAAAGATTTAAGCAAGCTGCAATTGAAATAATGGCCTTGACAACCCCCAAATGAACAATTTAGTTTCAAAATAAAGTTCATCCGGTTTTAGAGGATGGACGATTGTTGCCGTAAAGGCCACATAGTTCATCCGGTGAAGGATGAACGGTTGTGGCCATAAAGGCTATTTTATTTACTTTTGCATTTCTTTTGTGTCTCGTTATTTAGGCATTCTCTATTTACTTTATAGTTCATTAATGAACAGTTGTAGCCGTAAAAGCTATTTTATTTTCTTTTGCATTTTATGCTGAACGAATATCTCCATTTCGGAGGAATGAAAACTATGAAAAGTTTCTTCAAATGATATATAAAATTCAATAGCAAAAATCTTGGTTTATGTGTTTGCTTTAAGGGTGTGTTTGGTATGGATGGATGTTTATCAATTCCAAGAATCAAGTTTTAATTTTCCAACTCCCACCTACTCTTTTTATAAATATAAAAACGAAGTAATTTATATTAAAAAAATTACATCGCAGGCGTACTTTTGTTCTACTTCTTAAAATTCAAATATGTGATACAAACATGAATCATATTTGTAATTATGATTCTTCTATAATTCAAGGCCTATTATTATAAAATACAATTCTACTTTAAAGCACTTATAATTAATATTTTGAGCCTGTCCTAATCCCTGACTATCATCCGATAGTATTTATATAAATTCTGATAAATAAATAGTCTTGAGATAAAAAAAAGTTTCTTACCTACCAAATAGCATTAATGAATAATAAACTAAAATTACTCAATCTTACTCCCTACCAAACAATCCCTAAGAGATTAAAAAAATCACGTTCCTTAGCTTTTCTGTAGGGGGTAAGCTAAGAAAGTTAGTTATATTTTGTTATGTAAAGAGGAATTCTCTTTTTACTCGCTTGTCTTTAATTGAGGTACATCATTATGAAATTAATATTTCATCATCCAAATTTCTCTACTTATTTCTTGTTCTCCTTTTCTCTTACTTGCTCATCTTATGGTGCTATGAAGACTGATAAATTAGTTTTTTGTTTTGCTAGTATTTGCTCTCCTGTTTCAAAAATAATGACCTTCTTTCCTTTTTAGTCTATTTTAAAAAGAATTACCTCTTTCTTTTTTTTAGTAATAACTTTCCGCATAACATATTTAAGACCACAAGATTAAAGGACAATTTTGTACATTTGACATAACTTTAGTTTAGATCCAAATGATCAAAAGTCTTCTTTATTTTCTCAAACTTTGTGTCAAGTCAAACTAGGTCATTCTTTGTAAAACAGGGGGAGTAATTTGTTTTAGATTAGTGTTTCAATTACTGGATCAACACTTAATTAGTCCAAATATCGATACTTATCACACATAAACAGAAGCATATGCCTAATTATAGTAGTTCTTTTGACAATTATATCATGTGAGTATAGCTTCGGGATTGGTTAAGGATTTCTATTTGCTTAAGGGGTTGTTTGGTAGGATGTATGAGAAATAGTTCCACTGAATAGGATTATATGATTCTTGATATAATTGTCGTGGAGTTGCATGATAGACATAGAGGCATGAGGTTCGATGTTGATAACATGTCTTATGAAGAAATTAAATATGGTTGTGTTTTATCATCACTAAATTTCGTAATACAATTCTCATATTGTATCACCCTTTACAAATTTGATTTTAGTTTTACATCTTGATTTCAAGAGATTTTCATTCCTAGAAATAAGAGATCTAGACCAGAGATCAATCTTTCATGGTTTTTTTTTTTTAAATTAAAATTGTAAAGGTGTTGGTTCAACTTATCACTTCTCCTTGCATTCCTTAGGAATCATTGGAATTGGAGTGTGAGTCTCGCAATAACTTTTTTTTTCTTGTAATTGGCCCATGACTATTATTCATCTCTTTCAAAAACTTAACCCTCTTTTTTCTTTTGTTTTGCAGTTACTCGTATACAGATTTTTATTTATATTTACATGTGAATCTTAAGAAAAATTATACTCTTGTATTGATTTGAAATATGATCTCTCAAGTATTGAAGATGACTTAGATTTATTTTATTTTTAATTAAAATTGTAAAGGTGTTGGTTCAACTTATCAGTTCTACTTGCATTCCTTAGGAATCATTGGAATTGGAGTGTGAGTCTCGCAATAACCTTTTTTCTTCTTCTTGTAATCGGCCCATGACTATTATTCATCTCTTTCAAAAACTTAACCCTCTTTTTCTTTTGTTTTGCAGTTACTCGTATACAGATTTTTGTTTATATTTACATGTGAATCTTAAGAAAAATTATACTCTTGTATTGATTTGAAATATGATCTCTCAAGTATTGAAGATGACTTAGATTTATTTTATTTGCCTATTAGACCATACTTGTCTTTAGCTTCAATTATGGATTAAAATACTTCTTTTTCTATATATTGGATCTTGATTGTTTTTACGGTAAACAATGCCCTCCCTTAAAACATATTATGAAACGCTATATATCAATTTCTAATTTAATAGATGGCGTTGATTTATTCGTACATATGAATGTAAGACTCATTTTGTCTGAATTTATTAATTGTTGGGGATGGATTTTTAAGGATTAACCGTTATATCGTTAAAGGATGATCATTAAGAAGCTGCATTAAATCAATTGGAGTTTGTTTGGATCAATCTTAACCTTTGTTAAAAGTAAGATAATTAACAATAAAATCATTTTGAATATATTAAAGATACTTTTTAACCTATTTTTTCCTTAAAAAAAGAGAATTCGCATGAAACTATACATTAGAGTTCGATGAAAAGATCGATAATAATATATTAAATATAATTAAAAATAAAGTGTGAAAATGATATTAGATATGTATGGAAAGTGTATTCCTAGTTTAATTTGAGAAGAAAAAAAAGACACTATTTTGAGAAGACTTGATTCAATTACAGTAATTTAAAAGAAATAATACAAACAATAAAAAAATAGCATAGTAACAATGAAAACACTAAATCAGTACTATATAATAAACACACACCATAAACAAATATATGATATATTAAAACTGCATAAATATTCATTTTATAATAAATATTATATTTAAATCTATGGTTAATAGTAAATAGGAATACCCAAATACACATCTTATTTTTATCATAATCCCTAAGAGTCCCCACCATTTAAAAATAATAATAAAAAACCTCTCTCGAATATATAACTTCTTTCCCACTAATTTATGTCTATTCCTCTCGAATACATCCATCCCCTGTGTATCTGAAACTTATCTCTTTTTTAATACATTCCTCCCCTATCACTACATCTCTCTCCTATATATCCAATGTCATATCCCCTCTCATATACATCTCTCGCTTATGTATTCAAAATATTTTTCAGAAAAGAAGTAAAATCTGGAATGAAGAGAAAAAAGCCAAAAACAAAATGAAAATGCAAAAATACAAAAATACAAAAATCATGATTACAATTTTACAACAAAAGCAAGCATATAGAAAGACCAGAAAATACTCAAAATAATGAAATATAACAAAAATGGCTCATATTATGACAAACCCCTATTTGCAACTCCCCTTATGTCATGCCACAGACAACTATTTTCTTCCATCTTCATATACTTCCTTTTCATTTTCGTTTGGTATTCAATACTTATTTTGACACTCTATTCATTTATGTTGAAAGACTTAAAAATATATAGTTAAAAACAAAAAAAAAATTGTTAATTCATGTATCCATTTTTAATGTTTAATAGCTATTTTTACGGTGAAGAAAAAATCTGACAGTTAATTACCTTCCATATATGTGAAATTCATCATAATACTGTGGAAAAATGATTAAAAATACCCCTCAACTTTTGTTTATTATTTGATTTTTCCTTCGCCATTAAAATGAAGTTAAAATTTTGCCCCTCCCGTTACTAATTTCATTAAAATTACCCCTTATTAAGGTAATCCCCAAAATTAACCCAAATTGACCCAATTTTTTTTTTTTTTTTAAATTTATTCCCTATTTTAAACCCAATGACCCGACCCCTCTAGGATAAACCGGTACCAACTAACCCAATTAACTGTATTACCCATTCCCATTTCCCCCCAAATTTAGCCATTAACTTCTCCTCAGATTGTTTACTGTGATCTTGCTCAACAAATCAAATTTTTGCTAATGAAAGGTAAGATATTTGGATTTTAAGTTGTTTTTTCTACAACATCTCTCTCTCCTTCTACCCATTGTTTTTCCAGCATCTCTCTTCCGTTCCCTCTGAATTGTCAAAAAATGTCAGAAAATAGTTATTCGTCTCAAAGAAAATGTTCTTGTGATTTTGTGGCCAAAACTCTAATTTCGAGTACTACATCTAATCTGGAAACAAGATTTTTCCATTGTCCTCGTCCGGATATAAGTATATGATCTGAGATTGATTTATTCCTAGTATATGAACTGATACTGATTAATTCCTATTGTTGATCTGATTTGGTATTTCTTCGTACGAACTGATTTCATATTTCTTCGTATGATGTGAGATTTAAAGTATGTATGGAGAATTACCAAATCAGATCACTAATAGGAATAAATCAGTATCAGTTCATATACTTACATCCGGATGAGGAGATCGAAAAAATCTTCTTCTTGAATTAGATGTACTACCCCGCAAAAAAAAGTTTATTTTTAAAAAGTATTTTCAATTTGAAAAATTATTTTAGCTCTATAGTAAAAATGAAAAGATATTTTCTCAAAATATTTTTCATTCATGAATCAAATACTAAAAAATCTTTTCCAAAAATATTTTCAACTCATTAACCAAACATAAAAAAACTAAATAAAAAATTTAATTATTTTCTAGGAAAATATTTTTCATAACTTATACCAAACACAGTAGAGAGGGGAGATGTATACATAACGATAGTGAAGATGGTGGCAACCATACCACAGAAGAAATTTCTATTTTCTCCATGAAAAACATGCACTGAGATGATCGTTGCGACAAGGACTAAAACAAGTATTGCTATGATTTTTCTCTTTTTACTATTGAGTGCATACAAAAAAAAAAAATATAAGCACATATATTAGCTCAATTGCACTTCCAAAACCGTTGTTTGTTGTTACGAGAATATTGTTTGGTGTTATAAATGATAGACCATACTTGTTCATTAATTAAAGATCAATAGCTTAACGACACATTATTTTCTTTTAACATCGTATTTCAGTTGGATGAAAAATAAATGCGGAATATTAGCACAGGTGAATACTTACTTTCAACCTAAAATAGTCAAATATTTAAGTTTGTTAGGATTTATACAGGTCGAGTAGGAGGGACAGTGGATTTTTTGGGGGGATGACTTAGTCAATAGGATCAAGAATGTTATTTTTATTGATTGTCCAAGTGAATCTATTGAATGAAGCAATATATCCATAAATTGAGTCTTTAACGTGTGCTACTGATACCAGGTACATCTGAAAGGGCTTAAAATGTCTTGCAAAATTTGTTATATCAGCGTCCCATATGGTTGATATAATTTTATATTCCTGTGCAAAAGTTTTTATTTAGTAAATTCTTCTGAGTGAATAGATTACTTACCAGATGACCAAAGTAACACTTTTGACTAATATTACTTCACCTTCAGGTGTATTATATGCAATAAGTTTTACTTTGCAAGATTAGTTCCTTTAAGGTTGGTATTGATACAGGAATAAATATAGACAGTAATTCAGAACATTACATAACTACTAAACAAAGTTGTAAAAGCGAAGTGAGAGCTAAGGGTTTGAGGGAAGGATATGAACCTAGCCATATTACAAGCTCACATTTTATGATCAAAGATGAATAAGAATTATATAATATAGGTGACTACCTATTGTTTCCCGAGATTAAAGTGTACGTACGACATGCATACTAAATTTTCGTAAAAAATATATACAATGTAATTTTGATTTAAGAAGATATAAATCACCTTTATATCTTTTAAGACAAACAACAACAAACAACAAAAAGTTAAATATCTGCTAAAAAAGGCATAGAAAACTGAAACACGATAACATGTAAAACGATGACGAAACATAGAGGTAAAAAGAGTATAAGAACGTCTTCATCATCCTGTAAGTGAAGCAACTGATATCTCTTGGCTTTATCTTTGGTATCTCCGGGCGAAAACTTATCAATACTTTATATTTTGCATATCCAATCTTGCATTTTTGGAGTGATATATTTTGGGGTAAGTTTATGTGTCATACGAGGCTAATATGCTATTATCAAAGATATACACAATAATATGTATTAGTAGTGATGATAAAAAGACCCAACACGTAAAATTTGAAAAATAAAGAATACTATAATAGTGTGTAGTACATAACAACAGTAGTTTGTGAAAAAAGCAACGTATTCGCAAAATAAACAATGATAATTAATTTAATGCATCCACATGGCTTTTATGCCGTGAAGACAATTAATAAATAGTGCGAAGTGTTTACTAAAAGTAAATAATGAATAATTATGAAGAAAGAATATCAGAAATCAAACGGTAGGAAAACTTACAGAAGTTGAGGAACTTTTAAACAAACAAACCTGAGAGTGGTAGTCACAACTATACGGGTGAAAACCTGTAACGAAGAAGGATAAAATTAAATCAAGAAAACGGTAACATTTTAATGTATGTTATATTACCCTAACAAAAATATTAGTTTCTATTTACATGATTCAAATTCATAACATATAGATCGCACGAAGGAAATTAATTTTCCTATTGCGTTCGAGACTCGCCTAGGAGTGTGGACTAGTATCAATCAAGTAGCAGGTGGCTTAGGTCCACCATATTTTAAATACCTACAATTTTTGCCTATAATTATAAGTCACATTTCTCTTCATTAAGACAACTGTGTAACAACCTCATATTTTCAAGCATGAATGTATAAAACATTGCAGCTTTGGAATTATGTTGTAACACATCAAAAATCTAAGACGTGCTCTAGATCCTAACATGAGGTTCACAAGGTTTGGACACTGTTTTAAGGTCCATCTTAATGAATATAAGTCATTTAGGAAGTCAAGACTCCAAAACGTCCCAGAACGTCCATGACGTTGGTATACTAGTTCAAGGAGGTACTAACGTGCCTTAGCCTATTTGACTAGCTTTTAGGAGTTGAAAAGTAATGAAAACTGGTGTAAGGGTGTCTAACACGTATTAGAGTTAATTCGTAGTCGAAACGTCCAGGAATGACTCCCCAAGGAACAACCAAGTTCCCTTGAGGAGGATCCTTGCATTTTGGGGTCAAAGACGCCCTGGGCAGTGTACACCCAAGAGGGGAATCGACGGGGCATCGATGCCATCCGTCGACCAACACTAAGATATTTTGGCTAATTAATTTTGGACCAGTCTATTAATCAAAAGACGGAGTGCATCACGGAGGGGAAACAATGACCAACTACTAACAGACGGACCATCGATCGAGGTCTCGTCTGTGAGGCTGTGATTTTCTGCACATTTTTCATTCGGTTAAATTATTTAATTAGGTGGTTAATTGATTAGTTAAGGGTTAAGGGAGGTCTAATTAAGTTAATTAGTTACCTATATAAAGACCCTAACCTAATTAGACTAACCTAAGCTCATAAATTCCCAAACCCAAAACTCTTTTCCTTCTCTTTTCTTTCTCTCCCCAAAAAAACCCCCATTAAAGACCACTCTAGAGGTGAATTCAAGGTTTCAAAAGGATAAATTTCCTATATCAATTTCCATCAATTAGTAATGTATGATATCTCTTTCACCTTTGAGATCTCTTTCCTCAAAGGGTTCCATTAAATTGATTTCAGAAGTTGGGTTTTCAAGTGGGTTTTCATCATATATGAATTTGATATTGTGAATTAATTTGTTTATGATTTATTTTGGATATTATTAATAGATTAACATGTGTTTTTCACTTAATTATAATATATCTTTATGGATTGGTCTAGTTTGTGGAAAATGACCTTTACCCCTTAACCCGAGGTAATGATCTTGATATGAATTGTCTTATATTTGTTTAATAGACTTGGTTATTGGTTGAATTACTACTATATGACGTTATTGTATCAATCATTAATGAATTAGGGTGAGTTATAGTCCTATCATGATAGTTCTTGAGTAATTGAACTAGATTATAACTTTGACTTATGTCTGTTGTCTTATGTTATGAACTGGTATTGAATTGTGATGTAGCGTTTCTTTTAGTCTTTTTATCATGTTGGTCATTGAATTATGAAGATTTTATACCCTTATTGGGTTGAATTAAGGGTTGATGGTAATACCTTGATGATGAATTATGAAGGAGACTTGGTAAGTCTTGTGAATCCCTATTATTTACTTCAAGTTATGGTTAATTGTGATTAAGTCATGATGTAGTATTGGAGTATGCCTTGTGTAAGGATTGATAGGGTGGTATGATGTTGAATTTAAATGTCTTGACTATTGTTTGTTGAGGTGTTGGCATAAGATGTAAATGTTATAAGGATGGTGAATGATTTACGAATGTGCATTATTATGAAGTGATATGTAAATGTGCTAACCTCACTTATATGAATTGTAATGAAAGGATTATAATCATGCAATTCTCATTGAGTTATGATGATGATGAATATACAAGGTTTAGACCCTATGACCTAGAATAAGTTATGATGATTAATAAAGACATTAAATACATTTCAAAAGAGACTCTAGCTTAGCACCGAGTGAACTAGATTGAGGAGTGTTCCTTCCCATATGGGGAATGTAGGATCACTTATGTACTCTTGAGATTTGAGTCTATAATGCATGTATCATAATGAGGGTCCCAACTTTATCTCCTAGTTCTTAAAATATGTTTCCTCCAGAGAAATACTAGCTAGTGGATCCACATAGTTTCTATGTTCATGTTTGGTACTACCTTGGCAAGTACTCCGCCTTATTTCGGTGTAGGGTTCCATGACACCGGATTCCACATTAGATCATGTGGTCTATGTAGGTTAGGGCAAGATTTTACCAAAAGGTAAAAACAATTAAAGGGATGAACTCTAACTAGGGTTTAGCTTAGTCTAGGTAGGGTATGGGATTATACCTAAACATTGCGCTAGTTAGACTTGAGCGAAATTTTAGGAGGATGTTCTTATGTATTATTATGCTTATGATGGTATATGTTATGTATATGATTAACTTTCACATTGTTGATACTATATGTTGATTAGTTTCACTTATGAATATGTGTTGGCCTACATTGTTAAAGTATGGTGATATGTACTCTTAATGCCATGCTATGTGAAGTGGGATGTAGGTCATGATTCTTGTTGGGTTCCTTAATTGAGTAATGTTATGGGGTTTTTCTTGGTTATTGCACTTGTTGACTTAATAGGGGTTCATGGATAAGTGTCTTGCTTTTGTTATGTTGAAATATACTTTTATTAATGCTTGTTGCTATTATAACTTGATGATAGGGTTACTTAACTATGTATTCAATTATATGATATGCATGTTGACTTGACTGGACTTGATGTTGTTGTTCTTGTGATCTACATGCCTATGGCTTAGTGAAAATTTCCTATTGGTTGGTATGGTATTTTTGAACGTGCATAAAGTTTTAATGAAAAGTGCATACTTATTGAAATGTCCCTTTTCTTGGCATGATTTCAAAGTATGTGTGCATATTGTCTCATACTTAGTACAAGTGGTATACTAACTCCATTTCTTCCTTTTCCCCAATATTTTAGGGTTCGGTCATTGAAGGACTTTTGGAGATGACTTCGAAATAGACTTGCAATTCTTGTTCATCCAAGTTGGGTAGGTCGTCACTTTCCGAGGACAATGCCATTGTCAAGTATATGATGATGCTTTAGTTTTAAGACTATTATGTTTATTTCCTTATAATTCGGATATAGACATTTTATGACCTGTATGTGGTCTTATTGTATTGATGTATGGGCTAGGACCAATTTGATATACTCGTATTAGATGGTTATGAGATGAGACGATTATTTTGAGACTATATTATATTATTTATATCTATGTGCAATAAAAGTAGAATACTAAGTAGACTAAGTAATCTTCCTATACGAAGGGTCTATATATACTCAATATAGATATACTATATAGAGGTCTCTGTAAGCCTCAAAGTAGAAGTAATGGAATTTTTTAAATTTCCGCTAAATTTGACCTATGAATGTAATGATGTAAGCTAAGAGGCTAGTATTAGTCCTCAAAGAGGACAACGACGCTGGTTACGTCTAGGGGTATTCCCGGATTTGACAAACTTAGTTTTAGTGCATGAGGTTAAATATCTTTGAGTCAATGTCTCTCTCAACTACGTCTATGTAGGTTCATATTCATAATTGTGAAGCGCTCCACACTTATGAATAGGAATCTATATGATGCTTAGGAAACTCTCCATTTCTTGTAAGTCCAACATCGTACCATTAGAGTATTAGCTCTATGTGCTTTTGCATATAATCCTCTTATTGTGATTATAGGAAATGAATACTCTAAGGAACGCGACACAAAGATTTGAAGAAGAGATTGCCAATACGGGAGATCCTCCCCGTGGTGATCAAGTACCTCCTCTTAAGGAAGATGTGACATGACCAATCCCTGGTCAATTCTCCTCTTTTGACGGATGGTGACATAAGGATTGCTTTTCTCCAAATGGCCCAAGACATTACTACCCAGGCAGAAGCCACCACTACTCAATCTCAAGCTATGACGGCCCAAGCTAATCGGGAGGTTGTCCCCCTAGCAAATCAACAAGTTTCTACCATGTCCTCTCGTCTAAGGGATTTCACTAGGATGAATCCCCCTACTTTCTATGGGTCCAAGGTTGAAGAAGATCCTTATGAGTTAATTGATGAAATATACAATATCCTTTATGCTATGGGGTTGACTACTAGTGAGAAGGACAAGTTAGCCACTTACCAACTCAAAGGTATGGCTCAAACTTGGTATGTCCAATGGATGGACAATAGGCAGTTAAGATGTGGACGGTGACTTGGGAAGTGTTCAAAAAGGCTTTTCTTAATAGATTCTTTCCTAGGGAGAAGCGGAAAGCTAAAGTGGTGAGTTCATCAACCTTTGTTAAGGATGTATGAGTGTGATTAAATACTCTTTGAAATTTACTCAATTGTCTATATATGTTCCCTCTTTGGTTTTTGACCCTAGAGATGAAATGAACCGCTTTGTGACGGGAGTGTCAGATGATTTACAAAAGGAATGTCATTTGGCTATGCTACATAACAATATAGACAATTATCTTCTCATTGTTCATGATCAACAAGTGGAAGAGGCTAGGGCTAAAAGGATGATTAATGATGTCCAGAGGGCAAGATCCTTTTATGGTAGTTTTTTATGGTAGTTCTTCCAAGGGGAGTCTTGAAATTCAAGACAAGCCTAGGTTCAAAAAGAGGGTTTAAATTCAAGTTCCTTCCAATTTCCCTAAGGCTATGGATGATAGGGTGTCTAACGCTAAGCCTAAGAAGGGAAGGGATACTAGTTCACCAACCAAGAAGATAACTTGTGGAAAGTGTGGCAAGAACCACTGAGGTGATAATCTTAAGGGAACAGATAATTGTTTTGGTTGTGGTAAAAGTGGGCAAAATTTTAGGTATTTCCTTAATGTGAGTGGTCAAGACAATGGTAGTGCTCAATATCAAGCAAGTGTTTCAAATGAGGCTCCGAATAAGAATCACTTTTATGCACTTCACTCTAGAGGTGAGCAAGAGACTTCTCGCGACGTGGTGACCGGTATGTTGAAATTCTTCTCTATAGATGTATATGAAATACTTTATCCCGGTTCTACCTTATCATTTGTTACTCCTCTAGTAGCTAAAAAGTTTGACATTTTCCCGATATATTACATGAACCTTTTATAGTGTCTACCTCGGTGTTGAAGTCGATTGTTGCGAAAAGGGTGTATAGAAATTGTCCTATAATGTAGCCCAATAGGGTTTCTTATGTTGAACAAGAAAACTCGATATGCTTGATTTTGATGTCATTTTGGGTATGGATTGATTTATTGTTTGCTTTGCCGCTATTGATTGTAGAACAAGGGTGGTTAAGTTTAACTTTCCAAATGAGCCTGTTTTAGATTGGAAAGGGGGAAATTCTATTCCTAGAGGTCGTATCATCTCTTGTTTGAAAGCATGCAAAATGATATCTAATGGTTGTATATACCATATAGTAAGAGTCCAAGATTTAGACTCCGAAATTCCTTCCATTGAGTCGGTCCCGGTAGTGAGGGAATTTCTTGAGGTCTTTCCTAATGATGTTCCCGGTATTCCTCCCAAACACGAAATTGATTTTGGTATTGACTTGTTACCTGATACAAATCCCATTTCAATTCCTCCTTATCGGATGGCTCCGGCCGAATTAAAAGAGTTAAAGGCTCAACTCAAAGATTTACTAGACAGACTTAATTATACCTATTATTTATAGGGTGCTCCAGTATTGTTTATGAAGAAGAATGATGGGTCTCTTAGAATGTGCATTGATTATTACCAACTCAATAAAGTCACTATTAAGAACAAGTATCCTCTCCCACGGATTGATGACTTATTTGATCAACTACAAAGGGCAAGCTAATTTTCTAAGATTGACTTGAGATCGGGGTATAACCAAATTAGGGTGAGAGGTGAGGATATACCGAAAATGACATTTTGAACTAGATATGGTCACTATGAGTTCTTAGTAATGTTCTTTGATCTCACGAATTCCTCGACGACATTTATGGATCTCATGAATAGGGTGTTTTAGGGTTACCTAGATTCATTTTTCATTGTCTTCATTGATGACATCTTGGTATATTCGAAAAATAAGGGTGATCACATGAACTATTTGAGGGTGGTGTTACAAGTGCTTAAGGGGAATCAATTATTTGCCAAGTATAGCAAGTGTGAGTTTTGGTTGAGGTTGGTGGAGTTTCTTGGTCATATCATCTCTAGTGAGGGAGTTGAGTTGATCTGAGGAAAACCTTGGCGTTTAACAATTGGCCTCCAAGCGACATTAGGAGTTTATTGGGTCTAGTGGGTTATTATCGGAGGTTTGTGGATGATTTTGCGTGCATTAAATCTCCCTTGACTACTTTTACCAAAAGAGTATTAAATTTGAGTGGTCGGAAGCATGCGAGAGAAGATTTAAAATATTGAAAGATAACCTTACTTCCGCTCCGATGTTTGACTTTATCAAAGGGTACAAAGGGTTTCATTGTGTATTGTGATGCGTCCCAAGTGGGTTTAGGGTGTGTGCTTATTCAAAATGGGAAAGTAATAGACTATGCTTATATACAACTTAAGGTGCATGAGAGAAACTATCCAACTCATGATTTTAAGTTAGCGGCCGTGGTATTTGCCTTGAAAATATGGAGGCATTACTTGTATGGTGTCCATGTTGATGTGTATACCGACCAAAAAAGTCTCCAATATGTCCTTACTAAAAAAAGGTGAATCTCTGAATCTAAATATTCATCTACAACCAGAACAATAGATGCATACATTTTGGAATCAGAAACTGGAAAAAATCCAGGTCTCTTGTTTCCAGTTTTTTTTCTTAATCAACCATAGGTGATGGCAATTCTGGAAAATATCAAGGAAGCATGGCTTACTTGTTAGGCTTTATGTATTTTCTTTTCTATGACCCACATAAAAGAAGGTGGTTGGAATTGGTGAAAGATTACAACATGAGTGTTCTCTATCACCCAGGCAAGGCCAATGTGGTTGCGGATGCAATACGTTGTATGACCATAGGTAGTGTGTCTCACATAGATGAATCTAAGAAAGACCTAGTAAGAGATGTTCATATGTTGTCTAGATTGGGTATGAGGTTGGAAAATTTTCCGAATTGTGGTTTTATGGTCCATCACAATTCCGAGTTATCTTTTGTTCTTGAGGTGAAGTCCAAACAACACCTTGATCAACCATTGATGGAGTTGAAGGAATCGGTTCTTGGTAAGCTTAATGAGTCATTATACTTGGGGGGGGGATGGTGTCTTGAGGTATTAAGGAAGGTTTTATGTTCCCAATGTAGATGGTTTGATGAACCGGATCCTTGAGGAAGCTCATGGGTTGCGTTACTCCATTCATCCGGGTTCGACAAAAATGTACCATGACCTTAGGGAAGTATTTTGGGTGGGAAGGTTTGCAAAAGGACATAGCGGAGTTTGTTGCTAAGTGTCCAAGTTGCCAAAAAGTGAAAGCCGAACATCAAAGTCGGGTGTCTTACTACTAGAAATCTAATTTCCTACTTGGAAATGGGATGACATTAATATGAATTTTGTGGTAGGTTTGCCTCGGACACAAATGCAATATGACTCTATATGGGTGGTTGTGGATATGTTGAACAAGTCCGCTTATTTCATTCTCATCAATTCTACTTATTCGGTGGAAGATTATGCAAGGATCTTCATAGATGAGATTGTGTATCTCCATGGTATTTTGCTATCCATCATATCGGATCGGGGAACACAATTCACATCTAGGTTGGGAGATCATTCTAAGAAGGGTTGGGTACCAAAGTGAAGATAAGCACGACTTTTCATCCCCAAGCGGATGGCCAAGCGGAGTGTACTATTAAAACCCTTGAGAATATTGTTAGGGCTTGCATTATTGATCTCAAAGGGAATTGGGATAAGAATTTGCTTTTGGTGGAGTTTGCTTACAATAATAGTTTCCATTCATCCATATCCATGGCTCCTTATGAAGCCTTGTATTGTAGGAGGTGTAGGTCTCCTATTGGGTGGTTTGAAGTTTGTTAGTCTTTCTTCTTGGTACCGATTTGATTTATAAGACTTTGGAGAAAGTTCATGTCATAAGGAATCGCTTGCAAATGGATTATTTGGGGGGCGACTGTCAGTCGACTCAAGAATGATATTTTTATTGATTGTCCAAGTGAATATTTTGAATTAAGCAGCATATCCATAAATTGAGTCTTTAACGTGTGCTACTGACACCAAGTACATCTGAAAGGGCTTAAAATGACTTGCAAACTGTGTTATATAAGCATTCCATATGGTAGCTAGAATATTATTTTCTTGTGCAAAAGTTTTTATACAGTATATTACTCTGAGTGGTAAAATTACAATGCCAATAAGGTTATGCTAAATATAAATTGTATAGATAAAAGGAAAACTTACCAATGACCAAAGTTACACTTTTGACTAATATTACTTTACCTTCGTGTGCAATAAGTTTTAGTTCGCAAGATTAGTTCCTTTAAGGTTGGTAGTGGTACGGGAATAAATATAAACATTAATTCAGAACATTACATAACTGCTAAACAAAGTCGTAAAAGCGAAGTGAAGCTAAGGGTTTGAGCGAAGGATATGAACCTAGGGCATATTACAAGCTCACATTTTACCATCAAAGATGAACAAGAATTATATAATATAGGTGACTACCTATCCTTTCCCGAGATTTGAGTGTACGTACGACATGCATATTCATTTTAAAAAAACATATATATATATATATACATATATATATATATATATATAATATGATGTAATTTTTTTTGAGAATATATTGTTCACCTTTGTATCCTTTAAGAAAAACAACAACAAACAACAAATAGTTGAAAATCTACTGATAAAAAGGCACATCCAACTGAAGAATGATAATATGTAAAACGATGATGAAACAGAGAGGTCAAAAGAGTAGAAGAATGTGGTCATCATCCTGTAAGAGAAGCAACTGATACTTCTTGGCTTTATCTTTGGTATCTCCGGACGGAAACTTATCAATTCTTTGTATTTTGCATATCCAAACTTGCATTTTGGAGTGATATTTTTGAGGGTAAGTCTATGTGTAATATGAGGCTAATATGCAATTATAAAAGATATAAACGCTATTATGTATTAGTAGTGATGATAAAAAGACCCAGCACGTAAATTTTGAAAAATAAAGAATATTATAGTAGTGTGTAGTAAATAACAACAATAGTTTGTGAAAAAAGCAATGTATTCGCAAAATAAACAATGATTATAATTTAATGGATCCATATAGCTTTTATGTTGTACAGAAAATTTAAAAATAGTGTGAAATGTTTACTAAAAGTAAATAAGGAACAATTGAGGCAAGAATATTGGAAATCAAATTGTAAGAAAACTTACAGAAGTTGAGTAACATGAAAACAAACAAACCCGAGAGTGGTAGTCCCAATTATACGGGTGAAAACCTGTAAAAAAGAAGGAAAAATTAAGAATCAAGAAAAGGGTTACATTTTGATGTAGGTTATATTACACTAACACAAATATTAGTTGCTACTTACATGATTCAAATTTACAACGTATAGATCGCATGAAGAAATTTATTTTTGCTATTGCCTTCGAGACTCGTCTACGAGTGTGGATTAGTGTCGGTCAAGTAGGAGGTGGCTTAGGTCTACCATATTTTCAATACCTATAATTATAAGTACCATTTCTCTTCATCAAGCATGAACGTATAAAACATTGCAACTTTAGAATTGTGCTGTACCACTTCAAAATTTTAAGACATATTCTAGAGCCTAACATGAGGGTAATAATGTTTAGACATTGTTTAAGGTACATTTAATGTATGTAAGTCATTTAGGAAGTCTAGAAACCAAAACGTCCAAGAATGTCCATGAATTCCGGAAACTAGTTCAAGGAGGTACTAGCATGCCTTAGCCTATTTGACTAGTTTTTAGGAGTCGGTATATGATGAAAATTGGTGGAACGGTGTCTAACACATATTAGAGTTAATTCATAGTTCCATACTTCCCAAGGAACAATAAATAATTCATAGTTACCGATTTCCCAAGGACCTACCAAGGGACCTTGAGGAGGATCCTTGCATTTTGGGGTCAAAGATGCCCTGGGCAGTGTGCACCCACGAAGGAATCAACGGAGCGTAGATTCCATCCGTCGACCAAAACTCAGCAATTTTGTCTGATGGTCCATTTGAACCAGTCTCTAAATCATACAATGAAGTGCAGCACGGAGGGGGAACGGTGACTGTCGACTCATAGACAGACCGTCGATCGGGGTCTCGTCTGTGAGAGCTGTGATTTTCTGCACGTTTTTAATTGGGTTAAATTAATTAATTAGGCGTTTAGTTAATTAGCTAAGGTTTAAGGTAGATATAATTAAGTTAATTAATGACCTATATAAATACCTTAACCTAATTACACTAACCTAAGCTCATAACTGCCAAACAAAAAACGCTCTTCCTTCTCTCTTCTTTCTGTCCCCCAAAGAAACCCTCATTGAAGACCAAGATAGAGATGGTTTCAAGGGATTAAAAGGGCAATTTACTATATAAATATCCATCAATTAGTAAGTTATGAGATCTCTTTCACCTTTGATACCTCTTTCCTCAAATGGTTCAATCAAATTGATTTCAAAAGTTGGGTTTTCATCCAATACAAATTTGCTATTGTGAATTGATTTGTTTATGATTTATTTTGTATATTATGAATATATTAACATGTATTTTTAACTTAATTATGATATATCTTTATGGATTGGTCTAGTTTGTAAAAGATGACCTTTACCCCTTAACCTTAGGTGATGATCTTATAATAGTTCAATTGACTTGGTTATTGGTTGAATTACTACTAGATGATGTTATTGTAACCATGAATGAATTAGGGTGATATATAGTTCTATCATGATAGTTCTTAACTAATTGAATTAGATTATGACTTTGACCTGTCTCTTGTCTTGAGCAACTAACTAGTATTGAATTGTGATGTACTAATTCTTTTAGCCTTGTTATCATGTTGGTCACTGAATTAGGATGATTCTATTCCCTAATTGGGTTGAATTAAGGGTTGATGGTAAGACCTTGATGATGAATTATGAAGGAGACTTGGTACGTCTTGTGATCCCTATTCTTTACTTCAAATTATGGTTAATTGTGATTAAGTCATGATGTTGTATTGGAGTATGCCTTGTATTAGGATTGATAGGGTGGTATGATGATAAATCGAAATGACTTGAATATGGTTTTTGAGGTTTTGTCTTAAGATGTAAATGTTATAAGGATGGTGAATGATTTTCCAATGTGCCTTGTTATAAAGTGATATGTAAATGTGCTAACCTCACTTATATGAATTGTAATGAAAGGATTATTCTCATGTAATTCTTATTGAGATATGATAATGATGAAAATACAAGGGTTAGACCCTATGAACTACAATAAGCTATGATGATTTAAAGATATTAAAGATATTTAAAAAGGGACTCTAACTTAGCACCGAGTAAACTAGAGTGAGGAGTGTCACTTCCCATATAGGGAAGGTAGGATCACTAATGTATTCTTGAGATTGGAGACTATAATTAATGTAGCATGAACATGGTCCGAACCATATCTCCTAGTTCTTGAACTATGTTTTCCCCATAGGAATACTAGCTAGTGGATCCACGTAGTTGCTATGTTTATGTTTTGGTACTACCTTTGTTAGTAGTCCGCCTTCTTTCAGTTTAGGGTTCCATGACACCAGATTCCACATTAGCTCATATGGTCTATATCGGTTAGGGAAGGGTGTTCCCAAAATATAAAATGAATTAAATAAATGAACTCTAACTAGGATAACCTAAAGGGTTTAGCTTAGTCTAGGTAGGAGTATGGGATTCTACCTAAGCATTGCACTACTTAGCCTTGAGGGAAGTCTTAGGAGCATGTTCTTATGTATGAATATGCTTATGATGGTATATGATATGTATATGATGAACTTGCACAATGTTGATACTATATGTTAATTAATTTCACTTATGAATATGTGTTGGTCTACATTATTAAAGTATGATGATATGTACTCTTAAGTTCCATGCTATGTGAAGTGGGATGATGGTCATTATTCTTGTTGGGTTACTTGATTGAGTAAGGTTATGGGACTTTTCTTGTTCATTGAACTTTTTGACTTGATAGGGGTTCATGGGTAAGCGTCTTGCTTTGTTATGACGAAATGTACTATTATTATGCTTTTTTCTATTATGACTTGATGATATGGTTACTTTACTATGTTTTCAATTATATGATATGCATGTTGACTTGACTAGACTTGATGTTGTTGTTCTTGTGATGTACATGTCCTATGACTTAATGAACATGTCCTATTGGTTGGTATGGTCTTGTTGAATGTGCATAAAGTTTTAATGAAATTGCATACTTATTGAAATGTCCCTTTTCTTAGCATGATATCAAATTATATGTGCATATGGTCTCACACTTAGTACAAGTGGTGTACTAATAACATTTCTTCCTTTTCCCCAATGTTTTATGTTCTGGTTGTTGAAGGGATTTTGGAGACCACTTCAAAAAGACTTGAAATTCTTGATCATCCAAGTTGTGTAGGTCCTCATTTTCCGAGGGAAATGCCATTATCAAGCCTATGATGTTACTTTAGTTTTAAGACTATTACGTTTCTTTCCTTTTCATTTGGATGTAGACATTGTATGCCCTATATGTGGTCTTACTGTATTGATGTACGGCTAGACCCAATTTGATATACTCATATTAGATGATTATGAGATGAGACGACTATTTTAAGACTGTTATATTCAATAAGATGATTATAAGATGAGATGACTACTTTGAGACTATGTTATATTCTATATATCTATGTGCAATAATTCCAGGAGACTTGGGCCCGGTCCGCCACTGAGGACGCTTCTCCAAACTACATTTCGGACGATGGAGCTGACCGATTTTATGCCTGGGCTATTCCCGGTTCGCTCGCCATTACTAGGGGAATCCTTGTAAGTTTCTTTTCCTCCGCTTATTGATATGCTTAAACTCAGCCGGTGATCCCGCCTGACCAGGGGTCACGGTCGGAGCGCCATGAAACGCACGGTGAGAGTCAGGAAGTCCGAATGGGCGACGGTCTGTAACCGCGACAACAAGATAAAGTTGAGTTTCAACCACCACTTGCCGCGACGTCCGTCGACGTGGACTCGCATTTAGGCCCCCTCGCTTAAGCGCCATCAATTTTTGAGCACTCTAATTTCTTCAAAGTAACAGCGTCGGAGGCACGACCCGGCCAATTAAGGCCAGGAGCACATCTCCGACAGAAGGGACGAGATGACCGGTGCACACCTAAGGCGGACCGGCCGACCCATCCCAAAGTCCAACTACGAGCTTTTTAACTGCAACAACTTAAATATACGCTATTGGAGCTGGAATTACCGCGGCTGCTGGCACCAGACTTGCACTCCAATGGATCCACGTTAAGGAATTTATATTGTACTCATTCCAATTATCATACTCATAGAGCGCGATATTGTTATTTATTGTCACTATCTCCCCGTGTCAGGAATGGGTAATTTTTCGCGCCTGCTGCCTTCCTTGGATGTGATAGCTGTTTCTCAGGCTCCCTCTCCGAAATCGAACCCTAATTATCCGTCACCCATCACCACCATGGTAGGCCACTATCCTACCATCGAAAGTTGATAGGGCGAAAATTTGAATGATGCGTCGCCGGCACGATGGTCGTGCGATTCGTCGAGTTATTATGAATCATCGCAGCAACAGGCAGAGACCGCGTCGACCTTTTATCTAATAAATGCATCTCTTCCAGAATTCGGGGTTTGTTGCACGTATTAGCTCTAGAATTACTACAGTTTTCCGAGTAGTAGATACCATCAAACAAACTATAACTCCCCACCTGACAATGTCTTCCGCCTGGATCAGCCCGCGAAGAGAGCCTTGGGTCCAAAAAGAGGTGCAGTGCCCCGCTTCTGATTCACGAAATAAGTAAAATAACGTTAAAAGTAGTGGTATTTCACTTTCACCTTTCGGCTCCTACTTATATTACATCTCTCAAGTCATTTCACAAAGTCGGACTAGAGTCAAGCTCAACAGGTCTTCTTTCCCATATATATATATATATATATATATATATATATATATATATATATATATATATATTTATATACACACACACACACACACACACACACACACACACACACACTAAGCGTATGTAGATATCTATGTAAACCTCCAAGTAGAAGTAATGAAAAGTTTTAAATTTCCGCTAAATTGAACCTATGAATGTAATTATGTAAGCTAAAAGGCTAGTCTTACTCCTCAAACAGGATGGCGACCCTGGTTACGTCTAGGGGGTATTCCCAGATGTGACATATCTATTTATCTAAAATTTTTCTAAAATTGAAAAGAATATTGACTAATTAAATTGATTCACTTTTGTACACAAATACCAAAAAGAGTTGGCAAAATAGAGAATCTCCAAACTTAGTTGGACATTAAGACAAAATCCTTAAAAAATTAGTATTACACCCACTATTAATGACTTCATCGACATGCCCTAATTGACACATATATAAGACCACTCTAAGTTTTAATATCCCTAATAGTGTATGTCATGTGTACTCCATTTTCTTTCAATAAACAATATTAAAAATAATTTTCCCGCCATTTTAGATATTCAAGAAATATTCTATAATAAACACTTGATAAGACATTATAGATACATTTTTGTAGCTTTAATGCATTAAAAATCAGTTTCTTCATTGCAGGAGCTGCATTTTGAACGACAATATCATTCATTTGTATTCTTTACGGATGTCAGACTTCATCAATCGTGAATGACAAATACTATAATCTAGTATACATTTGTAGTTGATAAATATAATAATTGAATTTGTTGTTGGTGGTGTTAATTATATGGGAGTCTGGAAGTAGACTCCCAAAATATTGTGTTGGAAATCTTTTAGTAAGACGAAAGTACCCATTGCATAGTGTCACAATAGTTCATATGACGATATGATTGCAAGCGTAATTGAGGAAGGTGAGTGTACTTATGAGCCAAATGACTTAGTGATTATCTATCAAATGAATGAGAGGGTAAAAATACATCCCACATTCATAAAAAATTTATAGACACGTGGCCTTGTACATGTTAGATATTGCTATTGCTGGTTCTAGGCCTACGTTGAGGATAAATGTCAATGTGAGGCCTCTAATTGAGCCAATGAATTCATCTAATGACGACAATAAAATGACAAATTGGGTGATCATTTAAAAGAGAGCTTGGGTTATAATTAAAATGATATCTTGCGTGATCATTGAATGTATACATGATGATCCAACTAATGTGGAAAATCAGCCGGTAGATGTAGAAGATCCCGAACCTGAATGTTGTGAAAAATGCAGGGACAAAAGGAATTAAGATCATAATCAAACTATTCCTTCCCAGATAGAACAAATTTATGTATAAACCAAACTTTTAGTAACCAGAATGAGTTGCAATTGTTATTAGCTGAAGCGGCAGCAAAAAAGTCCTTTGATTTTGTCACTGTGAAGAGTTGTACTAAATACTTAAATGGCAAATGTGTATATCACAACTATGCATGGATGTTACGGGCAAGGAAATATGAGTTTCAGATAGATTTTGTATCTACAAGTACATTGAGGAACATAGTTATGGCGTGGAACATGCCAACAGTAGCCATAGAAAAATTTCAATCAAAGTGATTGCTTCACTTTTTGTAAACATGTATCGTGATGGAAAGGGTCCAAATGTTAAAGATATTCAAAGAGTTATGTTCAAATCTTTTCATTGTAGTCCAAATTATTGGAAATGTTGGAAGGGTGGTGTTGTTTCGAAGGAAATGGTTTGAGGGACAGTGGAGAACGGATATTCATGTTTATCAGCTTTTTTTAATATGTTCGAGACACTTAATATTGGTTCTAGTTTTTGTCTCATGTTAAATGGGGATATCCATAGGTTCATGCATTATTTCTTGGAATTTGGTGCTTGCATTAAAAGGATTTGCCAACATGAGAAAGGTGATTGCGATTGATGACACTCATTTACATTTAAATACGAGGGAGTGTTGTTGAGCATTGTTGCACAATATATGGAGGATTATGCTTATTCAATTGCCTTTTGTGTCATTGACAAAGAGAATGATGCATATTGGACATTCTTCTTTGTTAAATTGAAGGAGATTGTGGTTGATGAACCAGATTTGTGTTTTATTTTCAATAGACACAAGAGTATCGCCAATGGTATTGTGAATGTTTACAATCAGGCTCACCGAAGATATTGCATGAGGCACCTCGATAAAAATCTCCTCGTAAGTCATCATTGTGGAGATTACCTTTATCTTTACTACAATGCGGCAAACGCTTATTCTTTGGAGATGTTTGACAATCATTTTGTAGAATTCAAGAACTAATGCCCCGTTGTAGTCGTCATCCTTCAGAACGATATTGGTTTGAGAAGTTGAGCTGGACACATTTTCTTAGCAATAGATATGATGTGATGACCATGAATATCTTCAAGCAACTCAATGTTATGTTTATAAACAAAAGATAGTATCTTGTGGCATCTATATTCAATTCGATTGTTAAGAGGGTTGGAGATTTATTTATGGAGAGGCGTGCATATATCCTCAAATCAATGGGTAATCAAATGGTGCTAGTTCTGGAAAAAATTGGAAGAAACAAAATAATCCAGGGCGACTCTTTGTATATGGAGTTCGTTAACAGGGACGAAATCAATTTACTGTGTTCTGTGTGGGTATTACTGCCTATGTGGACCTACTGGAAAAGTCATGTTCATGTAAGGAATATGACTTGATAAAGATACCTTGTGCTCACGCGATGGCCGCTTTGTGATCGAAGCATAGAAATGAGTATGGTATGATCATTTATGAGTACTCTTCGCTTTTGTATAAAGTTGAAGCATACCTTCTTGCATACATGGATACTATTATTTTTGTCCCACTCGATTCGAAATGGTGTGTTCCAGGTGACTTACTTAAAGTGAATATTCTTCTGTCTTATGTCGATACCAAGCTTGGTAGAAAAAGAAGAAAGTGTATCAAAGGCATCGATAAGAATTTCAAGAGCAAGAGAAGGAACAAATGTTCAATTTGTAGGAGAACCGGACACAAGAGAACTACACTTGTGAACAACAACAAATCTTAAGAAGCATAATTGAAATTTGTTTTACTAATGAAGCTACTGCTTGTTTTTTGCTAATGTAATTGAGATTCTATTTTTTTTTGCTACTGTAGTCAAACAACTGCCAACATTGTCGTTAATGTATTTTCATATATTATCGTAATTACTCATTATCTAATGTGGTTCTTAATTAATCATTATCTAATATATATCAAAAGATGACACACAATATATATATATATATATATATATATATATATATATATATATATATATATAATTATTAATATATGAAAATTCTCAATTTATGAAAATTAAATCATGGTATTTGTAGTTTAATTAATTTAATGCATGAATTAGAATATGATTAAGAATCAGAGTTAGAATGAATTAGAATGATATTTGTGACTATTTTTAATGCACCAAATTAAACAATGCGTTAAAAAATAATTGAAGTATAACTAATCCTTAATGAATTGTAAAACAAGTAGAAATTTCAATTTTGTTACCGTTAATATGTATATGATAATATCTACTAGTTGTCAAAATATATGGACATCTTAAACAATCGATGTATATTTATGTGTATGGTGTGCGTATGATCAATGAGATTTACACTCTCACATTAGTAAGGTATAATCGGGTTTATGTCTATGTTAAAGCATTATCGATACAACACGTACTAGAATATGACACTTATATAGTAGGATTTTAAAAAGACAAAATATAATCATTATTAAATTATATTTTAAAAATTCATCCAATTAAATAAGTTTAAACAAATCATATGATCATGTACGAGTCCACATAAATTGGGTGTGGTGATTAGAGATGTATGAGGAAGAGTTTTGGTTAAAAATGGTATGTTTTTATGATATTATGGTTATGAGTTGACATCATGTTCCAAACAGTTCTCCTTTTGCTTTATATTGAACTTTTCTTTAAATAGCTCTGTATTGAAATGAGTTTAGTTGAGTATTCATGAGTTGAGAAGAGCCAAGGTATGTGATTTTATTCATAATTTCTTTTAAGCCTATGTTGTTTTAGCAATCAAACTGGCATACTCGTGCATTCAATGTACTGATGTCAGTTAGCCTGCACCATATTATGATGCAATAACAGTTAACATGAATCGATACCCAGCGCGTCGTTGATCCTGTA
Organism: Solanum peruvianum; assembly: GCA_027705065.1. Taxonomy (NCBI): domain Eukaryota; kingdom Viridiplantae; phylum Streptophyta; class Magnoliopsida; order Solanales; family Solanaceae; genus Solanum; species Solanum peruvianum. Next base: position 48,186,560 of record JAKWJD010001766.1, on the reverse strand, counting down.
AGCAGCTCAGAGCCAGATGGTGAACTTTCTTGTATTCTGGAGAACATCTTTTATCTCTTATTTTCTAGTCTTCAGTTGTTAGGATGATAGGGTGTCCTATCCCGACATCCCTCTTTATTTTAGAGGCTTATAGACGATAACATTAGTTGTTTTGTCTTATTCATTTAAGTTGTATAAGTTTAATACTGAATTTGCCATCTTGGCTAATCTTTTTAGTTATTCATGAGTTAAATCTATTGTGTTTAAGTCTCCCACTGAGTAAGTAAGCCAAGACAAGGGTCCGCTTGATGCCAATAATGATCTTCGATTCTAGTCCCACTCAAGATGTAGGGTTGGGGCGTGACACATAGATTAACAAGAAATCTAAAAAAACCTTCATAATAAAATATGTACTGTGAGATCCCCCATAACTTAAAGTCTATAACTAGCAGAAATATCCATAAAGTGGAGATCCCTCTTAACTTACAACATTATTATAAAAAAAATAACATTTAAATGATCTAAGAACTGTCTTAATCATCAACCACCAATAACCAACCATTTAAAAAATCAACTGTCTTAATCATCTACCCACTTAAAAAACTAATTGTATTAAATTTCAACAACCAAAAACTATTTATCTCAAAAACTAATTGTTTTACCATCAACACAAATAACCAATTGTTTCAAAAACCAGTTGTCTTAAACAAACTTCAAAAATCAATTGTTTTACTCATGACCATTTAGCTCACCATTGAGCTCTATCAAGATACCCATAATGTTAACGTCCACTAAATTTTCATCATTGCCTTCATATGCTTTCTCTTCCATCTTCTTCTGTTCTTTTTCTTCTTCCTGCAATTCAATCTGCTCCTCTTCTTTTTCTTGTTCTCTTCCAATTTTTCCTGCTCTTTTTCTTCTTCCTGCAATTTGATCTACTCCACTTCTTTTTCTTGTTCTTTATTCTCTTTGATCTTATCTTCTTTTTTTGTTCTTCTTCCTTCTCTTCGATCTGCTCCTCTTCTTTTTCTTCTTCTTTGTTCTCTTCGATCTAATCCTCTTCTCTACCATTTTCTCCTCCTCTTGTTCATTAAATTCTTTTGCAAAGTACTCTGCAAGTATATCTTCATCAAATATTGCTAATGGAATTAATTCATCAACATTAAATTCAGCACCATCATTACCAACCATTGTATAGTCTTCATCTTTATCAATTGTTGTTACTGCAAGATCAATGGCTTAGTATTCTTTCAAATAAATAATTTCATACAAATATTATATAAGTTAGTCTACCTTTATTTTTCTTGTTCTTTGTAACTCTCCTCAATTTCTCATCTCTCATGAAAGCAACAACTTCCATCATTGGTAGTTCAAGGGATGCGAAACACTCACAAGGCTTCCATCTTTGGAAGTACTTTGTACATAATTCTTCCCAGGTTGATTAGGATTGTCCTTCATATTACCTACTGTAAAAGTGAGGACAATGAACTTTCAAACTGGTCTTTAAGGCATCAATGATTGTGTCCTTCACTTCATTCGTATATGGACTTAATGTTGCGATATAATTTTGTTTGGTCTCACGGACAGTAGATTTAATGTATGGATGCAGTACCTACAAAAATAATAAATATAAATAGTACCAGACCTTCATTAATTTATAAATATTGCTTGACAATAATAAATAAGTGTAACACCCCGTATCCAAAATAGACCAAAAATCAGCTTTTTAGAAAATGTTAAGGTGCAGTCGTCGATTTCAATCGATAGTTTGTAGCCTGACTCAGGGTCCGTCCTGCACATCTATCGATTGAGTCAGCCAACCCCCAAAAAACTCAGTTCAGGAAATTTGGCTGAGTCCTGATTGAGGGACGAACCTATGGTCTGTAGTCTGTCTGCGTCGATCAACACCCAATTCACCCACTATTTGATACTAACCAGAGTTGACCAACAAGAACCATCGTTTGATCTACGGTCCATAGTTCTGGCCGTTGATGGAAATTTACAGACATTAGAAGGGGGTAATGTAGTTGGGTCAACTTCAATTGATCATAATTCTTAGAAAAAAATGAATAAGGTGTCCCATGACATACCCACAAATAGATAATTGAATTAGCTTTCCATAAACACCAACCTTGCTAAATTCATACCTTCTAGTAAAACGTTATGCCCGTTTTAGTAAAGGTCTGTCGAAAAGACCCAACCTACGGACCAAACGACGGACCATCGATTAAACGATGAAATGTCAATCCAGGTCTTCATTTGGTCTGCCACCAATTAACTCAAGGGTCTTTTGGTCTTTTCCCACTTTGTTTAAACCTTAGGATACGTCGTTTTGACATAAATCATCATATTTTAGTCAATTTATGCCTAAAAACATAACTAAAACTTACCCAAGTCACATCATTAATAAAAAACTTAGAAAAAATAGAAGAAAGAAATGAGAAAAAGATCAAGAACCCTAGTTTAAGAATACGACATGGTTCCAGCAGTTCCTGCCCCAAAATCAAAATATTTCTCGGTGAAGTTCATCACCAGGTATGTGCGATTTCACTGGTGGGTTTCTTTCACCCATTGAGTCCCTAGTTTTCAGTCAAATTCTTGATTCCCATATCATGATTAGACCTACGGTTTCTAGAATTCAACATATTTAATTAGTTATATGTTCCAAATCAGATTTCCATGTTATTACTCAGATTATTGCATGAGTTTCAGAACCCTAACTATGTATTTCTTTAGTTCTTGAATTACACATGCTAGGTCAGATATTTCAGTTACTTCAGATATACATGCCTTAGTTATAAATGCATAATTACCAAATTAATTGTTGCATTCTCTTTTTGCATGTAAGTTTGATCTATGCAACATTTACAGAAAGTCAGTCATAATCTGTTAATTACGTAATTCATGGAAGTAGCATAATACTGAGTTGGACTAGAGTTTAGTGCATCCAATTAGTCCCAGAACCACTAGCCAAGTAGGTTGAAGTCTTCTTTGTGGGCAATAAGTTTAATGATCACGCTAGCATGCCTTTATACCTTTGGCAGGGTATATTGGGTCCTCTTGATGAAGAATATACATCGGACTCAACATTTAGCTCATGTGGTTTTATTATCTGTGATTAGTAGCTACCACAGTTCAGTCAGACACTCTTGCATTCACCATTTATCAGTATATTCGATATTTCATTTCAACATGTTATAAACTGGTCATTGCATCCAGTTAGCTCAGAATTTATTATATCATGTTCAGATTATTATAGTTCATTTTTGTGCTTGTTCAGTTATGTTTTATTTCAGATTTGTTCTATCCTACATGCTCAGTACCTTCAAATACTGACGCATACATGCGCTACATTTTCTCGTGATGTAGGTTCAGGTTCTCAGCATCCAGGTTGCGCTTACATCGATTTCCGATCTCCAATTGAGCAGATTCTGTGGTGAGTCCTTATTCATTGAGGAAAATAGTCATGAGTTTCTTTTCATTTTTTTAGTCATTTGGTTTCATGTTTTTCTAGACTTAGCAGGGGCTTGTCCCAGTATTTCTAGTCCGATAGAGATCTATTTAAGACTAGTTAGTTTCAGCTTAGTACTGAGTTGATAATTTCTTGTATTAAACTCATCAGTCTTTTATTTTTCTCTGTTAGAGAATATGAGTATTTCCCCATATTTTATATTCTATAGTATGTTTGGATCACTTGTGGTCCTAGTTTCCGTGTCCGCGTCTCGGGGGTAACTCAGTGCGTGATAAAACTTGGTATAAGTGCACTAAGTTTAAGAGTCCTAGGATGTATGAAAAACCACACTAAGTAGATTAATTTTTACAGATGTGAAGTGCATCACAACAAATAAGAGGGAGGCTATGAATTATTTTAGGAAAAAACTTCACTTTCTTGTCACTCTTATCGTGTGTGAGGTATGATCTTATTCCATTCTAACTTGACGTTCTATGTTTTAGATCATGCCTCCTCATAGAGCTAATGCTAAGAATTCGAATGCAAGGAATGCAATTGCAGCTCCTCCGGTCCCATATCAAGAAGTCTCCAATACTGAGTTCAGGACTGCCATACAGATGTTGGCTTAGAGTATGACTACCTAGAACAATCAGGTTCATGATCATGTGAATGAAAATGATGGATCAGTAGCAACAAGGGTCTGTGACTTTGTTAGGAAGAATCCGGCTGAGTTCTTAGGATCACAAACTAATGAGGATCCTTAGAATTTCTTGGATGAGATCAAGAAGATCTTTGAGGTAATACAAGTCAGTAAGAACGATCCGTTGAGTTGGCATTATACAAGTTGAAGGATATTGTTCATATCTGGTACACTTAGTGGAAGGAAAATAGGGGTACAAATGCAACTCCTATTACTTGGGATTGATTTAGTGAGACTTTCTGGACAGATTTTTCCCAATAGAGTTGAGAGAAGCAAAAGCTCACGAATTCATGAACTTAAGGCAGGGAAACATGACGGTCCAAAAGTATGGACTCAAGTTTAAACACCTCTAGATGTATGCTCCTTATATGGTTGTTGAATTCAGGGCTCAGATGAATAAATTATTTTATGGAGTATCGAATTTGGTGAAAATTGAGTGCAGAAGTGCTAAGTTACTTGGAGATATGAACATATCTAGTCTTATGACTCATGCTCAGCAAGTTGAGGATGATAAGATTAGGGAACATGCTAAGGAGAATAAGAAGGCTACGACTTGGAACTATGACTATTCTCAGCAGAAATCGGGTTGTGGAAATTGCTTGTAGAATCAGCAAAAGTTTTCAGCTCCAGCTCCTTCATCAACTAGTGTTCCATCCTCTAAGAACAGGCATCACTTGAAGGGTAAAGCACCATGCTCTAAGTCTCAGAGAAGTGTTTCATGCACCAAGACTTACACCACTTGTCGTAAATGTGGTAAAAGAACCATACAGGCGAGTGTCTCGCAGGAAAAGAAGGATGCTTTGGGTGCGGTCAGTCTGGTCACAGGTTGAGAGATTGTCCTTCTAGACAGAGTCAAGGAGGTGGTAATGGTAGAGCTCAGTCTACAACTTCATCAGCACCGGCAAGTCACCCGACTCAGCAGGGTATCTCATCTGGTAAAGGTGGCGTTCAGCGCTAGAACATGTTGTATATTCTCTAGGCTCGCCAGGATCAGAAAGTTTCTCCTGATGTAGTCACTGGTATGTTACGTGTCTTTGACCTTGATGTTTATGCATTGTTATATCCAAGGGCTACTCGTTCCTTTGTAGCTCCTTATATAACAATCCAGTTCAGTGTTAGTCTACAAACTCTCTCAAAACCTTTCTCAGTATCTACTCCAGTCGGTGACCTAGTTATATCTAGATGGGCATACAGAAATTGCCCTGTCACAGTCTCTTAGAAAGTCACCTCAGCAGATCTTGTAGAGTTAGAAATGGTAGACTTTGATATCATTCTAGGCATGGATTGGTTACATTCCTGTTATGCCTCAGTCGATTGTAGAACAAGGATTATTCATTTTCAGTTTCCAGACAAATCAATCATAAAATGGAAGGATAGTAGCTTGGCGCTCGGGTTAAGGATTCTATCTCCGAAACCCCAACTCTTGAGACAGTTGCAGTAGTCAGTGAGTTTCCATAAGTGTTTCAAAAAGACCTTCCCTGAGTGCCTCCCGAAAGTGAAATCGACTTTGGAATTGATCTCCTACCAGATACTCAACCTATTTCTATTTCTCCTTACATAATATCTCCAGCATATCTTTAGGAATTGAAAGAGCAAATGAAAAATCATCTAGATAAGGGCTTCATTAGACATGGTATTTCACCTTGGGGTGCAACATTATTGTTCGTAAAGAAGAAAGATGGTTCTCTCAGAATGTGCATTGACTATAGAAAGTTGAACAAGGTCACAGTCAAGTAAAAGTATCCCATCCCTAGAATTGATGACTTGTTTGACCAACTTTAGGGTTCTAGTCACTTCTTAAAGATAGACCTTAAATGGGGTTATCATCAGCTTAGAGTCAGAGATAGTTACATTCCAAAAATCACTTTTAGAACTCGGTATGGTCATTATGAATTTGTTGCTATGTCGTTTGGACTAACTAATGCTCCTACAACTTTCATGGATTTGATAAAAAGAGTGTTCAAATAGAACTTGGACTTGTTTGTTATCGTCTTCATTGATGATATCCTCATTTACTCTACGAATGAGGAAGAACGCACGAGTCATTTGATAATTGTTGTACACGGTCTCAAGGATCATCAGTTATTCTCTAAGTTTAGCACATGTGAGTTATGGTTGTAATCCGTTGCTTTCCTTGGTCACATTGTATCAAGCGAATGGATCTGAGTGGATTCACAGAAGATAGAAGTAGTAAAACAATGGCCCAGACCTATCTCTGCAACAAATATAAGAAGTTTCTTAGGTGTGGAAGGTTATTACAGAAGGTTTGTGAAAGGATTTTCATCCATAGCCTCACCATTAACTAGGTTGACTTAGAATATGGTCAAGTTCCAATGGTGAGATGATTGTGAGAAAAGCTTTCAGAATTGAAAACTAATTGACTATAACTCTTGTCTTGACTCTACAAGAGGGTTTTAATGGTTATGTGATCTTTCGTGACACATACAGAGTTGGCCTAGGTTGTTTATTGATGCAACGAGCTAAGCTTAAAGCTTATGCTTGTAGACAACTTAAGGCGCATGAGAAGAACTATCCAACTCATGACCTCGAGCTTGCAACAATGGTGTTTGAATTCAAGATTTGGAGACATTACTTGTATGGTGTTCACATAGGTGTGTTCACTGATCATAAGAGCATTCCATATGTGTTCACCCAGAAAGAGTTGAATCTTTGCCAGAGGAGATGGCTTGAGTTTCTTAAGGGTTATTATATGAGTGTGCATTATCATCCTGGTAATGCAAAAGTAGATTATCAATGGGTAGTGTAGCCCATGTTGAGGAAGAAAGGAAGGAGCTAGTAAAGGATGTTCACAAGCTTGCTCGCTTAGGAGTTTGCCTTACGAGCATATCAGACAGTGGTGTGACAGTTCAGAATGGGGTAGAATCTTTTTGGCAGTGGAGGTTAAGGAAAATGAAGACAGTGATGCAATCTTGCAGGGTGCAGTCCACAATCACAGAGTGGAGGTTTTCTCTCAAGGGAGAGATTGTGTACTTCGCTACCAGGGTAGATTGTGTGTTCCTAATGTGGGTGAGTTGATAAAGCATATCCTTGCATAAGACCATAACTCCAGATATTCAATTCACCCAGGTTCCACTAAGATGTACCGTGATCTGCAGGAAGTCTATTGGTGGAGTGGCATGAATAGGGATATAGCATATTTTGTGAGTAAGTGCCCCAATTGTCAGCCAGTCAAGGTAGAACATGACAAACCATGAGGTATGACTCAAGATATCGATATTCCTACTTAGAAGTGGGAAGATATCAATATGTATTTCATCACAGGTTTAGCTCATACTCGCAGACAACATGACTCAATTTGGGTGATAGTTAATAAGATGACTAAGTCTTGTAGGTTTTTAGCGGTCAAGACTGCAGATTCAGCAGAGGACTATGTCAAGCTTTATATTGATGAAATTATGAGGTTGCATGGGGTTCCTTTGTCTATTATAGTAGACAGAGGTCCTCAGTTTACCTCTCATTTCTGGAAGAATTTTCAGAAGTGTCTTGGTGCTCAAGTTAACCTTACCACAACATTTCATCCATAGACGGATGGACTGGCAGAGCGTACCATTAAGACCTTAGAGGATTTGTTGAGAGCTTGTGTGATCGAATTCAAAGGTAGTTAGGATGATCACCTTCCTCTTATTGAGTTCGCCTACAACAATAACTATCATTCCAACATTCAGATGACCCCTTATGAAGCTTTGTATGGGTTGGTTGGTTAAAAGTAGGTAAAGCAGCTTTGATAGGGCCAGATTCATTCCTTTATGCTATTGAGAAAGTGCAACTCATTATAGATAGACTTAAGACATCCCAAAGTCGTCAGAAATCTTATGCAAATGTAAGGATAAGGAAACTACAATTCCAAGTTGATGATTGGATTTTTTTGAAAGTCTCACCTATGAAAGGGGTGATGATATTTGGCAAGAACGGAAAGTTCAGTCTAGATATGTAGGCCCTTACAAAATCTTTAAAAGGTTTGGCAAGGTGGAATATGAGTTAGAGTTGCCAAGAGAATTAGCAGCAGTGCATCCGGTCTTCCAAATCTCACTCTTTAAAAAGTGTGTGGGTGATCCAGCCTCTGTAAGGCCATTAAAGAGTGTGGTGGTGAAAGATAGTCTTTGTTATGAGGCTATACCGGTTGAGATTATTGACCGTCAGGTTAGAATGTTGAGAAACAATCGATGGAACAACGAATCATCAAGGTAAAGGTATTGGGGCGGTTTTAGTGTATGAATCTTGTTATCACTATCCCATGGCATCTAAGCTTCGATTCAATTGCACGAACAACATGGTCGAATACGAATCTTCTGTTCTTGGTTTGAAAATGGCCATCAACATGAGTGTCTACGAGTTGTTGGTTATTGGAGATTCAGAACTTTTGATTCACAAAGTTCAAAAGGAGAATGGGCTGTGAAAGACCAAAAGATTATACCTTACGTACAGTATGTGCAAAAGTTGTGCAACATATTTTGTACGATCTAGTTCAGACATACTCCCAGAATACATAATGAATTGTCCAATGCTTTTTGCCACTATCGCTTCGATGATTAAACATCTAGACACAAACTATATTGATCCGCTGGATATAGAGTTTAAAGAACATCGAGTCCATTGTTCCCATGTTGAAGCACAACCAGACGACTTGCTTTGGCATTTTTATATAAAAAAGTATTTGGAATCTGGAACTTTTATCGAAGATGCTACGTCCAACCAAAAGAAGTCGATACGCCGTATGGATCTCAATTTCTTTATAAGTGGAAAAGTCCTTTATAGGAGGACTCCAGATTTGGGTCTTCTAAGATGCGTTGATGCTGCGAAGCTTATTTAATAGATACATGCTAGAGTTTGTGGAACACATATGAATGGGCTCACTTTGGCAAGAAAGATCCTTCGAGCCAGTTATTTCTGGATGACTATGGAGAATGACTGCTGTAAGTTTGTCCAAAAATGTCATAAATGTCAAGTGCACGTTAAATTGATCTGAGTGCCATAACACAAACTTAATGCTATGAGTTCACCGTGGACATTTGTATCTTGGGGTATGATTTCATCGGTCCGATAGAGCCATCTGCTTCAAATGGACATATATTCATTTTGGTTGCTATTGATTATTTCACCAAGTGGGTGGAAGCAACTTCTTACAAGTCGGTAACCAAGAAAGTTGTGGCTAATTTTGTTCGCAACAATCTAATATGCAGGTTTGGGGCACTAGTATCCATCATTACTGATAAAAGTGTGAATCTTAATGGTCACTTGATTAGGGATATATGTGAGAAATTAAAGATTGCACACCGGAACTCAACCTCTTATCGTCCCCAAATGAATGGAGCAGTAGAGACCGCCAATAAGAATATCAAGAAGATTCTGAGGAAGATGATTGACAATCACCGAGGCTGGCATGAGATGTTACCATATGCTTTATTGGGCAGTCATACCTGCTGAAGTTGAGATACCGTCAATGAGAATCATCCAAGAAACTGAGTTGAGTAAAGCTAAATGGATTAGAAAGAGAATGGAGCAGTTAATTTTGATTGACGAGAAGCGAATGGTTGTTGTTTATCATGGTCAGTTGTATCGGCAGAGAATGATTCGTGCTTTTCACAAGAGAGTTAGAACCAGAATTTTCAAAGTTGGTCAGTTGGTCCTTAAGTGCATTTTCCTCATCAAGACGAACGCAAAGGAAAATTCGCGCCAAATTGGCAAGGACCATACATTGTTCGCAAGGTATTATCTGGAGGTGCTTTGGTCCTGTGGGAGATGGATGGCACCGTATGGCCTAAGCCTATCAACTCAGACGCTGTCAAGAGATACTATGTGTGAAGCTTCGGTTTACATTTCTATTATTTACTTGTAATCATTCTGTTTGCTTGTATTTATTTGGCTTAATTTTTATCTCTCTTGTAATGAACTACGTCTGACCTGAATTCTCAATAATGAGATAAGTAGGATGCCTTTATCGGCCTCGGTCACCCCATTTATCCCTATAATTATTTCCTTGTATTTGAGCTATGTTCGACTTGAATTCTCAAGAATGAGATACGTAGGCGGACTATGTCAGCCTCGGTCAGTTTTTTTTTTAATTTTGTTATTGTTGTTAACCTTGAGGGGAACTAAGTTTGACCTTATTTCCGCCTCAACGGGATATTTAGGCGCCACAAGGGTCCGGTCATATCTCCCGTAAGATTTTTATTCCTCTTTACAACAGATTCTGAGATAGAATTTTTCAGAGGGATTCAAAAGTTCTCGAGAAAAAGATTCTTCCTCACCAAGTCAAGACTGAAGATGTTTCGAGATTTGCAACTAGGACATAAATTTTGAGAAGATCTCAAAAATTTCGCAATCTAGTCAGTTACAGTGGAAAGATAAGCAAGACGCTTAACTGAGACAGAAATTTTGGGGATGGCCTCAAAATTTCAGCATGAGTTTATCTACAAGTCCGGAGTGACTTTGAAAACTCCCCAGCAAATAATCAAATAGACCTCCGAGCATCAGACTCAAAGAAGTTTGTTAAGCCTGATATGACATGACTTGATATAGACCTTTTTTCAGATATTATTTCTCGAAAATTTATTTTTCTTAAATTTTCCCTTTTATGTTTCATTTGTTTTGGCATAAAATATTTTGTCTCATCTATAAAGAGTCGGGAGATCGAGAAATCAACCAAAGATAGCAGAACAAGGAGCAGACAACATCCGATGGATGAATATGGAGAAGTCAAAGGAGGAGAAAACTATCCCAAAATTAATAGTTTTTCTAAGAAGCAAGAAGCATTTTATATCGCTTATGCCGGAGACTTGGGAATATGAATTGTTTATTTCAATCAGTTTCCAACAAATTAAAATTTATAAAGAATATACATCTAGATTCGAAGGTGAATCAAGCAAAAATTTCAAGGAAGAGTTTACGGTTTTTGTAAAGAACGTCAGTTGCATCATAATGTCGGATAGGATAATATGCATTACCCATAGGGGTCACTTATTTCATTATCGATCAAGACGATATACTATCTGGAAGTATTTTTACCGTTATCATTGTTTGAGGCTATATGATTATTCGTTCATCGTGGAAGATCATGCATCGCGAGTCAATATTTATGCATCATGGAAGACCATACATCGCGAGTTAATATCCATGCATCGTGGAAGATCATGCATTGCGAGTCCATATCCATACATTGCAAAAAATCATGCATCGCGAGTCAATATTAATGCATCACGAGTCAATATTCATGCATCGCGATTAAATTGTGGGAAATTTGTGTTGATCATGTCCCTTTCCCCAATTCCCCCAAATATTGGATCTTGCTTATGAATTGATGAGAATCGGAGAATGTATTGATTTTTAGACTTGTTTTTATCTATTCTAATGCATTCATGGACTTCCTAGGGTAAAGTATTGTTGGAATTGGATCTAATTCTTGAAGAATTTATGTTGAACCCTTTTCCCCTAACCCTAGGTTAAGAATTGATGTTAACTTGGATAGTGATGATATAATTGACCTAGTTCATGTATAGATTTCTATTGTATGAAGTTATTACACCTATTATTGTATTAAATTGGTTGGTAAATGGTAATATGATGATGATGACTCTTGAAGCAGATTGGGTTAGTCTTTGTTATCCTAAACCTTTACTTCAATTATGATGGCTTGTACTTGGTAATGAAGTTCAATTGAAGTATATCTCGTGATTAAACTAAGTAGGTGTGGTATGATGATGCAATTGAAATGTCTTGATTATGTGATTGTGAGATTATGTTTAAGATGTCACAATATGAGGTTGGTCATGAACTACCTATGTGCCTTACTATGATATGATGATGTTAATGTGCTAATCTCACATACGAGGGTTGTAATGAAAGGCGTTCTCATGCAATTCCTATTGATATAATGACTATAACTATACAAGGAGCTATTCTCCTATGACCTAAACTAAGTTATGATTGTTAAAATAAAGACATTTCAAAAGGGACTCTAGCTTAGCACCGAGTGAACTAGTAGTAAGGAGTATCCCTTCCCAAGTAGGGAAGGTAGGTTATCTATTGTAATCATGAGATCGGAGACTATAATGCCAAATGCATAAAGAGGGTCCCAAGTTATATCTCCTAATTCTTGAACTATGATGCCACCATATGAATACTAGCTAGTGGATCCACCTAGAATTCTATGTTCATGTTTTGGTACTACCTTGGCAAGTAGTCCACATTCTTTCGGTATAGGGTTTTATGACACTGGATTCCATGTTTAGCTCACATGGTCTATGTCGGTTAAGGCAATTACTCCCGAAAGTAAAATGAAGTAATAAATTGAACACTAACTAGGGTGACCTAAGGGGTTTGTCTTAGTCTAGGTATGGTTATGGTACTCTACCAATACATTGCACTAGTTGACCTTGAGGGAAGTCTTAAAAGGTTTTTCTTATGTTATATAAAGAAAATGATTATGTATATGTTGACTTTACATGTTAATAATTCTATATGATGTTAGTTTCATTTATGAACATGCTATTGGTCTATATTGATAAATATGAAGATAGTTACACTTGATGTTATATTATGTAAGGTTAGACATTGCTTGTGGTTCCTTGTTGGGTTTTATTGGTTGAGTAAGGTTATGGGGCTTTACTTGGTCATTTCACTTGTGGACTTGATGGTGGATTATGAGTAAGGGTCTTGTATATATTGTAATGTTATGAAATCTTATATATTCTATGTTGTTATAACATGTTGTTGAAGTTGTATTGATTATGTACTAAAATATGATATGATACATGCTGACTTTGTTATACTTGATAATGTTGGTCTTGTGTTGTATATGATCTTATCTTAAGGAATATGTGGTTATTGGCTTATATGGGTTATTGGTAATGCATAAAGCTTTTAAAAGTAACTTAGCATGGTTTTGAAAAAATGTTCCTTTAGCATGATTTCCAATATTTATATGCATATTCTCATACTTAGTACAAGTGATGTGCTAACCCATGTTTCTATGTTTACAACAAAATGTAGGTTCAGGGAGTTGAGTTTCTGGAGGGCCATTGAAGAAGACTTGGATTCTCTTTCTCTAAGTTCGGTAGTACCTGACTTTCCGATGACAATGCCACTATCTTGCTATTGGATATTTTTTAGTCTTAAAGACACTTTTGTTCATTCTCTTTCTTTTGAAGAGTAATGTTTTATATGCCTATATTTAGCTTTATTGTAAATGAAGTATGGACTATGTCTAATGTTGTACTCGTTTTAGATGGTTTTAATATGAGACGTATTCTAGACTTCCTATGAATCTATATTGTTATATTATGTATTGAAATAAAAGTAGAAGTCTATGTAGTACTTCTTATGCGAGGAGTCTATGTAAAGTCTCTCTATATATATTGTGTGTATACGAGTGGTCTATGTAAAAACCTTAAAGTATAAGTAATTACAAAGTTTAAAATTTTCCATACTTTAACCTATGAAATGTAATGACGAATGCTAAGAGGTTAGTCTTAGTCCTCTTCAAGGACGAAGACAACCGGTTACTTCTAGGGAATGCTCCCCGGATGTAAAAAACTTGATATCAGGGCATGAGGTTGAATATATTTAGGATGGATGTCTCATTAAACAAAGTCTATGTAGATTTCTATTCGTAATTGTGAAGCACGCCACACTTATGAATGAGAGTCTATGTGATGCTTAGGAAATCCTCATCTTCTTGTATTCCTATGTCGTTCATCTATAATCTACTTTATGTGTGCTTTCACCTAAACTTTTTACTGTGGGTATATGTATGAATACTTGAAGAGCAGCGTCATGAAGGGACGAGGAAGGGATTATTAATGCAGGGGCTCATGACAACCAAGCTCCTCCCAAGACAATCAAGTACCTCCACTTGAAGAAGTTGCTATCAGAAATCAAGTTATGATTGTTCCTCCACCGATGACCGATCGAGAGATAAGGAGAACTTTTCTCAATTTGGCTAAGCCATGAATTCACAAGATAATGACGTCACACTCAAGTCAAAGCCATGACGGCCCATGTGAATCGGGAAGTTTGACCCCGCATGCCTCCGCATGCAGCATTATGGCATCTCGTTTAAGAGACTTTTCTAGGATAAACCCTCTTATGTTTTACGGGTCAAGAGCGGATGAAGAACCTCAATATTTACTAGATGAGGTCTATAAGATCCTATTTTCTATGGGTGTGACTACGGGTGAAAAGGTCGAGTTGGCCGCCTATCAACTCAAAGATGTGGCGCAACTTGGTGCACCCAATGGAGAGATAATAGGGTGCTAGGAGGTGGTCTGGTGAATTGTGAGATCTTCAAAAGGGCTTTCCTTGATCGTTTATTTCCTTGAGATTTGAAGGAAGCTAATGTGGAAGAATTGATCAACTTTTATCAAGTAGGTATGAGTGTATTTGACTACTCCTTGAAGTTTACTAAATTGTCTAAGTATGCTCCATCCTTGGTGTCTAACCCAAGGGACGAGATGAATCCTTTCCTTACAGGAGTGTCTGGTGACTTTATGAAAGAATGTCGTTCGACTATGCTTTATGATAATATGAATATCTCTCGTCTAATGGTTCATGCTCAATAAGTGGAAGAAATTAGGTTAAGGAGAAAGAATAGAGAGGCTAGGAGTGTTAAGTCTTTTGAAAGTGGTTCTTCAAATGGGAGGTTGGAAATTCAAGATAAGCCTAAATTCAATCAGAGGTTCTCTAATCAAGTTCCTTTAAAATTTCCCAAGGTTCGTGATGATAGGGTGTCTAACCCTAAGTCCCAAAAGTCTAGAAGTGGAAAGTCACCAATTGGTAAACCAACTTGTTCAAAGTGTGGTAAGAAGCATTGGGGTGAGTGTCTAGTTGGGAATTCAAATTGCTATAGTTGTGGAAAAAAGGGTCACAAGTCAAGGATTTCCCTAATGCGAAGGGGCAAAACAGAAGTAGTGGGCAATCTCAAGCAAGTGGTTCTAATGTTGATGCTCCAAGAAAGAATCAGTTTTATGCTCTTCGTTCTAGGGGTGAACAAGAGAGTTTTCCCGATGTGGTGATCGGTATGTTTCAATGTTTCTCTATAAATGTTTATGCTTTACTTGATTCGAGTGATACCTTTTTATTTTTTACTCATTTGGTAGCTAGAAAGTTTCATATTTTGTCTGATATCTTGAATGAACCTTCTATAGTGTCCACCCTTGTGGGTGAATCGGTGGTTGGAAAGAATGTATATAGGATTTATGCTATATTATTACCCAATAGGGTTACTCATGTTAAATTTGTAGAGCTTTATATGATTGATTTTAATGTTACTTTTGGGATGGATTGGTTGCATGCTTGTTTTGCTTCCATTAACTATAGGATAAGAGTTGTCAAGTTTAACTTTCCTAATGAACCCGTCTTAGAGTGGCAGGGGGAGGGAGGGGAGGGAGGGGGAAGTTCTATTCCTAGAGGTCCCATCATTTCTTGTCTAAATGCTTGTAAGATAATCTCTAAAGGGTGTTTATACCATATTGCAAGAGAGAGAAATTTAGACTCTGAAGTTCCTCCATTGAGTTAGTCCCCCTAGTGAGGGAATTTCCGCAGGTCTTTCCTAATAATCTCCTGGAATTCCTCCCAAATGGAAATTGACTTGCTACCGAATACAAATTTCATTTAAATTACTCCCTATTGGATGGCACCAGCCGAATTGAAAGAGTTGAAGGCTCAACTCAAAAACTTACCTGACAAATGCTTCATTCAACCTAGTATTTCCCCACGGGATGCTCTGATTTTTTTTGTAAAGAAGATGGATGGGTCGCCTAGGATGTGTATTGACTACCGACAACTCAATAAAGTGACCATTAAGAATGAGTATCCTCTCCCTCTGATTAAATACTTATTTGATCAACTCCAGGCAAGCTACTTTTTTAATATTTACTTGAGGTCGGGATATCATCAACTTTGGGTGAGAGATGAAGATATTTCCAAAATGGTCTTTCAAACTAGACATGGTCACTATGAGTTCCTTAGTAATGTCCTTTGGTCTCACTAATGCCCTAGTTGCATTTATGGACCTAATGAAAAAGGTGTTTCGAAGTTACCTAGATTCATTTGTCATTGTTTTCATTGATGATATCTTGGTATATTCAAAAAATGAGGGTGAACACATGGACCATTTGAAAGTGGTATTACAAGTGCTTATGGAACGCCAACTATTTTCCAAGTATAGCAAATGTGAGTTTTGATTGAGGTTGGTGACGTTTCATATTCATATCATCTCTAGTGCGGGAGTTGAGGTTGATCTACGGAAAATCGAGGCAGTGAAATGTTGGCCTAGGCCATTGACTCAAACCGACATTAGGAGTTTCTTAGGTCTCGCGGTATACTATAGGAGGTTTGTGGATAGTTTTGCGTTCATTTCTTCTCCTTTGACTACCTTGACCCAAAAGAGTGTGAAATTTGAGTGGTTGGAGGCATGTGAAAAGAACTTCCAAATTTTGAAAGATAGGCTTACATCCGCTCTGGTATTGACTCTATCGGAGGGTACCAAGGGCTTCGTTGTATATTGTGATGCATCTCGAGTGGGCTTGGGTTTTGTGCTTATGCAACATGGGGAAGTAGTAGCCTATGCCTCTAGACAACTTAAGGTACATGAGAAGAATTATCCAACTCATGATATTGAGTTAGCGGCCGTGGTATTTTCCTTGAAGATATAGAGACATTAGTTGTTTGGTGTTCATGTTGATGTGTATACCGACCATAAGAGTCTTCATTATTTTTTTACTCAAAAGGAATTAAATCTCCGACAAAGAAGATGGTGGAACTTTTTGAAAGATTATGACATGAGTGTTCTCTACCACCCCGGCAAGGCCAACGTGGTTGCAGATGCTCTAAGTCATATGACCATGGGTACTGTGTCTCATGTTGAAAAGGGCAAGAAGGATCTAGTGAAAGATGTTCATAGGTTGGCTCGTTTGGGTGTCCAATTGGAAGATTCTCCTAATGGTGGTTTTGTGGTCCATCATGACTCCGAATCATCTTTGGTGGTTGAGTTGAAGTCCAAGCAACACCTTGATCCGTCATTGATGGAGTTAAAAGAATCGGTTCTTGGAAATCTTAATTAGTCATTATCCTTAGGGGATATGATGTTTTCAGGTACCAAGGGAGGTTATGTGTGCCCAATATGGATGATTTTCAGAAATTGGATCCTAGAAGAAGCTCATGGTTCTCGTTATTCAATTTATCCGGATTCTACTAATATGTTTCATGACTTTAGGAAAGTGTTTTGGTGGGATGGATTGAAAAGGGACATGAGGAAATTTATTGCAATGTGTCCAAATTGTCAACAAGTGAAAGTCGAGCACCAAAAGCCGGATGGTCAAGAGGAGGATACTATTCAAACCCTTGAGGATATGCTTAGGGCTTGTGTAATTGATTTGAAGGGAAGTTGGGATGAATACTTGCCCTTAGTTGAATTTTATGATAACAATAGTTACCATTCGACTATATCCATGGATCCATTTGAAGCTTTGTATGGTAGAAGATGTAGATCTCGGATTGGATGGTTTGAAGTTGGTGAGTCTTCACTCTTTGGTCCCTAAATAATTTATAAAACATTGGAGAAAGTTCATATAATAAGGAAACGGTTAAAAATAGACTATAGACGGCAAAAGTCTTTATGTCGACAATAGGAGAAGAGAGTTAGATTTTGAAGAAGGTGATAAGGTGTACTTAAAACTTTCACCCATGAAAGGTCTGATGAGGCTTGGCAAGAAAGGGAAGTTTAGTCCTCGTTATGTGGGTCCGAATGAAATTTTACAAAGGTTTAGTAAGGTTGCATACGAGTTGAGATTACCTAGTTAAATAGCTTCAGTTCATCCTGTGTTCCATGTCTCCATGCTTAAGAAGTTCATTGGTAATCCCGAGTTCATTCTTCCCATTGAGGGTCTAGGTGTGGATGAGAATGTCTCCTATGAAGAGATTACGATGAAATCCTTATTGTCAAGTGAAGAAATTAAGGAACAAAGAGGTGGTCTCCGTAAAAGTCCTATGGAGGAACCACCTAGTTGAGGAGCAACATGGGTGGCCGAGGCCGACATGAACTGCATTTACCCTCATCTCTTTATTAAGTAAGCTTAGTTGTTCCTTTTAGTGCTGAAAAATAGTGAATTATATGAATTTGACTTGTTTTCCAAGTATGTGCATATTTTGGTAAGTTTATGTCAAAATGAGTTTTCATAAAAAGAGGACTTTTGTGTTAACTTGGACTTACGTGAAATACATGTTTTTCCTTATTGAGATTTTTGGTCTTTTGAGGTTTTGGTGAGAAGAATAGCACGGTTACTCTTTAATGTCATTTTAAGCTCAAGTTGATGTTGAGAAAGTAGATCCTCATGATGTATAATGAAGTGTTGAGCACTTGTGTGTTGTGACTTGAGTTGCTATGTGTAATGTTGTTAATATGTGTTGAATGGAGTTGTGAAGTACTCTTATGAGCTGTGAATCATAATATACATGTTGTTGGTTGGGCTGCTAATATTTAGTCTATCCTTTTACCTTCAAAAGATTTGAAGTGTCATTCGGGGACGAATGTTCCTAAGGGGGGATAATGTAAAACTCCGAAAGTCAATGACCTAATCTAGAGCCTCACATGATGACTAAACCTTAAAAAACTGTTTATAAGTATAAAATAATGCTTATAAACCATTTTAGGAAGTTTTAGAGTCAAGACGTCAAAAAACGCCAAGACATCCGTAAGCTAGTCTATTTAACTAGTGAAACGTCTTTAGGGTTCAGATAGGTTAGAGGTGTTGTATGTCGTCTAAAACTTGTAAATTGACTTTAAACAGTTAAAAACATGTATATAAGGTGAAAACGTCCAGGTCATACCCCCCAAGGGTCGCATTATGGGTCGACAAAAAGACTTCAAATATGGCCAAGCAAGTTGCCAAAGAAGCAGCCAAAATGCACTTGGATGAATTGTGTCCGCGTCCGAACTTGGTGGTCCATTGGTCAAAGATCAAGTCTACATTGAGGGCAGGTAGAAGACTCTATTGTCTCGAAAATTGGTTTAGAAAATCATGCGGGAGCAGCTCCGCATCGCGGACTTGTTCCCCGATGAAAATCTGAAATTTTGAATTCATGTTTGATTTCATTAAATTGTCAAATTAAGTGAGCGGTCTTTTGTTTTTTCATGGGGGGACATATATTATTTTCAATCAGTTTTACCACACATTTACACACTCAAAAAAAATTCCCAGATCAAAACCTAAAAGCTGCATATCTCTCTACTTTCTCTCTCTATTCAACCTCTATTGAACGATGAAGGAAGCTTGAAGAAGAAGGCTAATTTCTCTAGGATTTCACTTGAATTTTGTGGATTAATATTCATTAAGGTATGGGTTCTTCACTCTGGGGATTCCTTTTCCCCAAGAGGTCCTTTCATAGTTGATTTCTAAATCACCAAATTCTTAGGTTTTTTCTTCTACAAATGGGTTTTCTTCTAAACTTGCAATTGATGATTGATTATGACTAATTGTTATTATCCATGACTAATTAAGTGTATATTGTTGAGTAATTGAATTTAATTGTGGGAAATTTGTGTGGATCATGTGCCTTTCCCCAATTCCCCCAAATCTTGAATCTTGCTTATGAATTTAAGAAGATATTGACTGTTAGACTTATTTTATCTATTCTAATGTATTCATGGACTACCTAGGGTAATGTATTATTGGGATTGGATCTAATTATTGAAGAATTCATGTTGATCCCTTTTTCCCTAACCCTAGGTTAAGGATTGATGTTAACGATACAATTGACCTAGTTCTTGTATTGATTTCTATTGTATGATGTTATTACACCTATTATTGGATGAAATCTGTTGGTTGATGGTAAGACCATGATGATGTCTTTTGAAGTATACTGGGTAAGTCTTTGTTATCCTAAATCTTTACTTCAATTTTGATGGCTTGTAATTGGTGATGAAGTTCAATTGAAGTATATCTTGTGATTGAATTAAGTACATATGGTATGATGATGCAATTGAAATTTCTTAATTATGTGATCGTGAGATTATGTTTAAGATGTAATGATATAAGGTTTGTCATGAAGTATCCATGTGCATTACTATGATATGATGATGTTAATGTGCTAATCTCACATACGAGGGTTGTAATGAAAGGTGTTCTCATGCAATTCCTATTGAGATAATGACTATGACTATACAAGTAGTTATTCTCCTCTGACCTATACTAAGTTACGATTGTTAAAGAAATATATTTAAAAAAGGACTCTATCTTAGCAACGAATGAACTAGTAGTGAGGAGTGTCCCTTACCAAGTAAGGAAGGTAGGTTCACTATTGTAATCATGAGATTGGAGACTATAATGCTAAATTCATAAAGAGGGTCCCAAGTAATATGTATTAGTTCTAGAACTATGTCACCCCCAAAGGAATATTAGCTAGTGGTTCCACCTAGAATGTTATGTTCATGTTTTGGTACTACTTTGGCAAGTAGTTCACCTTCTTTCGGTGTTGGGTTTCATGACACCGGATTCCATGTTTAGCTCACATGGTCTATGTCGGTTAAGGCAATTGTTCCCGAAAGTAAAATGAATTAATAAATTGAACACTAACTAGGGTGACCTAAGGGGTTTGACTTAGTCTAGGTAGGGTTATGGGACTCTACCTATACATTGCACTAGTTGGTCTTGAGGGAAGACTTAGAAGGTTGTTCTTATGTTATGTAAAGAAAATAATTATGTATATGTTGACTTTACATGTTAAAGATTCTTTATGATGTTAGTTTTATTTATGAACATGCTAATGGTCTATATTGCTAAATATGAAGATGGTTCTACATAATGTTATATTATGTAAGGTTAGACATTGCTTGTGGTCCTTTGTTGGGTTTACTTGGTTGATTAAGGTTATGGGGCTTTACTTGGTCATTGCACTTGTGGACTTGATGGTGGATTAGGAGTAAGGGTTTTGTATATGTTGTAATGTTATGAAATCTTATATATGCTATGTTGTTATAACATGATGTTGGAGTTGTATCAATTATGTACTAAAATATGCTATGATACATGTTGACATGATTATACTTGATAATATGGTCTTGGTGTTGTATGTGATCTTGTCTTAAAGAATATGTGGTTATTTTCTTATATGGGTTTGTGGTTGTGCATAATACTTTCCAAAGTAACTTAGCCTTTTTTTGAACAAATTTTCCCTTTAGCATGATTTAAAATATTTATGTGCATATTCCCATACTTGGTACAAGTGATGTACTAAACCATGTTTCTATATTTACTACAAAATGTAGGTTTTGCGGCTGTTGAGTTTCTACAGGGCCATTGACGAAGACTTGGATTCTCATTCTCCAAGTTCGGTAGGTCCTCACTTTCCGAGGGTGATGCCACTATCTTGCTATTGAATATTGTTTAGTCTTAAAATCACTTTTGTTGATTCTCTTTAATTTGAAGACTATGTTGTCTATGCCTATATGTGGCTTTAATTGTAATAAAGTGTGGACTTTGTCCAATATTGTACTCGTTTTTTATGGTTTTAATATGAGACATATCCTAGACTTCTTATGAATCTATATTTCTATCTTATGTAGGTGAATAAAAGTAGAAGTATATGTAGTGCTTCCTATATGAGGAGTCTATGTAAACTCCCTACGTATATTGTGTGTACGAGAGGTCTATGTAAATCTCAAAGTACAAGAAAAAGTTTTAAATTTTCCACAATTTGACCTATGAAATGTAATAACGAATGCTAAGAGGTTAGTATTAGTCCTCTTCGAGGACGACGACACTGGTAACTTCTAGGGGGTGCTCCCCGGATGTGACGAGCGTATTTTCCTGACCAACCTCACAGAAACCATATTCAATGTCTACAAACATTGGTCCATGCTCGAGCTTTGTTGAGAGATAATCAACGCTATTTCATTGAGTTGATTAGGTTTGAAGGCTCCCAGCCTTACACACCTCTAAGAGTCCTCTGACAGTTTGGGATTACCAGGGCGTTCCTCTATGGTAAATACGTCATTGTCAGAGGTCAATTATGAAGGAAGAATCCAGATCGAAAGGATATCTGCTTTGGTACAAGGATGGTGTGGTATTCTTGACTCATACATGGGGGTTGAATCATAGTGCACACCTGAATATTATGCTTGGTTTATGATGGGAGGAATTCTCTCTAGACCTAGCTATGAGGGAATTTTGGGGTTCACATATACTCAAAGGCAAATCAAATCGGCGCGGAGTTATTGAATTTCATGCACATCACTACAACCATGTATCAATAGGAAACCCCACGGTCTATCAACCATCTCATACAGGCAGTTGATGATGGACCAAACGAAAAGATGCGGAAAGACCCAGAAGAGGATCCTATAGATCCAACTGAGGAGATGGAAGAGGATCTAGAAGAATACTTAGAGAATGACCCTAACTTGTATGACCCTAGAGATGGAGGAGTGATGCATATGGAGGATGAACCTTCCCAAACAGAAGAAGAGTCTCTCTTAGAATATGGTTATATTGGGTTTAGTGAAGACGAAACAATTGGGAATGAATGATTGATGAATCCCTAGAGTACCATCCAGTGCCATTTTATGATGGACACAATGACGGTGATGATGCTCTAACCTGGACATAGGTTTATTTTTCTTCTTTGAACCTTTTTCGTAAGCTCTTTAAAGTTTCATGTGTCTTATTACTCTTGCAAGCCTTATGGCCTTCCCCTATACTTTCATCTCTTAGGTTTTTTGATTTCTTACCTCATTTTAACTTCCAAGACTACCTTAATCAATGAAGTTATGTTTGCTCCAAAATCTAAAATGTGTTTAAATAAATAATTTATTATCAAAATGATTGCAACTTAGGCCTACCTTAGGCAAAAAGAGGTTCTACATTAGGACGCGTTTTGAATGTAGCCAAATTGGAGTATACATGATTTACACTTATATATTTGTTACATATTTAAAATTTTCCCAGAATAACATAGTTTATTTTTTTTCTTTTCATTATTTATCCCCCAAAAGAACATTTAATAGTGTCGACTTGCAAAATCGCTGACTCACGATACAACCTTCCACCAAAAATAAAAATGACTAACAAAGACAAGGTAAATGTTGATGCAAATATAATAGTAACTATTGAGAACCCCAAAAGTTCTCGAAGTGTAACTGACATCCAAAATGAGGAAAAAATGGCTCACATGGAACAAGAACTTGAGATCTTGAGGGAAGAATTACGTCAAGTGCGAAACTTGGATAAACTATCGGCGACCATTTTCCCTGCTTCCCAATAACTGACTTGCCTTCTGCCGACTTACCAAATTTGCCGGAAGAAACTCAACATGCTCTTGTTAATGGTCGAGTACCACCAGCTTCACCAATCGCAGTCAGAATTGTTCCCCACCTTTCTAATTACGACCCCACCAAACCTACAATGAAGCAAATACTTGGGGCATGTGTTGCCGCTCCATATGAGCCACATGTTCCACCCAAATATGCAGCTGGAGATCCTAGCTTCACAATTCCAGTAGTTGTTAATGTCCCGTATGAGGTCGATCAATATGCAGAAATGGAGAAAGATTTCCAGCTAAAAGAAGATGTGTCATAAATGCCCAGCTTCAGGGTCTAAGAAAGGCATTGAAAAGCTTGCAAGTTACTAGAGGAACAAAGAATCTGGATTATGATGACTTGTGCATCCACCCAGACATTAACATGGCGCTAGGGTAAAAACCAAAGTTTGACACATGTTTGATGAAAAAGGTGACCCTCACGTTCATTTAAGGGCATACTATGACTTGTTAGTCATGTGGGAAGAAATGAGAAGCTATGGATGAAGTTGTTTATCAGGAGTTTTTTTGGAGAAGCGTTGACCTGGTACACCAGCCAAGACCCTCACAAATGGCCTGACTGGCGGGAAATGGTCAAGGACGTCATGACTTATTTTAGATTCAATACTGAAATTATTGTCGACAGATCCTCTTTGGCTGATATACAGAAGAAGCCATCTGAGAATTTCTAGTAATATGCACAACATTGGAGAATCGAGGTTGCAAGGGTACAACCACCACTACATGAGATGAGCTCTCAATGTACTTTATTAGAGCACAAGAAGGTGTCTACTTCGACAAGATGATGTCAATGATGGGCCAGAAGTTTGTATGAGTGGTTAAGATAGGAGACTTCATAGAGTAAGGTGTTAAATCTTAGAAGATTCAATCTATGGTCTCATTTCAAGCTGCAAGTAGATCCATACAATAGGGCACCATTAGTGGCATCAATAAGAAAAAAGAAGTTGTTTCAGGTGTCACCTATCAACAACGAGGACCATTCCATTGATACCCTAAAAATCCCCAGATAATTGCACATAATTACTACACCCCACGCACACTATATAATACCCCAAGACACTATAATCCTTCTCAAGAACCTGCATACCAAAATAATCCAAGACCATATGCGCCTGTCCAAGATCCTATCCACCAAAATAGACCAGCATATGCACCAAGACCGCGTCCAAATCACGAAGCTAGAAATACTCATGCTTAGAAACCCATTGTAGAACCTTATCCCAATTTTTTGAAAGGTTGAGAACAACAGGAGTGCTGCAACCAGTTGAAGGGAAACTTCCTGATCCAATCCCTCATAATTTTTATGGAAACAAGCGATGCACTTATCACTCGGTAGTCCAAGGGCACAACACAGAAGATTGTTATGTTTGGAAGAATCAGGTCGAGTCTTTGAATAGAAGAGGAGTAACTAAATACACTCCATCACCCCTGAACATTAAAAAAAATCCCTTGACAAACCATGAGAATCGAGAAGTCAACATGGTTACTCTGGAGGAAGAATACGAGGGCCCTGGCTATCCAGACGTGGTTGGAGCAGACACCATGATATCTACGACACAATCTGTTAGCACTGTTTAACTAAGGGAACCTCTGACTGTACAAACATATCTTCTGAGAGTTTTAGTGCATACTCTAATTTCTAGAAAGGATGAGTATGATACCAAAATAGTCCCTTGGGACTATCAGACAGGCATCAAGGGCAAGATGATCGACACTGTCATGGCTCAACGAACGACTAGGTCAAGGAGGTTATATTCCCCAGAGGATCTTAATCCAAGAGTTCTCGGAAAAGAACAAAATCCAAAAAAGAATGTTACTGATGCTAAAGCCGCAGAGTTTTGAAGGAAGATGTAGTCTAAAGACAATTCGGTCGAAGAACAGCTGAAGAACACGCCAACCCACTTATCCATTTGGTTTTTCCTTATGAGTTCTGAATCTCATAGGAATGCTTTGATGGAGGTTTTAAGCGGAGTAATCATTCCAAAAGAGACCACAAGTGAAACTTTAACGGCATCGATTGGAAGAATAGTGGAACCTAAAAAGATCTCTTTCCACAATGATGAGTTACCTGCAGAAGGGTCTGGTCACAACAAAGCGCTTTACATTGCAATCAAATATTGTGATAAGATTGTGACTCGAGTCTTAATTTATGGTGGTTATATATGTAGTATCTGTCCTTTCACCACTCTAAGAGACTTAGGTGTTAGTATGGGAGAAATAAGGGAAAGTCATATGAAGGTTAGATCTTTTGATGGAGAGCAATGAAGTGACATCGGAGAGATCTATCTCACATTGCAAGTAGGGCCTGCCGAATTCCCCATTCTATTTCAAGTGATGGATGTATCATCCAACTACCACCTGTTGTTGTGAAGACCATGGAATGAGAGGTTCTTTCAACTCTCTATCAGTGTGTAAACTTTGAATGAGGTCGCACAAAAGTTACCATCCATGGAGAGCTCAGTCATCCCATTCATTCTGTTAATACTATCAAAATCACCGATGATTTGTTGATATATTTGGTTGGTCTTATGATGACATGCCAGGATTAAGCACTGATATTGTCTCTCAAAAATAACATATTGATCCCACTTGTCTACCCGTTAAAAAAAGACAAGAAAATTCAAGTCGGGTTTGAGTTTAAGGATCAAGATGGATGTAACAAAGTTGATCGAGGCAAACATTATGAGGGTTACAAATTAACCCACGTGATTAGCCCACATTGTGTCAGAGCCAAAAAATGATGGAAAGATCAGTATATGTGTGGACTATCGAAACCTCAATAGAGCCAGTCCCAAGGATGATTTTCCTCTACCAAATATTCATATACTCATCGATAATTGTGTAAAACATGAGTTGCAGTCATTTGTCAATTGCTTTGCAGGATATCACCAAATTTTGATGGATGAAAATAATGCAAAAAAGACATCATTTATCACTCCATACGGAGTATATTGCTATAGATTAATGTCGTTTGGTCTAAAAAAATGCCGGTGCAACCTACATGACAGTCATGACTACCCTTTTCCACGATATCATCCATAAGGAAATTGAAGTGTACATGGATGATGTCGTTATCGAATCCAAAAGAAGTTCCAACCACTAGGGTGACTTAGGAAATTCCTTTAAGATGTTGCAAAAATAAAATCTGAAGTTGAGTCCAGCAAAGTCTGCATTTGGGTCACCCACGGTAAATCTATTGCGATTCTTGTTAGCAGGAAAGGAATAAAGTTGGATCTATCGAAGATAAAGGAAATCCAAGAGCTACCTCCACCCAAGACTAGGGAGGACGTTGAGATTCTTGGAAATTTTGAATTACATCACTTGGTTCATAGCTTAATCCCCAGTGATCTGTGAACCCATATTCAAATTACTGAAGAACGATGTTTCCACAAAAAGGACAGAGGAATGCAAAAAAGCTTTCGATAAAATCAAAGAGTACTTGTCCAACCCAGCAGTGTTGGTCCCACCAGAACCTATAAAACCTTTGTTATTGTATTTATGTATCATAGATAATGTGTTTGGATGTGTATTGGTCAACATGATGAGATAGGTAGAAGAGAGCAAGCCATTTACTATCTGAGAAAGAAATTCACAACACACTAGGCGAGATACACCTTATTGGAACGAACTTGTTGTGCTTTGAATTGTATTGCACAAAAATTTAGGCATTAATTGTCTGCATACACTACGTACTTGATCTGAAGAATGGATCCACTCAAGTACATCTTCCAAAAACCAATGCTTACAGAAAATTTTGTTGAGCGAGTTTGATATCGTGTACGTGACACAAAAGGGCATCAAAGGACAATCCCTTTTTTATAACCTTGAAGAAAACTCGAAGGACCAGGATTACAATCCACTCACAACCTACTTTCCCGATGAAGAGGTTTTGTTTGTAGAAGAAGACATATCACAATCGTATGATGGATGAAGGATGTTCTTTCATGGAGCATCAAACTTTGTTGGAGTTGTAGTAGGAGTAGTCGTAGTTTCAGAAACAGGCCTGTATTATCAAATATCAGCAAAGATTAGTTTCTACTGTATTAACAACATGGTGGAATATGTATCGTGTATTCTCGGACTCAGGATGGCTATTAACATGAACATCAAAGAACTCTTGGTGATAGGAGATTCTGACTTGTTGGTTGATCAAGTGCAAGAATAATGGACCACTAAAAATGTCAAGATCCTTCCTTATTTGCATTACATAAAGGAGTTGAGTAGAAGGTTCAAATAGATTTAGTCCAATCATGTCCCTCGCGCTCAAAATGAGTTTGCTGATGCTTTTGCAATATTATCCTCTATGATTCAGCATCCACACAAGAGTTACATTGACCCTATCGATGTAGAGATACATGATCAACAGCATACTGTTTTCGTGTAGACGAGGAATTGGAAAGAAAACCCTGGTACTATGACATCATAAAATTGATAAAAGCACAAGAATATCCTGAAAATGCCACAAGTAAGCAAAAAACAGACTTTGAGGAGGATGGACAATCATTTCTTCCATAATAGAGAAATCCTATATAGGAGAACTTCATATTTAGGATTGTTACGGTGTGTTGATGCCGCAGAAGCGACAAGGATTTTGGAAAATATACATGTAGGAACATGTGGACCTTACATGAACGGGTTATCCATGACAAAGAAGATTCAAGAGTCAGATATTTTTGGTTTACCATGGAGGGATAGCATCCGCTATGTCCAAAAGTTTCATCAAAGTCAAGTGCATGGAGATTTTATAGGGGTTCCTTCAAATGAACTCAATGTGATGGGCTCCCTTGGCCATTTGCTGCTTGGGGCATGGATGTTATCATACCCATAGAGCCTCCCACATCAAATGGACATCATTTCATCCTGGTGGCTATGATTATTTCGCAAAATGGATCGAAGCTTAGACATACAAGGCAGTGACTAAGAAGGTAGTGGCAGACATTTTTCTCAATAACATAGTTTGTCAGGTTCGGAATTCCAGAATCAATCATAACAAATAATGTGGCCAACCTCAATAGCGATCTTATAAAGGAAATTTGTGAAAGGTTCAAGATTGCTCATCGAAATTCCACAGCTTACCGGCTGCAGATGAATGGAGCAATGGAGGTTGTAATTAAGAATATCAAGAACATTTTAAGAAAAATAGTAGACAGTCACATACAATGGCATGAGAAGTTACCATATGATTTACTCAGTTATTGCACCAAGATTAGAACTTCAATTGGGAAAATTCCGTAAATGTTGGTTTATGGTTCGAAAGCAGTAATAGCTGCTGAGGTAGAAATACATCTTTAAGGATTATCCAATAAATTGGTCTGGACAATGCAGAATGGATACATACCACACATGAACAATTGATGCTCATCGATGAAAACAGGATAGATGTAGTTTGTCATGGCCAACTCTATCACAATAGAATGACCAAAGTATTCAATAAAAAGTCAAACCTCGACAGCTCACACCGAGGCAATTAGTATTAAACAAGATCTTTCCTCACCAAGAAGAAGCCAAAGGAAAATTTTCACCAAATTGGAAAAGATCCTACATGGTTCATAGGGTACTCTGTTGAGGAGCAGTAATCTTAGAAGAAATGGATACCACAGTGAGAACAGAGCCGATCAATTTAGACGCCATCAAAAAATACAACATTTGAAACCTCAAGATTAACGCTTATTTTTGTTCTTTTGCATTTTGATGTAACAGAACTACGTTTAGACCTGACTTCCCACGGTGGGATACGTAGGCAACACACATAGAATTCGGTCTCCCTTAGAAAATCAAAAAACATCATTTTTGTGTATTTAGAACTACGCTCCTCGACCTGAATTCCCTCGGTGGGATACGTAGGCAATCCTTGTCTTACCGTTTAACAAGGCGACTAAAATTTTGAAATTCAACATCTATATATTTTAGGATAAGCTTATTATGATTCAACTGTATATATATTTTTTTACATATAAATTTATCATGCATTTATGTATAATTTTTTTATTACTACATAATAGAAATATAACTATTAAATCTATTCTAGTGGACATAGAAATGTTGTAACTTGTGTTTTACTCTTTTTCTTAAAACTAATAAAATTTAACTTATCTTTTTTTTTGAAAAATAAAAAAAATAAAAAAATAAACAATTTTTAATAATCATATTTTCCTAATTTGAGTTAAAGAACTATCTTCGCATAGGCT
This sequence comes from Solanum peruvianum, assembly GCA_027705065.1. Lineage (NCBI taxonomy): Eukaryota > Viridiplantae > Streptophyta > Magnoliopsida > Solanales > Solanaceae > Solanum > Solanum peruvianum. The sequence continues at coordinate 48,156,913 of JAKWJD010001766.1, read as the reverse complement.
CTAAGGGGTTCTTAACACATTCCCCTCGAGTGACCAAAACCCTTACTTAGAATCTCACTGGTTTCGCAAATAAAAAACAGTGTTTACATTTACATAAAATATTGTTTTTCTTAAAATTAAGTGGCGACTCTAAAAATAAAATAATATTTTTTTCCAAAAATCAGAGTGTCAGTCATATTATGTTGTCAACTGTTTGCGAACGGTTCGAAAATAGGGGTGTGACACACCTAATAAAGGGAAAGTCATGATTAGTATTTAAAGGCATTTTGACATTCTGGCCAGAAGATGAAATAAAATGATAATCTTTTTATTTTTTATGGAACGGATATTGCGTGATAAAAAAATTTATTCACGGAAAAACACTTGTTTAATTATTAATTTTAGTGTGATCAACTTGAATAAATGAGTAAAAAAATGCGTAAAATCTATTGTATATAATCGGAGCCAACTATTAATGAAGTTTCATTAACATTAATAATCATGTGAATAAGTTATTAGTAAAATCTAATTAACACAAGTCATGTAACCTCTTATATTATAAGACTACAATTTAGACATACCTAATTCATATAACTTAAGAATCAAGGCTTGCATTTTTTTTAAAAATAAAATCTTTGAGTAAATTATATTCATATACAATAATTTTAATTGTTATATTTTAATTGAAAAAAAAAACTTACACTTTTTGTATAGATGAGAATAATAACTTGATTATATTTGTAATTTAATATTTGTAATTAAAAAAATTAATTTAATTAATTGTTTTTAGTAGTGATAAGTGTGAATTGTGACCCAATTGAGTGAGAACAAAATCTGTAACAAAAGTACTTTAGTTATCGTTTTTTTGTTTTGATACAAGTAACGATATTTTGGCTTATGATTGTATTTTGTTTCTCTTTATTCATAACAAATGAATCATCCTTTTTTTAATCTCTACTTTATATATTTTTCCTTTTTAAACCCTTCTCTATATTCTTTTCATATTCAATATTCATCACATCCAGTCCCTCATTTCTCCATTTTACACTTTGCCCCGTACAATAAAAAAAATTCTATTTATAGGCGTAACTTAAGGTACAATATAAAATCACCTGAAAAAGAAAAAAAATGAATGGAGGCGGTGAGAATAATCATGGTTTCGCATGTTAAACTAATGATCTCTGGTCGTATATGAACTTGAATGACAATCAAGTTGGGAGTGGAGAGATGTTTGAGGGTGCCAAGTTTCAAATTTGACTAGGTCTGACACTTGCCAACCGCTAACAGTTGTTAATGAGGTTGTTAAAACAACATCTGGTGTTGGTAAGAGGAGAAGTCCACCAAACGGAAAAAGGAAAAGTAAGGGAATTGTTGAACCAAATTCTGAAGCTCATGGAGCCGAAGCTAAAAGAGAATCTGAACATGAGATACACATATGGACGGAGAGAGAAAGGAGAAAGAAGATGTGAAGCCTTTTCGAAACTCTTCATGCGTTGGTTCCTAATATCCCTGCTCAGGTAAAAAAATTCTTTCAATGACATACCTTGTTTTTATTATCCGATATCTTATCGAGAAAATTATTCAATAATTTTTGTGATTATCTGAAATAATTTCTTTTTTGTTAATATTCTTTTATTGTCATCTGCAACCTTAATTAATAATCATAATCAATTCATCATGAATTATTCAAAAAATAAACAAGATTTTTTAATCAAATAAAACTTCTAAAAGTTTACTAAACGAGACATGATTCTATGTGAAAATATAACTTGATTTCCTACACACACACACAGAGCTATATATATATATATATATATATATATATATATATATATATATATATTACAGAGGTCATTTCTAAATGAACCTGAATCCAATTGAAATAAATTTATTTGGTAATATACACATTCCCCTTATTACTAATTTGTACAGATCTACATGGTAATTCCAAAATAGAATAATAAGATGCATTTTTTTACCAAAAAAGTGAAGGATTCAATTTTTCGCATATATAATTATAAAAATAAAATCTCCACAAATTTATTTATTTTTTCTCTTCTAGCATAAGAATATGAAGTTTTCAACATTATTCTAAGTTTGTCAAATAGAAGATTTTCTTAATCTTTATAATTATAAGATCTTTGTAATTGGTTGAAGTACTTAATAAATATATCATTAACCATATAGAACCATTATACTAGTAGTAATGTATTTTCACCTGTTATTACCAATTAAATTTGCTTATTTTCATATTAATTACAACCAATAACCTTTTCTATATATAAATCACTTATTAAAATTAATTTTATAAGAAGAATAGATTAATCTGTTGCGTAATAGACATGATTTAAAATTATAAATTTATAATTATAGCCGTGCTTTTTTATTTGTATTTATTAAATGAATCTTTTTAGACACTAATAAATGACTTGAGACCAATCAACTCGTATAAGATATTTCCTTGATTTCTTCATGTGTGTTTACTTTTCCCTTTGTTAGTGAAAATCCTAACTTTGCAATATGAAGTAGAAATAAATTAATTTCATTTTTTTTGTATATGCAGGCTGATAAGTCTACAATAGTTTATGAAGCAGTGAATCATATCATAATGCTGCAGAATACTTTCAAAAAACTTGAAAGTCAAAAGCTACAAAGGCTAGAAGAATATAGTATAAGGTTGATGGGTTCACAGAAAGTTGGTAATAGTTGGGAGAAGTATGTGGGTGATCAAGGATCAACATGTAATTCTACAGCTATCACACCAACGAATCCTGGTGCTAGTCCCCTTATTCCAACAAGTTTTTTGACATGGAGTTCACCAAATGCTAAACTAATCGTATGTGGTGAAGATGCACATATTAGTGTGTGTTGTCCTAAGAAGCAAGGTCTATTTTTCCATCATTTGTTATGTTTTGGAGATAAATAAAATGGACATTGTGTCTGCTGAAATATCGTCTGATAATTACAAAAGCATGTTCATGATCCAAGTTCATGTAAGTCCTTTCATTTTCTTCAAAATAATAGATGATCATTTGAACATTGTGAACTACGGTTTTTAGTTATCACACTCTTCAATTTATTTTAGGTGTCTTTGTTTGATTGATCAAGAAATTAAAGAATGACAAGTGTTAATATATTCTTTTGAATAGGGTGTTTGAGAAATATATAGTTGTTTATTTTTTTATAATATTTATCTTCACATGAAATGGAAGTAAGTAAAGGAATATATGTCTATCTTTTTTTAGAAATGCATCCTCCCACCTAGTCTCACCATGATGTTGAAATTCTCTATTTTCTACTACATATAGTTTAGTCATAAATTATGTTTAGAAATTATTTAGATTGATTTACCTAGTAAGTGTTTAGCATAAATATATAGTCTTTCTAATTTTACAAGATCATATGGACAACGTGTTTACATATATATTTAGTGAGTATATTATTACTTCTTGGTTCTAAAAACATATATGATCGATGTATATTCAGGCAAAAGGTGGAAGTGACATAAGTCAATTCTCGGAAGCATTCATAGTGGAAGAAAGGCTTAAGCAAACTGCAATTGAGATAATGTCATTGACAACCCCTAAATGAACAATTGAGTTTCAAGCTAATTTAAGTTCATCTGGTTATAGGGGATAGATTACCGTTGTCGTAAAGGCTATATAGTTCATCCGGTGGAGGATGAAAGGTTGTCACCGTAAAGGATATTTTATTTACTTTTGCATTTCTTTGTGTGTCGCCGTTTAGGCATTCTGTATTTACTTTATATTTCATCCGGTAAGAATGAACAATTGTAATCGTAAAGGATATTTTATTTCTTTTGTATTTTATGATGAATGTCTGTCTCTGTATCGGAAGAATGAAAACTATGTAAAGTTTCTTCCAATGATATTTATAAATTTAACAGCAAAAATATTGATTTATGTGTTTGCTTTAAGGGTGTGTTTGGTATGGATGTGTAACACCCCAGAAAAACTTTGAACTAAGACATAAGTCATTCGCCGTAGTGAGTGAGATTTTATATAGGAATCAAAAATTTCTATAGTATTAAGGTCAGTTCACTAGATTTAGCACCTTCAGTTTCAAAAAGAATTAAATTGGAAAAAGCAAAATCTGAAATTTGGAGAGTTAAGTATGAGTTTTGGGTCAACTTCAAATGATCACAACTTCTAGTAAAAGATGAGTAAGGTGTGCTAAAGATACCATAGAAAGTATCCTTGAATTATCTTTTTAACGCCGCCGAGTTTGCTAATTTTTGAGTTCGGATGAGTGAGATATGACCTTTTGAAGTTACGTTGTCAAGTTAAGGAAAATTAGCCTAAAATATGAGCGGTATTTTGGTGCTTTCCTTACCCAATCAGATTTAATTCATTTTTACTAATATTTTAATTGTCTAATCCTTTTAGATTAAGTTTTATAATCCTAATGTATACCTACGGTTTTAGTTTAGAGTTCAAGAACAGACAAAAAAGAAAAGAAGAGAAAAGAGGAAAGGATGAAGGTGTTCATCGATGTTCTTGATTTTAGTTGTGGATTTTCACCATGGGATTAATACGTAAGAGGGATGTCAGCTTCCATTGTGTTGGATTTGTTCACCCACATGCCAAACATGTTATTTTCAATATATTTTCATTCTCAAAAAGTTGAATGATTTATGTTCTTGATAGGTGTTCTTGAGGTACATTGCTAACCTTGTCTTGTTGGAGTTTTGATAATTTCTTGAGATGAAAGTGATTGTTTGGGGAGTTGTTTTGAGAATATTAGTGGGTAATTATGTTTTTTAATTGAATCTAATGAAATTTTGAGAAAAGAAATAGATTAAAAGCGATTTAGGGTCAGAAAACGAGAGGTCAAATTCGTCAAACGCTTGCCTGGGGAGATGTTGGCGCGGCATGCCCCATATTCGCGCAATGGGCTGGGAAAGTGCGCCTGCAGTGCACCCAAATTCAGCCTCTGATGTTAGGGTCTGGATCACCGCGATCGTAACACGCCATGGTCGCCTTGCCCCACATTTTTTTTCGTTAGTTGTCCTTTTTGAGCTCATTTAAAGTGTATCTTAGTTCTTTTTATTTTAATCACTTTAAAATACTTCTTAAAACTTACAAATCATTCATAACATGAATCATAACCTTAGAACAATAATTAATATTCTACGTAAAGTTAAGATTAAGTTTTGAGAGTTCTTTGAACATTTTAAGAGTGTCCCTTTGAGTCCTTTTGAAGAGTGTTCTACAACTTCTAATAACTTTTTTCAAGTCTCAAGTAAGTGAGAATGAGAGTGATGAGAATGTATTCATGATTTTACAATATCACCTAGATCTTTCATATCATGAACCATAACTCTTGAATTCATAATTCACATTTTAGAGAGAGTTAGGAGTAGAGTTCAAGAAAACCTTTGAGTTTAGTTGTGAATTCTTTGAGATCCATCATTGACTTGAACTAAATTTTGAGGAAGAAAATAATAGAATGACAAGATTCATGTACATGAGTTCCAGGTAGTATGTAGACCTTCGAGCCAATTATTTCATGACCATAAATTCCGTATGGACTTCACAAATTGAGTATCTTTGAGAGATCATCTTTAAGTTCTAAGTCTTGAGTAATAAGTTTTTCACACCTTTTAAATTTTATTTCTAATCATGGAACTATTACATATTACCCATGAAGTTCTTGAGTTGAATTGTTCATGCCTATTATTTCGCATGAAACCTATAAGTGCAACAGTCTGAGATAAGGAGTTTGAGTTCTCAAGAGGAGTAGTTCATGCTCATAATTCTGAATCAACCCTCCAAGTATAAAATCATGAAATCACTGATCATGATCTTTAATTCAAGAAATGTTAAGAACCAAGTTAAAGTAAAGTTTTCAAAGGTTTCAAGAGTCTTATTTAAACGTTTTAACTTCATTTTAAGGCTGAAGTTTCGAGTTGAAGTAAGAGTAAAAGTTGAAGTCTTTCCTTCATGAAATATAAGGTAGCTAAGTATTATCTAAGAGTTGATTTAAGATCAAAAGTTTCAAGTTAAGCAAATAGTGAAGAGTTGAGTTCATTTCTCAAAAGTTATGAGGGAACTAAGTATTCCAGCAGAGCCTTTGTCTAGTTTTTAGTAAAGAGGAAACTATGAATTAAATATTTTGGGGGTAGTATTGAGCACCGATATGGGGCCGCAAGTTCATATTAACCCAAACCCCCATAAACGATGTACTCAACATGGACAGAAGAATGGTCATACTTTTTAGATGATTCCTTAGTATTTTATTATCATAGACTAGTGGATCCACTTAGTATTTCAGGTTCTATACTGACAGTCTTCTTGCAACATGAGGTAAGACGTTGTACCATTTCTTAGGCTCATAGTGATAGTTGTTGGCTAGAGAATCTCCCACAGAAACTGTATTACTTTCTTATATAAGTAAAGTTGAGTTTGTTATAGCATTTTCTTTAACGAACAAAGTTACTTTTAATGTTTTATAACGATTTTTCTTTATATATAGCATGTGTATTATTGCTTTATATTTAGTTGAGTATACATAGTCGAGTATCAAATCTTTAAGTTGAGCAGTTTTGAGTATACTTGAGTGTTTTGAGTATTCCTTGAGTTACAAGTTTCTAATGAGGTAAGTATGTTTTTATTTTTATTAATTTCAATAACTAATAATAAGCTAATAAACCAAGAATAATCATTTTTGGAAATAAGTGGAGAAATCTGGAAAATTTCCCAAGTATAAGAGTGAGTTTTTGGTCATTTTCAAATAGCCATAACTCCCAGCTCAGGAGGAGTTAGTGTAAATTATTTAAATGTTTGAAAATACTTGGGAAGATCTTTCAAATAGCGTCGAGTTTGCGCATTTTATATGTTGTATGAGGGAGATATACCTTTCAAAAGTTGATCTATTGGACTGAGAAAAGTCCAATACATATTTTAGTACGGGTAAAGTAGTCTTTTTACCCTAGTATTTCCTAATCCGTTTTAAGGGTTTATTAGGAGTAAAACCAAGTCCCTATTTTGTTTTAGAAAAGTTGAGAACGCTTACGGATTGGGAGAAAAGAGAATAGAAGAGAAAGACCATGATTTCTTCATGAACGCTAAGGTTTTGTAGTGGAATTCGTCGGGGTTGAACTCTATCGAGGTATATGAGATCTTTTTGTGTTGGGTTCGTTCACCCACACATCAACATGTTTAAAGTAGCAAGTATTTTATTGATTGAATGATAATTCTTAAAGTTCTTGATGAACAATTATTGAATCCTTGTTGGTAGAGTTGTAGTGTACCTTTAGTGGTTTTGATTCGTGTGTTCGGGTTGTTTTACGAGTCTAAACTATTGGGTATCGAGTATATTAGTGATCCTAAGTGTTGGGGCGAAATCCATGGAAGTTTGGGAGGTTTAGAAATAAAATCGGATAAGAAAAGTTTTCTTAAAGTACATCTTTTCGTACTAGTTCCTAAGCAATGTACCTATTATTCCTAGTTGATTTCAAAACTCTAAAGTACATCTAAACACCATTAAATCATCCATAAACATGAGATCATGATCCTTGGATCCATAATCCAATTCAAGGAAAGTTAAGATCAAAGTCAAAGAAGCTAAGAGTCAAGTCTAAAAGTCAAGAAGCGAGTCAAAGTGAGTCCTTAAAGTTTCAAAGAGTCTTCAACAAACCTTTTTAACTTTGTTTAAAGACTCAAGTTACAAGTTAAGCGAGAGTAAAAAGTTGAGTTCATTATCAAAAGTTGTAAGGGAACTAAGTAATCCCTAAGAGTTACAAACTTTTTCATATTTAACAAGTAAAGAGTCATCTGGCTAGTTTTAAGACAGAAGTAATAGTTTTATGAAATGAAACAAGCAGGGAAACTATGATTTCCAAGAGAGCTTTTTAAAGCTATGTTTTGAGAACTAATATCAAATCACAGAATCAGTATGTTTTAAAAACATAAGAGCCAGTATTTATGTTGGGAGTAGTATTGAGCACCGTTTTTGTGACGTGAGTTCATAGTAACTCAAGTCTCCATGTAAACCATGTAGCATCATGGTTAGAACAGGATCATACTTTTAGATGAATACTTTTCATAGTATACTAGTGGATCCATTAGCCAGTTAAGGTCCTATACGCTGACAAGGTTAGGATGGCCGGGCAGTGTGGGCTAATGTTGTATCATCACTATAGCTCTTAAGTGATTGTTGTCAGTTAGAGATGCTCCCACAAACGTATTGTATTTTCATATATATCAGTTTTATGTATTTTCTCATACATCTCACATATTATTTGTATACTTGTATACATTAAGATTTTACAAAATGTTTCAGTTAGTTTTTCTTTATATTGTATTTACTTGTAAACTACATTTATTGAATAAGAGTTACAAAATCATAAGTTGAACATAGTCAAGTTAAGTATTCTTTCTTACTCCTTTTCAAACTTAAGTATCGTGTAGCATTCTGAAATGCATAGTCGTACATTCAATGTACTGATGCCAATTGGCCTGCATCATATTATGATGCAGACACAAAATTAACTAGGACTGACGTTCAACGCACCGTTCATCCAGTTGAGCATCCCAGTGTCTATTGGTGAGCCTCCTTGATTCTAGAGGATCCATTTTATTGTTTTCTAGTTTATTTCATTAGGATGTTGGGGGCCTATCCAAATATCCATCTCAGTTATTAGAGGCTTCATAGACAGATAATCAGTCGATTGTTCAGTTTAATGTCTCTTTTATCTTACATTTCAGATGTTTTTTTTACCTTGAGATTCAAGTGCCATTTGGATAGATTATTATAAATTGAGTATGTTTCCTTGAAAATGTTCTTTATTGTTTATATTAAGTTATGTAAGCATTTCGCTGAGTTAAGTAAGCCAGACAAAGGGTTCGCTCGAGGCAATCAATGGTCACCAAGTGTCAGTCCTTCCCAGGGTGTAGGCTCGGGGCGTGACACTTTATACTTCAGATTTCCTCATACATGCTCATACATTCCACATACTAATCCAATTTTCCTTCATCTTCTCATGATGTAGACACAAGTATTTAGGATCATCAATGGGAGCTTCACTGATACATGTGAGAGTTTGAGTTAGCTATAGTGAGCCTCCTCGCTTCCGGAGGATTTCATTTACTTTAAGTGTAGTCAGGATGTCTTGGGTATTGTCCCGACTTTCATCTTTATCAATTAGAGGCTTCATAGATAGTCAATTTAGTTAACAAGTCTATATTATTCCTTTATTTTATCAAATGTTTTACAGACTTAAGTTACCTATTTTATGGCGAGTTCAATATATTATTTTTTTCAGAGTTAATCTTTCAAGTGAAATCTTTGTATTTGAGTTATTGATTTTATTCATTTTTAAGCTTTTGCATGCTTAAGTTAGTATTTCGCTTGTAGTTAGCCAAGATGAGGGTTCGCTTGGGGACAATCAAGGGTTATTGAGTGTCGGCCACGTCCAAGGTGTAGACTTGGGTCATCACAAACTTGGTATGAGAGAACAAAGTTCAGGAGTCCTAGGGTGTCTATGAAGTTGTGTCAAGTAGGATCTTATTTATGGTTGTAAGGTTCCCACTTCGATAAATTAGGGACTACAGACATTTAAGAAAAGTTTCCCTTCTTTCGTACTCTTAGTCATGCAATAGAGCTATGTCATAGAGATTTATTCTAAATTATGCATTCTTAGATTCATTTATTCGACTACCCACCATACTAGAGGTGGTTGAAAAGTAAAGTGTAAAGATTCTTATGCATTATTTGTCCTTAGCAAGAGCCTTGAGAAACTGATGAGACTCCAAATGGGCTAGACAGAAGCCCTAGAGAGTAAGTTAAGTGTTCAGTCTCAATGTAATGCACAAATAATAATATGAATCGTGAATTTGAGCTAAAGGTAAGTTGTACCCTTTTCCTTAATCCTTATTTCAGTTGAGATCCTTATGAGAAAGTATGTCTAGAGTTTGGGTAATGTTTTCATCCCAAAAAGATAGAATTGATGACGAGATCATGAGAAGTAATAGTGAAAGAACCCAGAATTAGAGGAAAATATGAAGAGGTTTAGTAATCCAAGAAAGAGAGATGGTGATGAAGCAAGCCATGTTAATATAGTTATGCACCTAGTAAGACAATAATGAAGAGTTTTACCTTATGGATAGACTTAGTAGTGAAGAGTTGTGAAGAGCTCAGATTAGGAGGTAGAGTAAGTGTTGCAAGTCAATATGAGTTATAGTATACCTTAATTAGAAAGAGGTTATGGTGGTGTGTCACTGTGTTAGTAATGACCAAGTGTAACTGGTGAATATATAGATAAGCAAGGGTATTCATAAAGTTATAGATCTAATCTAGGCTTATGAATTTTGAAAGGGGAACCTCATTGTAATGAGAGGATGATAGAGTTATTTTACAGATAATTCATAGTAAGAAAGTAATGGTACTTAAGTTGTGAAGTAGGAATGTGATGGTAATTTTAGTTTATAGACTGAGAGGTAAGGATTGACTAATTTTCATGAGTACCTAGCAGAAAAGTGTTCCTAAATTTCCATATTCGTATCAAGGTATACTATAATGACCCATCCATCATATTGGTATTCGGGTTTAGTAATAAACATTAAGCTTAAATTTGAGATGAGTGTCATGATAAAAATAATTGCAACATGAGGGTGATGATGTTAGTCTAGATATTTGATCTAGAAGACTTGACATATAATAGGTGAGGAATTGAGATGTTAGCTGCAATAAATATGAGTGATACAAGTGAGAGACCTTAACCTTTAGATAAGGGCAGTGAAGTGTCGCTAAGTTATAAGAGTAACAAGAGTATTAAGAGGTGTACTGTGAGGGTATGTAACTAGAATAATTTAATATAATCACATAAGAAAGAGGTCTTGGTACCAAATTATGGAGAGTTTGGCAGTATTGAGATAAGGTTCTCCCGAGTGTTCGAGTAAAAGAGGATGTAGACTAGTTAAGAGATGATGGAATACGTCCATGTCTTTCCAGTGTCAGTTTTATATCTAAGGTGGATAAGACAAGATGAGAAATAAAGAAGTGTTTTAGACTAAGATAGTAATGAGTTCCAAGGAGTAGGGGAGATATCCTTTCAAATCCCTTTAAGTAATGAAGTGATGTTAGAAAGTGAAGGGTGATGATTTTATTGTGTATAATGGCGTGATAATTCTATTTAAGGTTATTTACAAGTAGGAATAAGAGGATTGGGTTTTACTATGAGAAATAGTTAAATGAGAGCCCTTAGTTTGATTAGAAAGAGTTGGTTAGTAGGAGTTCGTGGAGTTGTTAGATTACTAAGCTTGAATGTTGTGGTAAAGAGTAATAGTCTTGGGAGGTGAATCCCTATAGAGAGGTATAGAATCTGAATTGAAGTATTTAGTAGGAAGATTGAATATAGTAAGAGAAGACCTTTAAATTCAGACCTTAGTAAGAGTAACCCGTTCCATACCCAGTCAACACGTCATTCGACGAGAATGATCCCAAGGGGGAGATATTGTAACACCCCAGAAAATTATTTTAAACTTGACTTATGTCATTCATCGTAGTGAGCGAGAGTTTACCAAGGAATTAGAAATTTATTAAGTATTAAGGTCAATTTACTAGATTTAGCACTGAGTTCCAAAAAGAATTAAATTGGAAATAGGAAATGATGGAGGCGTTCATCGACGTTCTTGAGTTTAGTTGTGGATTTTCTCCATGGGTATAGTCTCTAAGAGGTATTTAAGCTTCCATTGTTTTGTTTTTTTTCACCCACAAGACAGATATTTTTTTCAGCGTAATTTCATTATCAAAAAGTTGAAGGATTTAAGTTCTTAACAGGTGTTATTGAGGTTCATTGTAGATCCTGTCTTGTTGGGGTTTTAATGATCTCTTGAGATGAAAGTGATTATTTGGACACTTTTTGAGTATATTAGTGTGTACTTAAGTTGGAAAATTGAATCTAAGGAAAACTTGAGAAAAGAAATCGATTAAAAGTGATTTAGTGTCAGTAAATAAAAGGTGAAATTCGTGGAGCACTTGCCTGGGGAGATGCTGGCGCGGCGCGCCCAGGGGGCTGGGAAAGCGCGCCTGCAGTACATCCAAATGCAGCCTTTGATGTAAGGGGTTGGCGTCTCGCGCCCTGAACGTGTCAGGGTCGCCTTCCCCCACTCTTTTTCCATTGTTTGTCTCGTTTGAGCTCATTTAAAGTGTATCTTTACTCCTTTTAATTCTAAACACTATAAACTACTTCGAAGCTTATAAATTCAGAACATGAATCATAACCCTGAAACAATAATTCAAATTCAAGGTAAAGTTAAGATTAAGTTTTGACAGTTCTTCCGAAACTTTTAAGAGAGTCCTTTTGAAGGGTCTTCTACAACTTCTAGTAACATTTTCAAGACTCAAGTGAGAATGAGAGTGATGAGGATGTATTCATGATTTTAAAATATTACTTAGATCCTTCATATAATGAACCATAACTCTTGAATTTATAATTCACATTCAAGAGAGAGTTAGGAGTAGAGTTCAAGAAAACATTAAAGTTCAATTGTGAATTCTTTCAGATCCATCATTGACTTGAACTAAGTTTTGAGGAAGTAAATAAGAGAACAAGAAGAGTCATATACATGAGTTCCAGGTAGTATGTAGACCTTCGAGTCGAGTCGTTCATGCCCCTAAATTCCGCATGGGTTTCACAAATTGAGTATCTTTGAGAGGAGTAACATCTGAAAGTTCTTAGTCTTGAGTAATAAGTTTCTAACACCTTTGAAATTATATTTCTAATCATGGGACTATTACATGTTACCCATGAAGTCCTTGAGTTGAATTGTTCATGCCCATAATTTTGCGTGAACCCTATAAGTCGAACAGTCTAAGATAAATAGTGCCTTTGAGTTCTCTAATTGACTAGTTCATGCTCACAATTCCGCATGAACCCTCCAAGTTGAAAGTCATGAAATCATCCATAACATTAGATCATGAACCATCAATCCATACTTCAATTCAAGAAAATTTAAGAGTCAAATTTAGAATTTTTTTTTATATATTTTTTATTTTAAGTACCCTTGGGGGGTAAGGGGATGAGCAACACCCCCAGACCTTAACATTAATAAAAGTAAAAGATACAAGGAGGGGGGCATAAACCTTACCTCCGATCCTAAGATGGTTCAGAAGTCAACTTTCCTAAAAAGGAAGTTCGACTCATCCCCTTACAATAAAAGAGAAACCAAAATACTAAGTACCTAGAAGAGAGGACTCCTCTAAATACCAAGTATCTAGGAAACGTAAATAAGGGAGACTCTCCCCTTACAAAAGTAAGACAAGAATATAAGGTGTATCCTATTCAATGAGACTATACCAAATAGCATAGTCTAAGTGAATAGGCTCCTAACCAAAAACGGTATAAAAACTATACCATAACAGAGACGATCATGGAGGTTTCTTGATTCTTTTCAATTTCTTTCTCCTGAAATTAGCCATGCCAAGTTTTTCTAGAATGAAGCTTCCTCTCGCAAGAGTAGGTAATTGATCCTTGATGTAAAAGTGTTGAACAATGTCTGTGTTGTGACTATATTTGGATAGCCGATCAGCCGTGTTGTTTGCCTCCCTGTAGACATGAGTAATCTTGAATCTTTCCAACTGATGCACTATTCTGTGGATTTCCAGGATGTATGGCTGTAGGTTCCATGGGTAGTTGGTTTGATTCGAAAGCCAATGAATGACCAATTCTGAATCCACTTCCAAGTGTATTTTTCTATATCCATGCTGAATGCACCAATCTAAACCATGGCTAACTGCTTGAATTTCCGCTTGGTTGTTGGTACCAATACCCAAAGGAATAGTAAATGCATATATCATATTACCTTGATAATCTCTTACTATTCCTCCTCCTCCAATTTTCCCGGGGTTGTTAAGGGCACTCCCATCAGTGTTGAGCTTGAGGAATGGTTGTTGAGGTTTCTCCCACGTTACTTCTTTAACCATAATAGCATGTTTGTAACTTGCCACCATTTCGATAAGAGAGTTCCAATTGTTAGGCCATTCGATGTATGGATAGGCTGTGTTGAGGAGATGGTTGAAGTCTTTGACTATGAGGAATTTTACTCGAGCTGTGTTGGATTGCTTTGCTCCGTATTTTGCTGCGCAGCGATTTTTCCAGAGATTCCAGAGAATGATGACTGGCAGCAGCCTGGTTGCTAGCTTCTGCACTTCAGTTGCCTGCGCTAGGTTCCTCCATTTCTGCAGCAGTGTGTGAATTGTGGAGTGCTCATGTTGCAGCCCTGCAGCTGCAGAAAAGAACCTCCAAATATTGTTAGCTAAATGACCAGTTACAAATATATGATCTATGGTGTCTTCCCCAGGGCTATAATAGCAGGAACATTGGGCTGCCTCCCTCCCAAATTTAATAATCTTTCGATAGTGGGGAGCTTACCACGCAATGCCCTCCACACTAAAAAAGAAATTTTAAACGGGATTAACTTATGTCAGATATTCTTACTACAATTATTTTTCTCCTTCCTGTGACGAATGTGTTCCCAGGCAGTAGCACAGGAGAACTGCCCTTTCTCAGAAGTTTTCCAGACTGCCTCGTCCAGCATGTGTTCCTGAAACTTAATGTCAGTATTCAAAACTTTTGAAATCAGTAATGGAGGAACCCATTGTCGAAGCAATGTTTCGTTCCATCTTCCATTAATTAGAAAATGAGAAATAGTGGTGTTGTTTAGGCTCGTGATATGATTGCATTGAGGAGCAAGAGGGCCGTCTCCTAACCAATCATCCCACCAAAATGAGCTGCTGCCAGAGTTGATTCTCCATTGAATTTGGGATTCGGCAATGGCTTTATTTTTCATCATAAAATTCCAAACCAAAGATTGCCCCGTGTGTAGTTTTTTTGCTACCGGATGAGCCCTTTGACAGTATTTTGCTCTCAAGAATCGACCCCATAATGTCTGCTTGCTTCTGAAAATCCACCACTGTTTATGTTGTAATGAAACACACACATCTTCAAGACGTTTTATACCAATACCTCCCTCATCCAAAGGAAGGCACATCGTATCCCAAGAGGCCCAATGATACTTTCTTTTTTCCTTGTCCCAACCCCAAAAGAAATCTGCCATGGCTTTCTTGATATACCGGATAGTTGTTTTAGGAGGACAGGTAGTTGACATTTTGTGGATAGGAATGGATTGTAGAACATTTTTGATCATAGTAGCCTTCCCACCAAAACTAAGAATCCTTGATTGCCATCCCGTAATCCTTTTGGTGATCTTTGCGACTAAATCTGAATAGTAAATGATTCTTTGACCACCAATGTAAAGGGGGCACCCCAGGTAGGTAATGGGACCGTTTTTCTGAGTGAAGCCTGTGATTTCTCCAATTACATTGATGACCTCTATGGGAGCGTTCGATGGGACCATCAAATGACTCTTGTCTTTGTTTATGAGTTGATCTGAGACAGACTCATATGTGGAAAGAGTTTTCATAATCATATGGAGAGTATCTCTAGTGGTGGAAGAGAATATAATGATATCATCCGCAAAGCTGAGATGATTAATCTGTGGGCCTCTACTTTCCATTTGAAAGTTCTTGTAATGATGTTGTTGATGAAGCATATTAAGCATCCGAGACAACACCTCTGCCCCTAAAATAAATAAGGACGGCGATAACGGATCACCTTGTTTGAGACCCCTTGTTGACTTGAAGAAACCATGCTTGTACCCATTAATAATAACAGAATACCAGTTGTTGCTCATTATTCTCCACATAAGGTCAATAAAATTCTCACCAAAACCCATTTTTCGCAAAACCAAACAAGTATACGACCATGACACTTTATCGTATGCCTTGGCCATATCGAGTTTGATTACCACATTGTCACCTTCATTGAGTTGTTTGATACGATGAGTGATCTCTTGAGCCAACATAATGTTTTCCGAGATACTTCTTCCCTTAACAAATCCCGACTGATTCTCAGAAATAAACTGAGGTAAAATACCTGCTAATCTGCAACAAAATATCTTGGAAATAATTTTGTTGGAGAAATTACTCAAGCTGATGGGTCTGAACTCTGAAAATTTATTGGGATGATCAATTTTAGGAAGAAGATCAAGACAAGCATGCGAAAAATATTAAGGCAAAATATTTCCACAAAAGAAATGTTGCACAGCCTTTAGAACATCTTCCTTAATAATATCCCAACATGATTGATAAAATTTCCCTCCAAACCCATCCGGACCTGGAGCCGAGTTAGGATTCATGGAGAAAAAAACCTTTTTTTAATTCCTCCATATTAGGCATTTGTGGAAGAAGTTGGTTCTGCTCATCTGTAACCATCCGGGGAATACAGTTAAGAACCTCTTCACTGATTCTGTCTGATTTCCCAGTGAAAATATTTTGAAAGTACATACAAGTTTTTTTGGCAATGTTCTCATCTCCCTGTATCCAAGTATCCTCATCTGTGCAAATTCTGTGGATAAAAAACTTCCTTCTCCTTCCCCTCATCATAGAATGAAAGTATTTGGAATTGGTATCACCTTCTTTGAACCATTGGAGCTGAGTTTTTTGCTTGAATATGGAAGTTTCCAACTTCATGTATTTGATGTATTGAGAATTAATAAGATGAAGTCTGGCTCTGTTCTCCTCTGAATTATTTTGTATGACATTCTCCTCCGCCTTTTTAACCTGTTCTTCAAAATCTATAACCATTGAAAAGATGTTTCCATATTCACTCTTAGACCATGTACTCAAGGTAGAATCCAATTTCTTCATTTTCTGATGAAGTTTCCACATAGGATCACCACTTACTTCCTCTTTCCAAGCGCTTTGCACAATATCCTTGAAATTTTCATTTTCAGTCCAACAGTGCAAAAACTTAAAGTATTTTACTTTTTGGGCTATTCTCACCTCCATTTCCATTAATAAAGGGCAATGGTCCGAGCCAACAGCAGGAAGATGAGAGATAGTAGTTTGTGGCATACATTCCAACCATTTATCGTTGACCATGGCTCGATCCAATCTTTTCCACACTCTTGCTTCACCGGATCTTTGATTACACCAAGTGTAATGTTGACCACTGTAGCCTATGTCCATAATACCACAAGCCTCAATGATATCAATAAATTCCAGACTTTTGTTCATATTATAGGGTATGCCACCATTTTTTTCATTAGTTGACGTAATGACATTAAAGTCTCCAATCGTACACCATGGGCTATCCATATTGGAGATATGATAAAGTCTTTCCCAAAGAGGTCTTCTTAAGTGTTCCTTACACTTAGCATAAATAAGAGAAAAAATAAATTTCTCATTGTGTTCAACATGTTTGGCCCAACAAGTGATATGTTGATCATGAATTTCTAAAATATCACATTCCATATCATTGGTCCAAAAAAGCCAAATTTTGCCATTATTATTACAAAGAGCATTATCCATAGACAAAAGAAGCTTGTATTTGTTGATTTGAGAGTTATCTGCAAAAGGTTAAAGAATAGCAATCATAGACAAATTATGCATTTTCTTGAGATTTTGGAGTCTTTCCAAAGAGCCTTGGGTGTTGATTCTCCTAGCATTCCAACATATTGTACTGATCTTTAAAAACCTTTACTTCGTGACCTGGTGTTGGGTCTGCTAGTATTAGCAGATGTGCTTGTTGTGACGGTGTTGTTATATTGTCTGACTTCCTTTCTACCCCTTGGAGATAAACCTTGTTGAGTAGTGACTTCATGGATTCCAGACTCAAACTCACTTTGGAAAGTAGAACCAAAAGCGTTGATCAACTGTGCACTAGTTTCATCCTCTTCCTCTTCTCCCTCCTTTTCATTGACAGATTGAGTATCTTCGTCAAATCCATCTTCTGAGACCTGTTTTGGAGATTTATTTTCTCTTTGAATCTGCTCATTATCACACTGCAGACCTGCCTCTCTTTGAATTCTTCTTTTAATTGCTTCTCTTTTATTTTTGCTAGGTCTGCCTTGTGATCTATTGTTTTGTTTTTCGACAGGAGTTTTATCTCCCTGCTGCTGATGCTCAGAATTAACAGTATATTGTTGATTTCCAGAAGCATTTATACCCCCAGCTTCTTGATTTTCAGCTCTTTTCAAACTCTGATCAGCCTCATAATTTTTCCATTGACTGGAATTTTTCTGCTGCCCCTGATTGCTGGAATTTGGAGACTTATTTTCTGAGGCTCTAAGGTCTCTCCTATGGTCCGAGTGATCAAAAACCAGAGTTCCTTTCCCCCCTTTGGATACCCCTTCCTGCAGATTAGTGTGCTTCTCCTGACACCCTCCATCCATACCTCCATCAACTTCAACAACCAACCCAACATTCACAATATTATCAGCAGCATTTACAGGGGATTGCTGGGGTGTGGGGAGAGATAAGTCAAAACCTGTTCTCTTGTTATTATTGGCTTGTGTGAGTTGTGTTTGATGTTGTTGCAGTTTTGTTCTTTGATTTGTTGATGGTGAAACAATATTTGTTTCTTCATTTTGATGTGTATCACTATCTGCATCCCCTTTCCTTTCTGAATTGTTCATGTGCAGGTTTTGGACATTTGTTGTTCGTGTTGTTGGTGGTGATGCAGTAAGTGGCTCTTGGATTTGTTGGATATTGCTGTCTGCAGCACCTTTCTTTCCTGATGTGTCCACCTGCAGCTCCTGAACAGTCTGCTCCTGCAATTCTAAGTCACTATAAACATTATGAGTAGTAATGGAAGGAGGTATACCTGCTGCCTGCTGGCTGTCATAAATGACTTTCTTGTGTTGTGGTGAGCGTGCTCTCCATGATGTTTTGGGTTGAACTTGCTCCAAGTTTTTTGATTGTTTTCTTCTTTGTGTCTGCCACTGCTCCTCTTTTTCTGAAACTTCTTGAACATAATTTCTTTCACCCTGATTTCTGGTCTCTTGTTTTTTTCCTTCTTGGTGGTTTCCTTTTTGATTTTGTTTAACATTTTCCTCTATTACATCTCCACCTTGATGCTAATCTCCTCTTGATTTATCTATTTTTTCAGACTCCATTTCTTTTCTCTTGTTCACCTCTTCATCTCTTCTTTTTATAGTGCAATCATAATCCATATGACCTTGATGTTTACAATAGATACAATAGTCGGGGATACCTTCGTATTGAACCTTCAACCATCTCCCCTTGTTGGGGTCTGAATTTTTGAATCCCAACCATACATGTTCAGGCCTTTTCTTAGTGAGATCAACTTGAACTTTCACCCTAGTAGTGCTACCTCTAGTCTTTTGAGAAGTCGGAGAATCTAGATATAAGACCTTCCCGACAGATTCCAAGATAGTAGTCAATAGCACTTTATTATAAAAATGCCATGGTAAGCCTGGCACAGCAACCCAAATAGGAACAATAGGATTCTCTTCCTCGGGGGTAAAATCAGGGGTCCAAGCTTGAATTCTCATCAACTGCCCTTCAATAGTCATTCTCAATTTTGTCCACACAGTTTGATAATCGAATTCATTATCAAGATCAATATACACATGCCTAGAGTTAAAGTGAGTAATCTTCACCCCTCCAGTAAGTTGAGTTT
Organism: Solanum peruvianum; assembly: GCA_027705065.1. Taxonomy (NCBI): domain Eukaryota; kingdom Viridiplantae; phylum Streptophyta; class Magnoliopsida; order Solanales; family Solanaceae; genus Solanum; species Solanum peruvianum. The sequence continues at coordinate 48,137,427 of JAKWJD010001766.1, read as the reverse complement.
GAAGGGTAAAGCTCTTTCTAACCAACTCCATTTTAGGCATTGTATTGGTGAATTTACCCACAAGTGTATACTTACAACATTCAGCCAATTTCACATAATAGTCATTTTCATCTAAGAGCACAACAGGATACCCTTGTCTAGTAGTATGTATGGGATCATTCAACACAATTGGGATCTCATTCTTAGACTGATTATACCTCAAGCGGGCTGCAAAGGATCGAACAACAGTGTATGGAGCAGGTTCTGAAATTTTACCCTGTTTAACATTGTTACTAATGTTTTGCCGTTGTTGTTGGATGTTAGGAGGTCTAGCATTTCCTTGAACAGCATTGTTCATCTGTTTATTTCTATCTATTTGAGAGTTAGGGTCATACCTAGTGAAGTTGTTGAAGATCTTTGGGAAATTGCTTTGGAAATTCATGATTGTCCTGTTGCTATGATTTGCTGAATTTATTTCTCCTTGTTGACTATTTTCCTGTCTATGAGCCTGAGTTGAGCTTTGTTTGTGAATTTTTTGGCTTTCCTTACCATTTGCATCATTCCTTTGATCATTTGTTCTTTGCTGCATTTTCATGCCTGCAGGTTGTGTTTTGTGACTTGCTTGTTCCTGCCTTTGAGGCTGTGTTTGTTCTTTATCTTCTCCCTTGTCATCTTCATTTGGCCTGACCTGTGAAGCATCAACAATAATGTGAGGAGTTAGATAAGATGAGTTACCTGTAATTCCAAAGGAAAAGTTTGAGGATTGTTCAGCATTCGATGAGGCCGTTGTATGCAACTTCATGTTGTTGCTGTTAGTATCCTGTTTCTCAATAAAATTTCCCCCAGGTTGTGTCTTTCTTCCTTCTCCCATTTTTGGTGTTCGAATTGCTTGAACCTCCCACACATTGTGTTGTTCTGCATTTCGACTAGAGACAGATTCGTGTTCTTCATTATCTTGTCTCCCCTGTTGCAGTTTGAGTGTAGAATCATAGTGGGATAACGAATTGTTGTTGAAGTTATTTCTTCCTTCAGTATTGTTAGAAGAATCTGCTAAGTGAACGTCAATAGACTGAAAGTTAGTCCCCATTATCGAGTTTCCATGGTTTCCGGTGTTTTGAGCTTCTCGTACGCTGGACATCTCACCACCGGCGATTCCCCCGTCTCTTTTGCTTGAAATTTCAGTGGGATGCTCCTTATCAACAGGGGAGTAAAACCCAGTACTTAATACGTTACAAGATTGGCTCGAAGTTGCTTGAGTTTCAGTGCGCAGTCCAGGCGATTCCCTCACGATTCTCACCACATTCATTTCTCGATTGCTGTCAATTGGTAAAGTGGAATCGATTGATTTTTGAGTATTATGTAGATCGTGAGTAGTATTATCCAGTTCCACTATCGATTTTCCTCGATTCCACAAAGAAATCCCTTGGGAAATATTTTCTCGTTCTCAATCAAACTCCTCTGAAAACGCAGCATTCTTCACATCTGTATCCATTGAATTCGAGGAATTGAGAGATGAATCATAGTGCGTGCCATAATGGGGTTTGTTTCCATCTTCATGGCGCCCCATTTGGCTTTGTTCCGGTGGTTTTTGGGGGTCCACCGATTGCGCACGCGCCATCGCAGTAGCGCGCATTTCCGATACTTCTGTAGCCGTTGTAACAGTAGGCGGGAGCGTCTGAAGAGAGAGATTTAAAATCAAGTTTCAAGTTAAAGTAAATAGTAAAAGTTGAAGTCTTTCTTCAATAATATAAGGGAATTAAGTATTCCCTAAGAGTTGATTTAAGATCAAAGTTACAAGTTAAGCAATGAGTAAAGAGTTGAGTTCATTTCTCAAAATTTATAAGGTATTCCCTAAGAATTACAAATTTTTTTACATTTTGAGCAAGAAAGAAAGCTAGACTTCAAACAGAGCAATTGGCTAGTTTTTAGTAAAGAGGAAACTATGATTTTCAAGTGAGCTTTTAAACCTAAGTTTGAGCAATTACCTCAAACTAGAGAAGAAGTTATTTTTAAAACATATGATCTAAGTACTTTGGGGGTAATATTGAGCACCGATATGGGGGCAAAAATTCATATTAACCTAAACCCCCACAAACGATGTAGTCAACACGGACAGAAGAAGGGTTATACTTTTTAGACGATTTCTTAGTGTTTTTTAGCATAGACTAGTTGATCCACTTAGTAGTTCAGGTTCTGTATTGATGGCAAGGTATAGGACGATCCTCTTGCAACGTGAGGTAAGACGTTGTACCATCGCTTAGGCTCATAATGATGGTTGTCGAATAGAGAATCTCCCAAAGAAACTGTATAACTTTCTTATATAAGTAAAGTTGAGTTTGTTATTGCATTTTCTTTAAGGAACTAATTTGTTTTTACTATTTTATAAAACGTTTTCTTTATATATAGCATGTGTATTATTGTTTTATATAGAATTGAGTATCCATAGTCGAGTATATAATCTTTAAGATAAGTAGTTTTGAGTATTCCTTGAGTTTCAAGTTTGTAAAGAGTAAGTACATTTTCCTTTTTATGAAGTTCAAGCCCATGTTTTATGCTTTAGATTTTCCCACACATGCTCGTACATTTCACGTACTAAGCCAATTGGCATGCATCTTCTCATGATGCAGACACAGGTATTCAGGATCATCAATAGGACCTTCATTGATACATCCGAGTGTTTGAGTTAGCTATGGTGAGCCTCCTCGCTTTCGGAGGATTTCATTTACTTTTCAATCTAGTCAGAATTTCATGGATCAGGTCCCGACTTTCATCTTTATCAATTAGAAGCTTCATAGATAGTAAGTTTAGTTAAGAAGTTTGTATTACTTATTTATTTTAATAAATCTTTTTAAGACTTAAGTTGCCTATTTTATTGCGAGTTTAATATATTGTTTTATTTAGAGTTAATCTTTGAAGTTAATGCTTTGTATTTGAGTTATTGATTTTATTCATTTTTAAGCTTTTGCATGCTTAAGTTAGTCTTCCCCTTGTAGTCAACCATGAGGAGGGCTTGCTTGGGGATCAATAATGGTTCTTGAGTGTCAGGCACGTCCAGGGTGTAGACTCAGGTCGTGAAAGGATGGATGTTTATCAGTTCCAAGAACCAAGTTTTAGTTTTCCTACTCTCACCTACTCTTTTCATAAATATAAAAAAAGAACTTATTTATTTTCAAAAAAAATTACATCACAGGAGTACTTTTGTTCTACTTCTTAAAATTCAAATATGTCGAGACACAAAACGTGAATCACATTTGTAATTATAATTTTTCTAAAATTGAAGGCCTATTATGATAAAATTTAATTCAATTTTAAAGTGTTTATAATTATTATTTTGAGCTGCTCCTAATTCTTGACTATCATTCTATAGTATTTTTCTAATTATGATGTATAATAGTCTTGAGATTAAAAAAAATTCTTACCTATCAAATAGAATAAATAAGCAGTAAATTGAAATTACTCATTCTTACTCCCTACCAAATGAGCTCTAAGAGATTAAAAAAAATCACGTTCGTTAGCTTTTCTTAAGGGGGTAAGATAAAAAGTTATTTATATTTTTTTTATGTAAAGAGGAATTCTCTTTTTACTCTCTTGATTTTTAATTGAAGTATATCATTATGAAATTAGTCTTTCATCAGCTAGATTTTTATACTTATTCGTGTTCCCCTTTTTTACTCTCTTGATTTTTAATTGAAGTATATCATTATGAAATTAGTCTTTCAAATTAAGGTATATTATAAATAATTCTATCATTTATGCATAATTCAATAGCCCAATACAACCTACACATAAATTCACTAATATCAAGTCATAATCAAATCACCCACAGTAGAGCCAAAAATAGGAATTCATGAAAAAACATGGGTTCATGGAGTTTTTTATCTAAAAACATTCAATTAACATCAATTCTATCATAAAACATTGATTTAAATCATTTCATGCAAAAATCCATGGCTAGAAGTCAAAAACAGGAAATTCTATGTTTTGAAAGCCTTTGAAAAACCTTTGGAATTTGGCTCCTTGAAGGAAAGAGGATTAAAGATGAAACACCTTACCTTTAATGAAGATTATACAATAAAATTATGAATAATCAATGTATAAATCAAGATCCTGCCGTCATCCTTGCTCCTAGCTTCAATGGAGTCTAGAGAGTTCTATTTTGATCTTGGGTTTTGATTTTTTAATAATGAATTCTAAACTAGATTTTAGACTTATAAAGTAACTTAAAATACCCAAAAACACTTAAAATAACCTTCCAAAACTTTCTTTGGATGCTAGGTGAATTTCCTGAAATGTCCCTAGCTTGGTCGAGACACTTACAGAAAATTGCAGGTGTCAATCGACCGAACCCATCCACGAGTTGCCGACCAACCAAAGGATCGTCTTGCAGGTCTGTGGTTTTGGTCAGAGACTCCTCAAAGTGGGCTAATATCGCACCACTAAGTGTGTGGCTTGCCCCAATGAATGGGGTGTACACTAGACTATGGTCCGTCATTTGAGCTTATTGATTGAGACTGTTTTTGGCAGTTTTATGCCAAGGTTTGGGTCCTCTTCAAGAACCCTTAGGGTGGTCCTTTGGGATTTGTGCCGGGAAGTTTTAAAACTAAACACGTTTATCTAGATGTTAAGAACCTCTCCTATCAATTTGGAATCCAAACAACACGTAAAGCAAGCAAAGGCACACTAGAACACACTAGCACGTCTAAAGGCTAACCTTTGAACGTCTTGATCGTTATTGGACGTTTCACTTCCAATTTTTTCCAAACTCCTAAAACTGAATTCTAACACTATAATTCATCATTTTTACACCTTATCAACTCATGACATGCCTGTTAGGCTCTAGTTTAACCTAGTTTATTTTTAAGGGTGTTACAATGAACCTCTCTTCCTTTGTGAATGAACACTTTGCATTGTTTAGTTCACTCGGTGTTAAGATAAATTTCATTTTTTAAGTGTCTTAAAGTCTTTATTAAATATAAATTAATAGTATAGGTATTACGGGGTTAACCCCTCATATAACATGTACATAGCTCATAGGTTTTAGGATGAGAAAGACATTTCATCACAAACCCAACATCATGTGAGAACACTACTTCATAACATAGTCATAGGATGTGCATAGAAATTTACCTTCAATTCCACATAAAAAACACACCCATCATCATCTCACAACCATCACATTCATATCATGATAATGCATTCATCAATCTATCATGCATACTTCAAGTAATCAACCTTACTAATGATAAACCAACAATACTATAATAGCATCTTCATAACCTTGAAGGTCTTACCCATGACATTCAATATACCGGTTCAAGATTTCATCCTTAGTTCATGATATTCATCCATCAAATAGGTTAACATCATATTAGAATAGTTAATTATACAAGAACAGACCAAATTACTTATAACCTCTAATTATCATTTAACACAATTCAAGAATTAGAGTTAAGAGGAGAAATATTCATGGGTCATTAGATAATTAGGTCAAAAACCCTAATTAATACTTAATTTCATTCACAACATTCATATTTAATCATTATTAATCAATTCTAAAACAAATAAGTCGAACTTGAAAGAGACTTACGAAATAGAGTAAACCCAGAAATTAGGAAGAACATTGAAATCAATTTTGAAAGAACCTCTTGGGAAAAGAAGTGTCAAGAGTGAAGAGTTCCCATACCTTTTTAATACATAAAAATCAGCGGAGGAAAGTATTGTTTTTGATCCATACTCGAAGCTTTGACCTTCTTCTTCAATGGAGTCTTGGGTAGTGGAAGAATCTAGAGATAAGTGGGAGCTTTTGGATTTTTGAGATATATAGTGCAAAATTGTATTTCTTACTTAAAACACTTTAATATACCTAAAATTACTAACCATAATCGTTTTTAAGTGTTAACTAATTAATAAGCTAATTACCAACTACACCCACCTTAGCTGTGTGGAGACAATGAACTCATGTGCCATCCACGAGTCCCCGTTCATGGGGCATAGATTGATCCACGGACCGTGTTGGGCACTCGTGGTTTGGGAATGAGGGGTGAAGCCAAGGGTCTTGGTGAGGAGACTCAGTCTCAACTCATGAGACCTTTCTATAGAGCGTGAGTCAATCCATAGACCGTACTGCACGTTTGTGGTTTGTGACTGAGGGTGAACTTTTTTTTTTGAGGGGGGGGGGTTGCTTGGTGAGGCTTAGTCCTGACTCACGAATCCCATTGGTGGGGCATGAGTCAATTGAATGCTCGTGGTTCGAGTCTCGTGGATCATGCTGGGTTTTTTTATAGCTTTTAGAACCAAGGGTTGGGTTTCTCTCAAGGACCCTTAGGGTGGTCCTTGGGAGTCGTACCTGTACATTTGGACCCTAAACATATTATTTAACATATTTAAACCATACTTTCAAGATTTAGTCCTCATAAGACTCTTGAAACCCCATACAATAACTAGGAACACACTAGATTACTTTTATTGGTTTTTGGACGCCATGGTCGTTTCTTGATGCTTATGCCCTAACACATCCAAATTAAGTTAGTTACACTAGGTTAGGTCTAGAAACACTATTTTGGTAATTTTAAAGTTATTATTCATCATGTAAGACTCTACATTAGGTCATTAAAATTATGGGGTATACATTATCTCCCCTTTGGGAACATTCATATCATAAATGAACTAAAACATTAAGTTCACAATTCATCCTAAGTATTTAATCAAAGGAAGACATTTCAACTCCAATTCACAACATATACTTATTCGTGTTCCCCTTTTTTTTTTATTTGCTCATCTCGTGGTGCTATGAAGACTAATATATTAGTTGTTTATTTGGTTAGTATTTAATTAGTTTAATATTGAGGTTCAATTACTTTCCTAACACTTAATTAATCCAAATATCAATATGTATCACATATGAGCAGAAACACATGCCTAATTATAGTAGTTCTTTTGACAATTAGCATGTGAGTATAGCTTCTGGATCGGTTAAGGATTTTTATTTCCTAAGGGGTTGTTTGGTAGGATGTATAAGAAATAGTACTATTAAACAGGATTATATGATGCTTGATATATTTGTCGCGGAGTTGTATGATAGACATAGAGGCTACTTGCATTACTAGGAATTATTGGCATTGAAATGTGAGTCGTGCAATAATCTTTTGTTCCCTTATAATTATCCCAATGAATATTTTTCATTTCAAAAACTTAACCATCTTTTTTCTTTTGTTTTGCAATTACTCGTACACATATTTTTAGTTATGTTTACATGTGACTTAAGAAAAATTATACTCTTGTATTGATTTTAAATATGATCTCTAACCTATTGAAAATATTTATATTTACCTATTAAACCATAGTTGTATTTAGCTTCAATTGTGGATTAAAATACGTCTCTTTCTATATATTGGATCTTGATTGTTTTTATGGTTAAAAATTGCCTTCCTTAAAACATATTATGAAACGTTATACATCAATTTTTAATTTAATAGTTGACTTTGATTTATTGGTACAAATGAATGTAAGACTCATCCTATCTGAATTTATTGATTGTTGGGGATGGATTTTTAAGGACTAACCATTATGTTGTTAAAGGATTATCATTAAGAGGCTGATTTAAATCAATAGGAGTTTGTTTGAATCGATTTTAATCTTTGTTAAAAGGATCCATTAAGAATAAAGTCATTTTGAATATATTAAAGATATTTTTCAACCTATTTTCCCTTCAAAATAGAGAATTTACGTGAAACTATATATTGGAGTTCGATAAAAATATTGATAATCTTAGTGAAAAACATACAAGATAATAAAAAATTGCAATATTACAATTGAAAATAATTGAAGAAATTTATATGGACCAACCCGAGTGTTTTGTTGAAGCAGGCCAAGAAAGCAAAGTATGTAAACTTACTAAATCCCTATATGGCTAGAAACAGGCACCAAAGCAATGACATGAAAAGTTTGATTCCTTCATGTTTGAAAATGATTTTAAAACAAATGAGTGCGATAAGTACATATATCATAAGTCTTGGAATAATTCACATGTAATCATTTGCTTATATGTTGATGATTTGTTGATCTTTCGATCTAACATGAATGTTATTGATGAAGCTAAAAATGTTCTTAGAAGCCATTTTGATATGAAAGATCTTGGTGAGGCAAATTTTATTCTTGGAATAAAAATAACAAGAACATGTGAGGGGATTTTTCTTGACCAGTCACATTATGTTGAGAGAATTTTGAAAAAATATAACTTTCATGATTGCAAGCATGTTGCTACTCCTTTTGATTCAAGTGTTCACTTATTTTCTGTTGGAAGTGAAAATGATGTAATAAATCAAAAGGAATATGCTAGTATAATCGGAAGTTTGAGATATGTAACTGATTGCACTAGGCCTGATATTGTATATGCAGTAGGAGTACTTGGCAGGTTTACAAGCAAGCCGGGTAATGAACATTGGCATGCTATAACAAGAGTTATGAGATATTTAATTGGAACGAAAAATTGTGGTTTGTTCTATAAAAAATATCCTGTTGTACTTGAAGGCTTTTGTGATGCAGATAGAAACACTTTGTTAGATGATTCTTGTTCTACCACTGGTAATGTCTTTACTTTAGGTGGTGGTTTTGTTTGTTGGAGATCAAAAAAGCAAACTATAATTGTTAACTCTACCATGGAGGTTGAACTAATTGTTTTAGCTTCAGCTAGTGAGGAAGCGAATTGGTTAAGAGATTTATTATTTCAAATTTCTTATTTTGAAAAACCAATTCCTCATATTTTATTTCATTGTGATAGCACCGCTGCAATTGGTGGAGTTCAAAACCGTTATTACAACGGTAAATCCAGACCTATAAGGAGGAAACACAGTAATGTAAGATCTTATTTGACAAATCATACCATCAATGTTGATTATGTCAAATCTTGTGATAATCTTGCAGATCCTCTTACGAAGGTCTTAACAATATTCATAACAATTTGGTATAGAGCTTAACACAATTAGCGATCACATTTGTTCTCGATTTCAAAGAGAACATACTATTACGAAAACAATAATGGACTCTAAAATTGCACTAATTGAACAACGTCTCATCAAAAGAATTGTCCAACTCATCCAAGAACAAATTTCTAGATTGGAATTGACTCCACAAAATCAACAACTAACAAACTTGTGTCAAATAGAGCCTAGATCAATAATTCCCGCTACAAAAGGCAATACACCACCTACGTATAATGGCACCAATAACCCATTACTTTGGGCACATCGTTGTGAATATTTTCTTGAAAAAAAAAGGATACAACGAGATCAAACAAGATTGTTGTGGCTGGATGTCACATATTCGGACTAGCACCATTATGGTATTATCAACTTAAACAAGTGAAATGTTCAATTAGTTGGGAAGAATATCAACGATTTATACCTCATGAAAGTAGCAACCTGATGGGAAAATTAGTCATGCTTCAGCAAATTGATAAAGTCAAAATTTATCAATGTTAACTTTTAGCTAGGGCTGGAATTGGATAAGTTTATACTGATCCAGATTTTCTGGATGATTGCCCCGAAAGTTGAGCTTGAGGACAATCTCTTTAACGAGAGGGGAGTAATGTTAGGGATGCGCTGGAAGTCATCAATTTAAGTATTTTCATTATATTTTTAGTTGCTTTATTATTATGCTAGAATTTTTAGAGTTTCATAAGGATAAGGTTAAGTTATAATTATTAGTTCGGAAAAGGGCCTAAAATACCCTCAAAGTATTGGAAATGACACAAAATTACCCTCCATCCACCTATTGGCTCCAAAATACCCTTCCCACCCACTTATTGGCTCCAAAAGACCCTTGTCATCCAAATTTTTGAGTTCAAAATTGGTCACTTATTTAACGGTTTTAAATTTAAACTGTTAAATATTTTTTAAATACGTGGCGCTAAACTATTTGTTATAATTTAACTTATTTGTATAATTTATAAATCAATCCACTATCCACCCATTACTAATTAAACCCCTCCAAAATAATAAAATCGTCACATTATTAATGCAACACCAGAAAAACTACTACCAATTGAGTGTTTTTAAAAATTTGAGGTAAAAGTATCGATAGAAGTAAATTATCATAAATTCAAGTTTCTACATAAAAATTATCGATAAACATAAAAGTCTGACTATGGTCATCTTAATTACTCTTACGTCTCTATTATGTGATGTTACTTCATAGGTAAAAAATTTTCAAAATAATATATTAAATGTTTTAAAACAAATCATAAATATTTATAAAATTATATTAAAAAAAGTGCATGAATTAATTCGGGATGTATTACTTCTTTACCTTTAATCATAAATTTGTAATTAAATCTTGAAAGATAATTCTATTGAAAGTGTCCTCCTAAATAAGCGGCTCAACCTAAATTTAATTGGGGCTTCGGTTCGGACTCGAATAATTTTGGATGTCATTTTTCAGGAATCTATAATTTTATCGTGTTTTTGTAGTGTTCATGACGATTTTGATATTATAATTGGATTATTAATTGGGTGGGATTTAGTTTGTAATGACTGAGTACTGGGTTCGTTTATGAATTATATTAATAAATTAAACTATAACCAATAGTTCAACGCCAAGTATTTTTAAAAATATTTAAAGAGTTTAATTTTAAAAAAATTAAATGAGTGATCAATTTTGAACTCAAAGGTGGATGGCAAGGGTATTTTGGAGCCAATAGGTAGATGAGAAGGACATTTTGGAGCCAATAGGTGGATGGAGGGTAATTTTGTACCATTTTCAATATTTCAAGGGTATTTTAGGCCCTTTTCCGTTATTAGTTTGGAATAGAATCTAGGTCTCCTACTTCCATAAGTATTAGACTTCCTATTGATGTAATAATACTCCTCTTCATAGGGGATTTTATCAAATAAATTGATAAGTCATTTTTCAGTAAAAAGTAGAAGATTAGAATTATCTCTCTCTTCCATTGAACTCTAAGGTTTCAGTCTCCCTTTGAAGTGCTGAAGAGATCAAAGTTCTTTTTTCTTAATGAACTCTAAGGTTTCAGCCTCCCTTTAATGAGCTGATTCATATATTGTCCTATGAATAAATCATTCCTAAAAAGATTAATAACACATACCTTATTAGTAGTCTAACCGAGTTGAACAGGTCGATCATCTCCACTTCTTCCAAAGTTGTTAGATCAAGAGGTTTCATTGATCTTTTGTTTTATACAATTGGTAGGTCAGTGTTATAGTAATTTTTGAATTGAAAAGTTAGTTAACAAAGTTACTTAACCATTGTTAGGTAACAATAATCAGTGTAGTTGTAGCTAGTTAGATGGTAGTTGTAACTGAATCTTTTAGATGAAATAATTCACTCAAGTCTTTATAGATAGACTTGTAATCATTAGTTACATTCATGATATCTTTCTAAACTCTCTCTTTCCATTCTTCTTCTTCTTCATTACTAACTAATTTCTTGAGAAACTCCTGAAATAGTACTTTGAGCCTCGAATTCATTGTGAATTTGTAAATTGAGTAACATTGGTATCAAAGCTACTGTATCCTTGATTTAATGGCAAAAGGAACAAAATCTGCTAGTAATTCTCCAATAGAAATGGGGAATTGAAAGAAATGATGTAGAATTTTGCAGAAAAATGGGAACGTTGGCAGTGTTACAAACCTGAAGAGATTGGATCAATTGATCATGGAATCGAAGGAACAATTGGTCACTAATCAAGAATCTGAGAGGGTGGAAACTGGTTCCTTCGACTGCAAAACATTATGATGAAAGAATTCACCACTTTTAAGGGAGAAGACACAGACCTAGGAATCCTACCAGTTACAATACAAATCATTCAAACTTCTCAAGATGATTCCAAATGAAATTCCTCATGTTTATAGGGGAAGATCTGAGATCGTGGTTGTTCAAGATCGAAAAAAATTCTCCATGAAGAATGTAGCTGCTGAGGAAAATGTAACACTAGTTGCAATGCAACTGGAAGGAGAAGCCATCCAATGACATCTTTCTTTCATGAGATACAGATAGTACTTACAACAACTACTTGGAACGAGTATCTGATGGCTATGGTGGAGATATTTGGGATAGATTTTGATGATCCCATAGAGAAAATAAAAAAGATCAAACAAGTGGGGAGTGTTAAGGAATATCAATTAATGTTTGAAAGACATCTGACTAGAATGAATTTTTCACGAGAGAATGCAATCAGTTGCTTTATTGGAGGGTTAAAACATTATCTGAACATTGCTGTGAAAATCACCAATCCGACTTCTTTTTCACAAATATACATGACTGCAAGAATGCAAGAATCATACTTAACTGTTTTGAGACAGCAAATATCTAATCAATCTCAGATGGGTGAAAAAAGATTCATGTACAAAAGGATTGGTAACAATAAGCCTCTATTATCTACGCCTGATACAAATACTGTAGTTTTTCTAAGGTAGTAAGTAGAAGAATTTTGATCATAGAGGACATAAATGAAAAAAGGGCTAAGGGGGTATGTTGCTTTTGCAATGAAAAGTACATGCCTGAGCATAAGTGTAAAAATTCCAAGCAGTTGTATTTGTTGCAAGTGGAAGAATTAGAAGAAGGGTAGAATTCAATAAAGGAACAAAGTGGAGAATTACAAGAGGAACAAAATGAACAAGTAGAGTTGGGCCACCCATGGAACACATGGAGATCTCTATGCATGCGTCAAATGTGTCTTTGGGATTTAGAACTTTGAAGGTGACTGATTATCACTCAAAAATGGCATTACACATACTAATTGATATACAAAGTTCTCATAACTTCATTGACCCTGATCTGGTCAAGCAATTGGGGTGTGAAGTGAAGTCTATTAAACCTGAGATAGAAGCCGCAACAAATGGTAGCATGCAGGTGGACAAGATGACATATGTGGCTTGGTTACTACAAGGAGCGGAGCTTTCTACTGATTTTCTATTATTACCTTTAGGTTCTTGTGGATTTGTGCTGGGGTCCAATGTCTATTAACGTTAGGTGATATCAAGTTGAATTTCAAAAATTTAACTATAGAGTTTTCGTACAAGGGAAGGAAGCACTTACTCAAAGGGTCTGGCAGTGAAGTATTAAAACCTAGTGTTAGGAAACTGACTAAACACTCTGGAAATCAGTCGCAGCTTTGTATGATTCAAGTAATTCCTTAGGGAAGTGATGAATACAAATGACATCCATTGAAAGTAGCATATGACAAAGATCGTGAAAAAGACCCTACGATACTAGAGATATTGTCAGAATTTTCTGCATTATTTAAAGAACATGTTGTTTTACCATCTTCTAGAGGTGTATTTGGTCATAGGATATTATTGCATTCTGGAGCTGAAACTGTCAATAAGAGACCTTATAGATATCCTTCACTGGAAAAAAAAAAAGATATTATTGAGGTTCTTGTACAACAAATGTTGGATCAAGGGATCATTCAACCTAGCTACAGCTCTTTTGCATCACCAGTAATATTAGTGGGCAAAAAGGATGGAACCTGGAGACTGTGTAGACTATAGAGACTTGAATAAGTTTACTATGAAGAAAAAATTTCCAATACCTATTATAGAAGATATATTAGATGAACTAGGAGGATCCAGAATATTTTCTAAAAAGATTTCAGGTTTGGATACCATCAATTAAGAATGCCAAAGGAGGATGTGCCCAAGACTACTTTTAGAACAACACTCGAGACATTTTAAATACTTAGTCATGGCTTTTAATTTATCAAATGCCCCTGCTACATTTCAAGGTCTGATGAACACTTTGTTCAAAAATTTTGTGAGGAAGCATGTCTTGGTGTTTTTTGATGACATACTAATATATAGTAGAACTATGGAGGAACACACACTGCATCAGTCTATTTTTTTTTTATAAATGGTTGAGCATAAACTATTTTCCAAGAAAAACAAATGTTTCTTTGGTGTCCATATAATTGAATACCTTGGTCACTTTATCACATCAGAAGGTGTTTTAACCGATCCTCAAAAGATCAAAGTTGTGAGGTATTGGCCTGTCCCAACTACTGTTAACAATTAAAGGGCTTCTTAGACTTCATAGGTTTCACGACTCGAGAGCAATCCCTAGTCGTAATCGGCGTCTTCGACTTCTAAGAGGTATTAGACAAGCCTTTAGCATTCATCATTGCATATAAGATAAAATAAAAGCATAAAAATTTAAAAAAATTCAATTGAAGTTCACAATACAAACTAACTTCTCTCATATTACCATTTAGACATAAGAGAATGAAACTTGTGGCTTAGACCTTACATCAATAACAAGTCTTATAGTATGAAATACAACATAGTCTTTCAATAAGAAAGTTAACTAAATTTAGAATCAAAGCATTTCATCCTCGGACTTGAGGACTAGCCAACTTGGGAATAGCAAATCCAAGTTTCTTAAAGAAGTGACTAAAACCACCTCAATAGCCCGAAGCTACACTTATGTAGAAAAATAAGAGAAATATGGGTTATTACGAACCACATATATTAAGTATGGAAACTATACAAGAAAAACATTTGAAACGTGTACAAAATGAAATTTTATATTCACTTCAAAATCCTTTATGCACATTCCAAGGACACATAATCAAGTCCATAAATACAAGACATATCGATAATCATGAGTAACATCACAATATATCCATAATTCAACCTTTTATGTTTGAGTCCATTTAATCAATACCTTATAAGACCTTGCCCATACCACCATTCAAGCCTACTAGTGCAATGTATATGTGAAGCCCTATAACCCCATATACACCAAGAAACCCATCAAGGATATCACAAGCATCATCACTTACTTCATACATCCTCATAACAAGTGAAACCAACATCATTCATAAGAAGTAACACCAACATAACATTATTCATATCATTCATGCTTAAAGACCCACCCTAGAACTCCTCTTAAGACCCATATATGCAATGTATAGGTAAAGTCCCATACCATTACCTACACTAAGTAGCATCCCTTAAGTAGTCCTAGATAGAGTTCATCTTCTTACTTTCCTTTATTTATTTTAACATTTGGGAAATCTTCCCATAACCGACATAGACCATGTGAGCTACATGGAATCCGATGTAATCCCCTCAGACTAAAAAGAGGCTGCCCTGCTTGCCAAGGTAGGGCATAACATTCACGATAGCATCTAGGTGGATCCACTAGCTAAGATTACTATGGAGGCACATAGTTAAGGAACTAGAAGGTTGCTACTAGAAATCCGCTTTATGCTAACTAGCTTTGTAATTTCCACCTCATGAGATAATATAGTGTGAATTTCACAACCCAAAGTGCACCCTAGAAATTGGGGCATCCTCAAGTCTCCATATGGAATACTCGACCTCCCGGAGGTCTTGCACAAATCCTTAGACATCATTTATCACATATATATATTATATATATATATATATATATATATATATATATATATATATATATATATATATATATATATATATATGAAAAGTAGTGCGAAGTTAATACTTTTGACAATAATTGAACAATAGTTCAAATCTCTTTTATAGAAACATACTAAAGAATAAGTCTCCTTGTAGCCATCTTAGACACATGAATATCTTAGATTCACAACCCATACATCAATAAAATGGAAAATACTTAAGTCTAATACAATATCTTTTGAAAAGTAAAGCTAAACATAACTATGTCCTCGAATCGCTTCAGGACATACCCAATTGGCTTGAGAGAATGTTATTTCCAAGCTTCATTTAAAAGATACTCCTTACTTGCCAACTACACCTTTAAAGATAAAATAATATATGGAATTAGTACATTGAATGCACTAAGCATGATGATATGCAATAAAACCATGCTAAAACGGACATTTACTTTATTACATGTTATGTATTCTCTTTTGAAGAAAACCTCATAAAACAAGTATAAGAACCACTTCTAAGTCAACCTTCACATATAAGACATATTCAAGTAATTCACAATATAAAACTATCATCAGTTAGAAACCATATAAGCATATAGACCTCCTACCAAAGGTTATCCTAATACTTACTTAAGTAAGACAAGAAGAAACCGCTCATACACCCACTTGAAGCACACCTAAGTAATCCTTAGGAGTACCTAAAGTAATATTATTCCATATTCATGACTTAGAATATCTACCCAAGGATACTCTAAGACTCACTTGAGTAAGCCATGAAGAGACTGCCCATACACCCTCTTCAAGCCTACCTAAGAAATCCTCAACTCTACCCTAGATAAGAATCTTTCCATTCACATGCTTTAACTTAAGTCATCATCATTCATTAAGCCAATTAAGATATAATTAAGAATTTAGAGGACTTCACATAATAGTCTTGGAGGACCTAGGGAACCGTCATCCTAGCATCTTCAAACCCTACCCGTGCCATGTATAGATAGCGTCTCATTCCACTACCTACACTTTTTAGAACTTCTCCGACAGTAGAATGCATCCCGCATGATGAGAATAGGTATTAACCGACATAGACCATACTAGCTATGTATGGAATCCGAAGTCTACCCCTACTCCGAGGAGGGTGTTATACTAGCCAAGGGTAGAACAAGGAAACATCCCATGTTGGTACATGGTTAAGGAATATCAAGGGTTTCTTGGTAATCTAGTCTCATCTTAAGTAGAGTCACTACCACAAGCATATTCACTCGGTGTTTTGACTTAGTTCTCATAGAGTAAGTTCAATTACAAGGCATATGAAAAGGTAACACTTCTTAATGATGGGTCCACTAGGGATGCCACTCAATGGTTATAAGGATAGATCAATGACTTACTTAGAGATGATTTCATGTCGTTCCAACAAACCTATCCCTATTTGCATCATTCACTTAAGAAGGATACCATTTTAAACTTCAAGGATTCTACGACCTTCTTTCTATATTGAAGGTTCCAAGTTATTGACTTTCTTTACATGTTCAAGGTCATATATAAATTATTCATACTCATACATGACAAAGGTGCTTAAACATACTAAGTCAAGAGTTCACATTCACATAACTTGCATGTATCAAGTAGAGGGACATAAGTCTACCAATCAAGACATAACATCATCATCTTATCACATATTCAATAATATTCAAGTACCATATAGGGACAACTAAGTCTACATAACCATATACACTAGCAACACATATAAAGACATCATCATAGTCTATCATAGACACATATTACCAATTAGAAGAATTCACACTTTAACCTCACATATACATATACACATAACCATACTTCACCTTGATCATTTATACAAGCTATAACATGATAACATCACAATTCACATAATAATGCCGATAAGGCCATGTACATAACAATTATAATATATAAACACTACCACCATAAGTGGACCATACCAATCAACAATTTAATAGAAATTCTTCACAATATAGAAGAGCTTCTCACCACCTTTCCATCATAATCATCACCATTCCCTACCCTTTTAAATCAATTCACTTCATAAAGGCTCTTACCAATAGCCATGTACACAATTCTAACCCAACAATCAAACCATACCAATGATCCAACAATATGCAATATGAATATCATCAAATTAAGGTATATTATAAATAATTCTATCATTTATGCATAATTTAATAGCTCAATACAACCTACACAAAAATTCACTAATATCAAGTCATAATCAAATCACCCACAATAGAGCCAAAAATAGGAATTCATGAAAAAACATGGGTTCATGGAGTTTTTTATCTAAAAACATTCAATTAACATCAATTCTATCATAAAAAATTGATTTAAATCATTTCATGCAAAAATCCATGGCTAGAAGTCAAAATCAGGAAATTCTATGTTTTGAAAGCCTTTGAAAAACCTTTGGAATTTGGCTCCTTGAAGGAAAGAGGATTAAAGATGAAAAACCTTACCTTTAATGAAGATTATACAATAAAATTATGAATAATCAATGTATAAATCAAGCTCCTGCCGTCATCCTTGCTCCTAGCTTCAATGGAGTCTAGAGAGTTCTATTTTGATCTTGGGTTTTGATTTTTTAATAATGAATTATAAACTAGATTTTAGACTTATAAATTAACTTAAAATACCCAAAAACACTTAAAATAACCTTCCAAAACTTTATTTGGATGCTAGGTGAATTTCCTGAAATGTCCCTAGCTTGGTCGAGACACCTACAGAAAATTGCAGGTGTCAATCGACCGAACCCATCCACGAGTTGCCGACCAACCAAAGGATCGTCTTGCAGGTCCGTGGTTTTGGTCAGAGACACCTCAAAGTGGGCTAATATCGCACCACTAAGTGTGTGGCTTGCCCCAATGAATGGGGTGTACACTAGACTATTTGAGCTTATTGATCTGTTTTTGGCAGTTTTATGCCAAGGTTTGGGTCCTCTTCAAGAACCCTTAGGGTGGTCCTTTCGGATTTGTGCCGAGAAGTTTTAAAACTAAACACGTTCATCTAGATTTTAAGAACCTCTCCTATCAATTTGGAATCCAAACAACACATAAAGCAAGCAAAGGCACACTAGAACACACTAGCACGTCTAAAGGCTAACCTTTGAACGTCTTGATCGTTATTGGACGTTTCACTTCCAATTTTTTCCAATCTCCTAAAACTGAATTCTAACACTATAATTCATCATTTTTACAACTTATCAACTCATGACATGCCTGTTAGGCTCTAGTTTAACCTAGTTCATTTTTAAGGGTGTTACAGTGAACCTCTCTTCCTTTGTGAATGAACACTTTGCATTGTTTAGTTCACTCGGTGGTAAGATAAATTTCCTTTTTTAAGTGTCTTAAAGTCTTTATTAAATATAAATTCATAGTATAGGTATTAAGGGGTTAACTCCTCATATAACATGTACATAGCTCATAGGTTTTAGGATGAGAAAGACATTTCATCACAAACCCAACATCATGTGAGAACACTACTTCATAACATAGTCATAGGATGTGCATAAAAATTTACCTTCAATTCCACATAACAACATACCCATAATCATCTCACAACCATCACATTCATATCATGATAATGCATTCATCAATCTATCATGCTTACTTCAAGTAATCAACCTTACTAATGATAAACCAACAATACTATAATAGCATCTTCATAACCTTGAAGGTCTTACCCATGACATTCAATATACCCGTTCAAGATTTCATCCTTAATTCATGATATTCATCCATCAAATAGGTTAACATAATATTAGAATAGTTAATTATACAAGAACATACCAAATTACTTATAACCTCTAATTATCATTTAACACAATTCAAGAATTAGAGTTAACAAGAGAAATATTCATGGGTCTTTAGATATTAGCTAAAAAAAACCCTAATTAATACTTAAGTTCATTCACAACATTCATATTAAATCATTATTAATCAATTCTAAAACAAATAAGTCGAATTTGAAAGAGACTTACGAAATAGAGTAAGCCTAGAAATTAGGAAGAACATTGAAATCAATTCTGAAAGAACCTCTTGGGAAAAGAAGTGTCAAGAGTGAAGAGTTCCCATACCTTTTTAATACATAAAAATCAGCGGAGGAAAGTATTGTTTTTGATCCATACTCGAAGCTTTGACCTTCTTCTTCAATGGAGTCTTGGGTAGTGGAAGAATCTAGAGATAAGTGGGAGCTTTTGGGTTTTTGAGTTATATAGTGCAAAATTGTATTTATTACTTAAAACACTTTAATATACCTAAAATTACTAACCATAATCGTTTTTAAGTGTTAACTAATCAATTAGCTAATTACCAACCACACCCACCTTAGCTGTGTGGAGACAATGAACTCATGTGCCATCCACGAGTCCCCGTTCATGGGGCATAGATTGATCCACGGACCGTGTTGGGCACTCATGGTTTGGTACTGAGGGGTGAAGCCAAGGGTCTTGGTGAGGAGACTCGGTCTCAACTCATGAGACCTTTCTATAGAGCGTGAGTCGATCCACAGACCGTACTGCACGTTTGTGGTTTGTGACTAAGGGTGAACTTTTTTTTTAAGGGGGGGTTGCTGGGTGAGGCTTAGTCCTGAATCACGAATCCCATTGGCGGGGCGTGAGTCAATTGAATGCTCTTGGTTCGAGTCTCGTGGATCATGCTAGGTTTTTTATAGCTTTTAGAACCAAGGCTTGGGTTTCTCTCAAGGACCCTTAGGGTGGTCCTTGGGAGTCGTACCTGTACATTTGGACCCTAAACATATTATTTAACATATTTAAACCATACTTTCAAGATTTAGTCCTCATAAGACTCTTGCAACCCCATACAATAACTAAGAACACACTAGATTACTTTTATTGGTTTTTGGACGTCATGGTCGTTTCTTGATGCTTATGCCCTAACACATCCAAATTAAGTTAGTTACACTAGGTTAGGTCTAGAAACACTATTTTGGTAATTTTAAAGTTATTATTCATCATGTAAGACTCTACATTAGGTCATTAAAATTATGGGGTATACATTATCTCCCCTTTGGGAACATTCATATCATAAATGAACTAAAACATTAAGTTCACAATTCATCCTAAGTATTTAATCAAAGGAATACATTTCAACTCCAATTCACAACATATAACAGCATGAGAAGTAGGAATTACGTTTACCAAATCAAATGTAGGCTATACATCATTTATCATGTTCATAGGAGAAATTTCCTTCTACACATAATGACAAGTCAAGATCACAACATAGCTTCAAAATATCAATTTTTTTTCACAATTAAGCACATTCATGAATTTCACCGCATAAGTCAAGTATTCAATTATCATTTCAATTTAGCAATTTCAACAAGAGGAAAGTAAAAATCATGAAAAACATCAAGACATGCACACCACATAAGGAAGATCATGGCGAAACTCATTCAATACACATAACTCTCAATTCACCACAAACTCAAGAAAAAATACTTACCTCCAGTTTGAATAGAAGTAGGAGGGAAAGATGAGAATAGCGAGACATCATATTGGCCCCAGCCTCCCAAGTAGCACTTTCCACTAGGTGGTCCTTTCATAGAACCTTTAAGGAAGCTACTTACTTATTCCTCAACTTCTTCACTTGTCAATCTACAATCTCAATCGGGACCTCTTCATAGGAAAGGTTAACATCAACTCCTAAGACTTATAGAGGAAGGACACACTGGATCGTCTATGCACCTTTTGACCATTGAAACATGGAAAATCGGATGAACCGTAGCCAACTCCATAGGTAGTTTTATATCATAGGCAACACTTCCCAGACGTTTCAAAATCTCATATGGCCCATATATCAGAGACTAAGTTTCCCCTTTTTACCAAACCTCATCACCCCTTTAATGGGTGATATCTTCAAATAAACCAAATCACCCATCATAAATTCAAGGTCCCTTTTTCTATTGTCTGCATAGGAATTTTGTCAACTTTGGACCATCTTCAACCTTTCTCTTATAAGTCAAACTTTCTCACGGACTCATAGGATACTTTGGTACCTATATGAACAAACTCACCTAACTCAAACCACCCAATGGATATCTACATCGTCTCCCATAAAGGGACTCAAATGGATCCATAGCTATACTTGAGTGGTAGCTATTATTGTAGGCAAATTCGATCAATGGAAGGTTATTCCAATTACCCTCTAAAGTCAATGACACATGCCCTAAACATATTTCCTAGGGTTTGAATGGTCCATTCCGCTAAACCTTTTGTTTGGAATGAAATGCGGTACTAAATTTCACCTTGCTACCTAGTCCCTTGGAATGCCTTCCAAAAATGAGAATTGAATTAGGGAACCCTATCTTAGATGATAGACAAGGGAATCCCATGTATTCTCACAATATCCTTGAGATACAATTAAGAAAAATCTTCAGCCGAATATGTAGCCTTGACGGGAATAAAATGGGCTGATTTGGTCAACATATCAAGGATGACCCAAATCGAATCATGTTGTCTTCGAGTAGGAGGAAAACCCATAACAAAATCAATGTTCATATACTCCCACTTCCATGTGGGAATAGTTATGTTTTGAGATAAGCTTCCCGGCCTTTGATGTTCCAGTTTGACTTGTTGACAATTTAGACATTTGGCCACAGAATCCGCTATATCTCTTTTTAAACCATCCCACCAATAGATCTCCCGCAATGGTACATCTTGGTTGCTCTCGTATGAATAGAATATCTCAAACTATGGGCCTCTTCCAAAATTTGTCTCCTTGAGTCATCCACATTCGGGACACACAACCGACCTTGATATCTAAAAACCCCACCTCCCCCTTGGGAGAAAGCCTCAACAAATTTCCCAAGTATGGATTCTTTCAACTCCATCAACACGGGATCAAGTTGTTTCTTAGATTTCACATCAACAATTAAGGAGGATTCGGAGCTATGTTGGACCATGAAACCACCTTTTGGAGAATCTACAAGTCGAACTCTTTACGTGGCCAACCTATGTACATCCCGGACTAACTCCTTCTTCTCATCTTCTACATGGACTACACTACGGCTCAAAACATCCACAACTACATTGGCCTTGCCGAGATGCTTAAAAACACTCGTATCATAGTCCCTCAAAATCTTTAACCATCTTTTTTTGTCAGAGGTTCAAGCATTTTTCAGTGAATACATATTGGAGACTTCTGTGATCGGTGAACACATCTACATGCACCCCATAAAGATAGTGTCTCCATATTTTCAAGGCAAACACTACGACCACTAGTTCAAGATCATGGGTTGTATAATTCCTTTCATATACTTTGAGTTTCCTTAAGGCATAAATTATCCCCTTACCATGTTGCATAAGGACACAACCCAAATGTACTCGGGAAGCATCACAATACATTACAAACCCTTCGATACCCTTTGGTAAAGTCGGAGCAGAGGTAAGCTTATCCTTCAACTCTTGAAAGACTTTCTCACAAGCTTCCGTCCATTCAAACTTTACCTTCTTGTGGGTAAGGGTTGTCAATGGAGAAGCAATGGAGAAAAACCTCAATAAATCTCCTATAGTACCCGGCTAAACCCAAAAAGCTTCGAATATCGGTAGGACTTAGGGATCTAGGACTATTCTAGGTCGCCTCTGTTTTCTTCGGATCAACCTCTGTACCCACACTCGACACAATGTGACCAAGAAAAGAAACCGATCTTAGCCAAAACTCACACATACTATACTTAGCACAAAGTTGGTTTTCCTTGAGGACTTGCAATACTATCCTAAAATGACTCATCACTTTTGGAGTACACTAAAATATCATTGATAAAGACAATCACAAAAAAATCAAAATAGTACCTAAACACCTGATTCATGAGGTCCCTAAAAGTCGTCGGGGCATTACTTAGACCAAAAGACATCACTAAGAACTCATAGTTACCATATCTTGTTCGGAATGCCGTTTTAGGAATGTCAACTCCTCTTACCCTAAGTTGGTGATAACCTGACCTTAAATCAATATTTGAAAAGTAACTCGCCCCTAAGAGTTGGTAAAAAAATTCATCAATTTTAGGAAGAGGATATGGTAACCTTGTTCAATTGGTCATAGTCAATACATATCCTAAGAAAACCATCTTTCTTCTTCACAAATAATACTGGGGCACCTCATGGAGATATGCTTGGTTCAATAAATCCCATATCTAGCAAATCCTTAAGTTGTACTTTCAATTCTTTCATTTCGTCCAGGGCCATCCGGTAAGGATGGATTATTGATATGGGCTGAGTATCCGGTAATAAATCAATACCGAAATCTATTTCCCCTTCGGGAGGATCCCGAGCAATTCATCGGGGAAGACTTTTGGAAAAGTCTTCACTACAGGGACCGACTCTAAAGTAGGAGTCTCGGACCCAAGGTCCTTTACCCTTACAATATGATAGAGACATCCCTTATAAATCATCTTACAAGCTTTGAGATATGAAATATTTCAACCTCTCTACCATTCTAAAATGAGTTCATTAGGAAATTGAAATTTGACTACCCTTTACAATCAATGGAGGCAAAACAATCATGCAACCAATCTATCCCCAATATGACATCAAAGTCCAACTATCTAGTTCTACTAAATCAACCAATGTGACTCTACTGGGAAATAATATAGGATAACTCCTATAGACTCTTTCAGAAACAATGGAGTCACCCACCAAGATAGAAACCGAAAAAAGGTTCTTTTAAGACATGAGGGAGCACACTAAATTTCATAGCCACCAAATGAGTTAAAAAGACAAAGTGACACCGAATCAAGTAATGCATAAAAATTAATTGAAAATACTTGCAACATACCGGCAACAACATCGGGAGAACCCTCTTGATCATCTCTATATTTGAGAGCATAGAAGTGGTTTTCTTAGGAGCATCGAAATTAGGACCACTTTCTTGCGCTTGGTTTCTCTCCTTACCTTGAATATTTGTCATGGGACAATCTCTCAACATGTGGCCACTCTTTCCACAACCAAAATAATTGTATGTACCAACTAGAAATTTACCATATGCTTCTTGCCACATTTAACACGACTAGGTTTTTCACCTTGCCAACCACCACCTTTTCCCCCTTGGGCTTAGGTTTAGTAACCCTACCTATGTTGGCTCTTGGAAAATTGGAAGGAATTTGGTTGGAGAACCTCTTTTTAAAGGATTATCTTGGATCTTAAACTTACCCTTAGAAGTACCTCCATCATGGGGTCTTGCACTCTTGGAATCCCTATTCCTCTTCTTAAGCGTAGTCTCCTCAACTTGTTGAGAATGCACCATCAAACGAGAAAGGTCGATGTTATCATTAAGCCTTGCTACACGACACTCTTTCGTAAGTTCATCGGATACACCGTCACAAAACGACTCATTTCATTTCTAGGGTTAGACACCAAGGACGAAGCATACTAGAAAAGTTAATGAATTTCAAATATCTTGAACGCTCATACCTCCCTGATGAAGGTTGATGAATTCTTCAACTTTTTCCTCTCTTTTATGTCTTGGGAAGAACCTATCAAGAAACACCTTCCTAAAAACTTCCCAACTAATGGGATCCGCTCTCAAAGTCCTATTATGTTTTCATTAGGTGTACCATGTTTGAGCCACATCTTTGACTTGATATGCGACTAATTCAGCATTCTCATTCGAAGTTACCCCCATAGCATACAAAATCTTATAAACCTCATTTAGGAAGTCTTGAGGATCCTCATTCACCTTAGACCCAAAGAACATCGGGGGATTCATTCAAGTGGAGTCCCTCAATAGTGAAGCCATGATACTAGCATTTTGATTCACATCGGGTCCAATTTCCTGATTATCTTGTGTCGTCATAGTTTGACCTTGTGTAGTTACGACTTGAGCTTAGTAGACATGACTTGAGCAAATTTTAGGAGAGTCGCCATTATCTCTCCATCCGTTATAATCGAAGGATTGATCGGAACTTCGCCACCAAGAGGAATTTGATCATTAGGAGGAGATTGGTTTCCTTAGGGAAGAACTCCCACATTCTCAATCTCCTCTTCCACCCTTTTTGCAACTACTCTTCTAGTAGTCATATCATATATCCACAAGAAAAGGATTAGTAGTAAATGACACATTAAGTTAAGACTCCTTGGCACGACTCAAGAATATCAAAAGAAGTGAGAGTTCCTAAGCATTACATAACCTCTCATTCATAATTGTGGCACGCTTCACACCCATGAACAAGACTCTAATAGACGTGGTTTATGCGACATCAATCCTAACATTATTCAAGCTTATGCTTTGATACTAAGTTTTTCATGACCCTAGAGCATTCCCTAATCGTAACCAGCGTCTTCAACCTCGAAGAGGTCTTAGACAAGACCTTAGCATTCATAATTGCATATAAGATAGAATAAAAGTAGAAAAATTAAAACTTTTCAATTGAAGTTCAACTTTACTTCACATATCAAAATAGAAACTAATTTGTCTCACATTGCCATCTAGACATAAGAGAATGAGAATCGGGGCTTAGCCCTTATATCAATAACAAGTCTTATAGTATGAAATACAACATAGTGTATCAAAAAGGAAAGTGAATTAGATTTAAAATCAAAGCATTTCATCCTCGGACTTGAGGATTCACCATCTTGGGAATAGAAAATCCATGTTTCTTGAAATAGGGACTAGAACCACCTCAATAGCTCGAACCTACACTTACGTAGAAAAATAAGAGAAATATGGGTTTGTAAAAACCACATCTACTAAGTACTGAACTATGGCAAGTAAAACATTTGAAATTTACATCAAAGGAAATTTGGTTAAAAGCATGCTATATTCACTTTAGAAGCCTTTACGCACATTCCAAGGACACATAATCAAGTCCATACCATAAAAACAAGACATATCCATAATCATGAGTAATATCACAGTAAAGCCATAATTCAAGCTTTCATATTTGAGTCGATTAATCAATACCTCATAAGACCTTTCCCATAGCCCCATTCAAGTCTACTAGTTCAATGTATGTGTGAAGCCCCCATAACCTCACACAAACCAAACAAACCATCAAGGAGATTACAAGCATTTTCACTTACTTCATACATCCTCATGACAAGTGAAGACAACATCATTCATAATAAGTAACACCAACATAACATTATTCATATCATTTATGCTTGAAGAACCCACCCTAGAACTCATCTTAAGACCCACTTGTGCAATATATAGGTAAAGTCACATACCCTTACCTACACTATATAGCATCCCTTAAGTATTCCTAGCTAGAGTTCATCTTCTTAGTTTCCTGTATTCATTTTAACATACGAGAAACCTTGCCATAAACAACATAGACCATGTGAGCTACATGAAATTCGTGTCATCCCCTCATACCGAAAAAAGGGTGCCCTAATTGCCAAGGTAGAGCATAGCATTCATGATAGCATCTAGGTGGATCCACTAGCTAAGATTCCTATAGGGCACATAGTTAAGGAACTAGGAGGTTGCTACTAGAAACACTCTTTTTGCTAACTAGCATTGTAGTTTCCACCTCATGAGATAATATAGTGTGAACCTCCCTTCCTTTGTGAACAAACACTTCTCATTATCAAGTTCACTCTGTTCTAAGTTAAATTCCCTTTTTGAAGTGTCTTAAAATCTTTATCCAACATCAATTCATAGTATAGGTCTTAGGGGATTAAACCAGCATATAACATGTACATAGTTCATAGGTTTTAGGATGATAAAGACCTTTCATAACAAACCCAACATCATGGGAGAAAACTACTTCATAACATAGTCATAGGATGTGCATAGAAATTTACCTTCAATTCCACATAAAAACACACCCACCATCATCTCACAACCATCACATTCATATCATCATAATACATTCATCATTCTATCATACATACTTTAAGTAATCAACTTTACCAAAGATAAACCAACAATACTATAATATCATGCTCATGACCTTGAAGGTCTTACGCATGACCTTCAAGATACCCATTCAAGATTACATCCTGAACTAATGATATTCATCCATCAAATAGGTTAACATCATATTAAAATAGTTAATTATACTAGAGAATACTCAACTACATAACCTCTAATCACCATTTAACACAATTCAAGAGTTAGGGTTAAGAGAAGAGGAATATTGATGGGTCTTTAGAGAATTATGTCAAACCCTAATCAATACTTAAATTCACTCACAACATTCTTATTCAATCATTATTAATCAATTATAGACCAAATAAGTCAAATTTGAAAGAGACCCACGGAATAGAGTAATACCTAGAATTTAGGAAGAACATTGAAATCAGTTTTGAAGGAACCACTTGGGGAAAGGAGTCCCAAGAGTGAAGAATTCTCATACCTTGTTAATCCTTAAGTATAAATGGGGGAAATTATTTATCTTGATCCCTATTAGAAGCTTTGAATTTCTTCTTCAATGGAGTCTTTGGGTAGCGAGGAGAAGTGAGATCTTTTGGGTTTTGGAGTTATAAGGTGCAAGACTTGTTTTTCTTACTTAAAAAACTTTAATATACCCAAACTTACTAATCATAATTGTTTGAAGTGTTAACTAAACAGTTATTTAATTACCTAACTACCCCCACCTTAGTTGTGTGAAGACAATGAGCTCATGTGTCATCCGCGAGTCCCCGTCCATGGGGCGTGGATTGATCCACGGCCCGTGCTTGTCACTTGTGGTTTGGTACTGAGGGGTGCAGCCAAGGGTCTTGGTGAGGATACTAAGTCTCAACTCATGAGACCCTTCTACGGAGCATAAGTCGATCCACAAACCGTGTTACATGTTCGTGGTTTATGACTAAGGGTGAATTTTGTGAGGGTTGTTGGGTGAGTCTAAGTCTTGAATCACGACTCGCATTGATAGAGTGTGATTCAATTGATAACTCGTGGTTTGAGTCTTGTTCATCATGTAGTTCTTTTTGACAACTTTTAGAACCAAGGGTTGGGTCCTCCTCAAGGACCCTTAGGGTGGTCCTTGGGGAGTCGTACTTGGACGTGTGGACACTTAACATATTATTTAACATATTTATACCAATTTTACAAGATTTAGTCCTCATATGACTCTTCAAATCCCATACAAGACCTAAGAACACACTAGATCACTTTTACTACTTTACGGACGTCATGATCGTTTTGTTTTACGCTTATGCCCTAACATTTCCAAACTAAGTTAGCTACACTAGGTTAGGTCTACAAATACTATTTTGGTCATTTTTAAGTCATTATTCGTCATGTAAGGCTCTAGCTTAGGTCATTAGATTTACATGGTTTTACAGTTGGTTATTACAGAAAATTTATACAGGGATTTGGAGTTATTTGTAAACCTTTTACTGATCTAACAAAAAAAAATATAAATTCAAATGGCACCTCAGGAGACATTTTTGCAATTAAAGGAAGCTTTGACTCAATCTCCTGTATTGGCTTTACCGAATGCAAACAAAACTTTCATTATTTAAATTGATGCTAGTGGTTATGGAATTGGTGTTGTTCTTATGCAAGGGACATCCTATAGCCTTCATTAGCAAAGCATTATCTCCAAGACATGCTGCTATATCAGTTTATGATAGAGGGTTATTGGCCATTGTCCAAGCTGTTACTAAGTGGTCTTAGTACTTGTCAGAGGTTTATTCTAAGGATTGATCAAAGAGCTCTGAAGTACCTTATAGATCAAAAGTTGCACACAAACTCATAGTTATTGTGGTTAACAAAGTTGATGCCATTTGACTATTATATTGAGTACAAAAAGGGAGTCGAGAAAAAAGTTGTTGATGCACTGTCGAGAGTTACTAGGGCTGAGTTCTTGATTTGGTGATTTCCCCAACCAACAATGATCTCTTTCAACCTATTGTGGATAGTTGACATTCAGACCCACTTACACAATAGATTGCAGATTTTACAAGCTACAAGATAATCCTGACTCTCATAGGCAGTTTACTCTGTTGCAAGGCCAATTAAAAAGGAAAGGAAAACTAGTGATTAGCAAGGTGCAGTGTTTAAGGAATCACATCATGTCCCTATGGCATGTTATCCCTCTAGGAGTCATTCTGGTGTAGAAGCTACCCTCAAGAAATTGTTGACACTATTTTATTCGAAGAACATGAGAACAAAAGTGAAAGGTTTCATTCAAAGGTGTGATGTTCGTCCGAAGAACAAATCTGATTTAGTTGCTTACCCTGGGTTGTTACAACCTTTACCTATTCATGAGGTGGTGTGGTCTCAAATTAGTATGGACTTCATTGATGGTCTTCCCAACTCTCATATGGTCATTTCCTCCTACTGAAACATCATTATACTGCTCAATCAATTGCTCAGGTGTTCTTGGATACTATTGTGAAATTACATGGCTTAACCAGTGATAGAGATGTTGTGTTCCTGAGCTGTTTTTGGTAGGAGCTATTTACTCTTCAAGGGTTATTGTTGCATACATATACAACTTATCATCGTCAGTCTGATGGACAAACGGATGTTTTGAATAGATACCTTGAAACCTACTTAAACGGATGTTAGTGATGCTTCCAATTGGTTGGCTTGTTTGCATATGGTTGAGTATTGGTATAATACTTGCTTCCATTCATCCATACAAAGCACACTATATAAAGCCTTATATAGCAGGCCACCTCTCTACATCTCCTTTACTTACCCGGTGAATCAGCTTCTGCCGAAGTTGACACTACTTTGGTGAATAGAGAACTTAAGTTGCAACTCCTTAAGCATTATTTGCATAGAGCTCAACTCCGAATGAAACATTAGGCGGATTCCCATAGAAGTGAAAGGCATTTTATTGTGGGGGATTAGGTATATTTTAAGGTGCATCCTTACAAACAAGCGACTGTCTCTCATCACTCTTTTCATAAACTTGTTGCTAAATACTATAGTCCCTTTCAGATCACTAAGAAGGTTGGCCCCGTGGCTTACCTCATTTTTTGCCTAATTCTATCAAAATTCACCCAACTGTACATGTCTCGTTGTTAAATAAGTGTTCTGAAGTGCCTTCCAACATTTCTTATTCACCGACTGTTGACTTAGCCAATCCAAATTGCCCTACTCCAAAGTCTGTTTTACACCAACGAATGGTCAAGAAGGGCAACAAAGTTGTTTAGGTATTGGTTAAATGGGTTGGTCTTCCCGCTGATATAGCTACTTGGGGATTTACTACCATCTTGAAGATAAGGTTTCCATCCTTTGATCCTTGAGGACAAGGATCTTTTGTATCGGGGGGGGGGGGGGGGGGAGTACTGTTACAGAAGGAAATTCAAAAGTTAGTTGACTGAGTTATTTAAACAGTGTTAGCTATCATAATCAGCGTAGTGGTAGTTACGTAGATGTTAGTTGTAACTGAATTTGCCAAATGAAATAAGTCAGTCAAGTCTTTATAAATATACACTGTACATCAGTTACACTCATGATGTGGAATATACATATTTCTCTTCCTCTTTCTAGACTCTCTTTCTATTCTTCTTCTTCTTCTTCATTGCTGACAGTATTCTCAAGAAACTCCTGAAACAGTACTTCGATCCTCAAATTCGTTGTGAATTCCTGCAATCAAGTAACAGCCAAGGCTTGTTCCAGTCAAGTATAGTACTCTAGGCTTGTAGATTAGAGTGTACAATTATCACGATGACCTTGTTGACCTTTTATATATTTTTGTGATTTTAGTTATAATGCTGATTTTAACGATGTGCATAGTATTTCGTGATTATAGATATCACGGTGATTTCAACAATGTGCATAGTATTTTGTGATTATAGATACCATGATGGTCGGGATGGATCACATAGCGTTATATCATGATGACCTCACTGATCCACATAACATTCTATGAGCATAGATATTACAACAAAGGAGGATCCATGTTAAGATATACATAAAGTTGTGAATATGTCGCTCAAAGAGGGGTCCCTAAATATATATCAGATTCCTCCAATGTACAAGTACAGAAAGATCCACCACAAAAATGAAGGGAAGAAACCCATGTCTAGAGCTAATGACACTGTAGAATCATTAATAACATTCATCGCAACTACAAAAATTGTGGATCTCTAGGGGAGATCAGGACAGGCATGAGAGGAGAAAGAAGAAGATAAAGAAAAGGATGCCACTCAACCGCGAGTGAGGTCATTGTTTCAAGCTAAAGGTCCTCACTGATGTATACCTCTACCAGCTGATTCTGGATATGTTAAACCTCATTCCAGCAGTGGTAATTTCTCTATTCCTTCTTCTCTAGAACTCTAGTCACAAGACCAAGAGCGATGGTTCTTCCTGATGCTCTAAGGGACACCCTTCCAAGACCCTTACATTTAGAATGCTCTTCAACGCAAATTATCCCTTGCAAAACTACCTGATCCATGACAAACAAATTAAAGTTGAGATCTCTTTTATAGCTAGCATCTTCCCTGCACTCATTCCCACCAAAGACATTTTTTTAATATATATTTACTAAAACGATAAAATATAAGCATATCAATTGACATATAGCTGCTCTTGAGAGAAACCTCAATTATAGCATTCTGCTTTGCTAGAAGACATCTAGGTGATTTCTTGGTCTCCTTTCCAGTCTTTGGATCAAGCAAGGACAAAATCCTCACAACTCTTGCAGCCTCCTTAACATGGTGTACATGAAATTCCAACTGCACATTTTCAAATATTCAGAGCTCTTGAGTTATTAGCTAGAAACAGGTGTCATGCAACTCTCAATTTTGAGGGTAAAATGACAAGAGCTGCTACCTGAGACCCAATTAAAATTGGAACAGCAATATCCAGGAGAAGAATCTTCAGTTCCAAATGATTTGTAACAGCAATAGGATATTCAGGGTGGCACAGCACATCCCCTGCCATTACACGATTCACATCTATACCTTGTAGATTAACAGTGACATTATCTCCAGCTTTTGCACTGTTACAAACCTGAGAATTATGTTCCAAAGAACGCACAGTTGCCATTTCTCTTGATGGCATAACTAGAACCTGGCCATGTTAAGAATTTAGTGTTAGGAAAGACTATTATCCTTCCAAAAAAAGTCAACGAATTTCCATTCTTGTTACAAGGTCAAATCTTATAGAATAAAAAAAGAAATCCACACAACAAAAATATCACCAATGGCGCATTTATTGATAACGTTAAACAATTACTGTCCACTAGATGACTGCACTGTACAAGCATTATGATCACAATTGCAGTAATAACCTAACAGCATGTCCCAACAAATCCCTAACAAGATGACTGCACAAGTATCTGTTAGTAATCTTAGTCCACTTTATATCTATCACTCTGTTAACTTGAGCCCTTATACTCTAATTCACCGGTATCTTACACAACAGGGAGAAAAAGAAGTGTCTTTGTGTTTCACCGTGTACCTATCTCATTATTGTCAATGTGCAGATGTTCCTTCCAAGACATGAAAGAAAGGCATAAAACAATGAAGTTATCAAAACCACCTCAGGTTTCAATCCATGCAAAGCCTAGCTCAAACAACAACTGTCTTGAACTCCCATCCCCTCAAAACAAACACACCCCAAATAAAATTCAAAATACTTAAGCATATACAGTACGAAAAAAGTTACAGGAGAAAAAAATGTAGTAGCAACTTGATAGAAAATTAGGATACAAGTTTACTTGCTTAATGCCTCATTCAGCCCCTCCTAATGACAGCACGGTATTTTGGCAGGTAAATCTGGGTGATGGTCAGACTGATGACATGATCTATAGGCATCGGTATAACTCCCTGTACAGTTATGACTCTAAAAGTTCAAGCCCTCTAAAAACATGTATATCATAAAGAAGTATCTTGTTCTAGATATGATACTTGAAGAATTTAAATGTTGAGTGTCAAAAAAAAAGGAGAAGGATCTCTCTTGCATTAGCGGGTAATTGAGTACCTTATCTCCAGTTTGAAGAGCTCCTGTCTCCAACTTCCCACATACTGACACCTGTCCTTGTGAGGGTAATTTAACGAGATCACATATCGGCATTAATATAGGCTTCGAGTAATCTCTCTGGGGAGGTTGGAGAGAGTCTATGGCGTCTAAAAGGCATGGACCTTGAAACCTGAAATAAACCTTCATTATTATCAACAAAAGACAATGGGGGCTTCGCAAGCTATTTGCGCATGACACTAAATTACCACAGAAATTTTGACTCAACAGCACAATCATCATTTTATCTACTAGCTCGCAAATTTGGTTTGATGTTTCCGTTCCAATTGCATACAGTTTAACTTATATCTTTTTTAAGTAACCTACTGTTCTACTGTTCTGCCTCAGGCAATCATAAAACTTCTATGAAAGCATTTTCTTCTAAACGACAAACGTGATAAAGTTGAAGACAGTGAGTTACACTATGCTTCCTAGTAAAGCTAGCAGTTGCCAGTAAACTAACCAGGACAACAATCTTGCATCAGAAGGACTTGTCACCAAATTTTGGTTTTCCATGGCGCTCAGGGGAATCCACAATACTGATGAATCTTTAAACTTACAAGCCCGGAGAAATGTTCCTAGTTGATTCTTAATTGTATCAAACCGTTCTTTGGAGTATCCCACTACATCCATTTTGTTAATAGCAATTATTATCTGATCCACCCCAAAGCTTTTGATAAGTTGTGCATGCTCCCTTGTCTGACCTCCACTAACATCAATGCCAGCTTCAAATGCACCTATTGAAGCATCAACTACAAGAATGGCAGCATCCGCTTGTGTTGCACCTGATATCATATTTGGGACAAAGTCTCTATGGCCTGGGGAATCAAGCAGTACAACGCGGTAACTTTTTGTGTTAAAGTAGGCAACAGCCACTGTCATAGTTATTCCTCTCTCTCTTTCCTCAGCACTCTCATCCAAAGCCCAGGCATAAGCAAAGGACCCTTTTCCCTGATTATAGATAGGATATGTATCAATCAGCTAATCAAGATTTGACAATGTCCTAACAAAATGGATAAAAAGCGAACAGAAGGATTACTTGCTGCTTGGCCTCTTTTTCATATTTGTGCATTTCCTTCTGAGATATCTGCCCCAAAAGGTGTAGTAGTCTTCCTGACAGTGTTGACTTCCCAGAATCAACATGGCCAACCTACATGGTGAAACTTTTGGAGTAAGATCAGCGGATTAGACATTCTAAATGTTTGATATCTTGAATCACATAAATGTTTTGACTCACGATTGCAAGATTTAGCTGGTTCAGTTTGTCTTCTAATTGATCAGTGCATACAATTTTCTGAGGTTTAGTCTGTGATCTTGAAGGTGCAATTCTACTCTCCGCATTGCGAGGATTTGATGATACAGACACATTGCCCACATTGCTCATGACGCCATGATATCCTCTAGTTTCTATAAAAGAACCTCTATCCTTCATTTTATCACGTCTAACCTTCGCTGTTGATGCGGAAGAGCTAGTAGGCTCTTCAGAAACCAATTCTTTTTTAACTTCGCCAGCTATTTCCTTTTTACTGACATTTGACTGTACGACTTTGTCGCTAGTTGCTGCAAAAGGAACAGTAATATACACGAAAGATGTCAAGCTCTCAAAATAGAGAACAGGATATAAAATATTAGGAATTAAGACTACGTATTTTTTGTTGGTATTATTGGAGAGGTACTATAAAAGGTGGCATCTTTCTGCATATGAATTAGGGAGGGAAATTGCCAAAAGTCAGTGCATAAAAATTTCAGTTTCAATCTACTCTACATTCTTAATGACAAAAAGGGAAGAAAAGTCAGCAGGAAGGTTCCACTAAACAGGTAAATAGTTTTACCATTAAAAAAATACTAAAAAAAATGAAGAAAAGTTTGCAGGGAGGTGTCATTGAACAGGTATATAGTTAATGCCCCCAAATAAACAAAATTACAGCCAATGAACATGGTGTCCTAGAAAGCACCCCCTAAAGATTCTAATAAAAAATTAGGACAAAGTCACAAAGATACATAATATGGCCACTGAATAATCTGTGTAGTTTCTACTTCATTATGAATATGGAATAGGGACTTCATGAAGAGCTATCCAAGAAAATCAGGACAAAGGAGGAAAATTTTGAAGGATTAAATAATGTAAAACTGGAAAGGGAGATAAGGAAAGGAAATGAACCAAGTGAACCAACATAATTTCATCTGAGTGAGAAAATTAAAAGACAAAAGGCATTTCTGTGTTCTTGCCTTCCTTTTTGGTAGTGGATATTGTAATGACCATCCTGGTCATTTCTGTCTGTGTTATTGACTTCCTTTCGTCGTTTAGAGAATTCCTATAGCAATCCAAAAACATTTATGACCTGTTAGGACTGATAGTGCGGTCACTTGGTCGTTCTTTAAAATTTTGTGCAAGTTTCTGTATTTTGGAGATTTTGAAACTTAAACGGTCGACTTCGGTCAAAATTTCAGAAAGACGGCCTCAGAATGCAATCTGACAGTTCCGTTAGCTTCAGAATGATTTGGTTTAGAAGGATCTTTGGTGTGGATCCCAAGGCTTTGGGCTCATCCCGAGCCCCCTTGTGTAATTTGGCTTTAAACGGGGTTGGGTGTGGGATCCACTTTTTGTCAGAAACAATCTCGGTTGAAATTCCAACACCTCCGTTGAGTCCGGAATGCCGAAGTTGGCGGGGTAACATATATCCTTTGTGTGCATGGGGTTCAAACGAATCTCGAGCACCCTATTGGGGATTTTCAAGTTGGGCAAAACCAGCTGATGTGCATCAAGCTGGTGCAGCCTAATTTTCCTCTTCACGATTGCGGGCTCCTAGTCGCGTTCACAATCACCAATGGTATTGATCTCCCATTAGTGAGGCCTAAGCCGCATTAGCGGAGACCTGGTGAGTTGCCTTGCGCGATCATGGGCAAGCTACCACGTTCGCGAAGGCCTGGGCGGCTAGCCTCTACATTTGTTAGTCACTTGTCTTCTCTTCTTCGGTTCTTTTCTCCCATTGTATCTGTTGAATTGCTATTCTTATGCTTGTCGGTATTGTTTCTTCCTTGTACACACTTTGTTGTTCCAGATTAGGGTTGACTTACCTACTCATGGCTTATAGTAGGAGCTATCTGACTCAAGTTTCTGGTCGTGACAACAACACCAATAGTACTTTGTTATTTTAAGACTTGTATACTTTTTAGAGGCTCTTGTATCTACAACACTAGGTTTTGGGTTATATTTTGTTACTTTTCGCACTTTATGATTAAGAGATCCAGTTATGACTTATTTTGTCTTTTCACCTTTATA
This sequence comes from Solanum peruvianum, assembly GCA_027705065.1. NCBI lineage: Eukaryota > Viridiplantae > Streptophyta > Magnoliopsida > Solanales > Solanaceae > Solanum > Solanum peruvianum. The sequence goes on along the minus strand of JAKWJD010001766.1, from coordinate 48,100,868 downwards.
TTTTCGCTAAATTGTTAAAAATGGACTAGAATTGGATAAGCGTTCACCTATAGGATAAGGTGTGGGTGTCGTCACGTCTTTTTGATTTTTGGATCGTGATAAAAAAATTCAGCTTCGGTAGATTGCATGAGCCACTTTGCTACTCTATTTCTCATTGAGTAAGTTATCAAATTAGGCCTATCCAAACCCCCAACAATAACAACAACAAATTAATCCCAAAAATAAGTCTGGGAGGGTAAACCATACACATCCTTCTCTCCACCTTTATGAAGTAGAGGTGGTTTTCAATTGACCCTCAGTATCCCTTCTCCTTTATCTGGGCTTGGGACCGGCAATGTGAATGAGCTCCAAACACCCAACAATGTCTCCCTAATTCTTTCTCCAACTTCACTTACCCTGTGGTAGTGGTTTCAACAGTGGAATCGAGAAGAATCATCTCTCTTCCTCCTTATTGCTCTTCTCTTGATGAAGTGATGGTGTAATATTGAAATAGGGATCAACTCTCAAAGAGGATTCATGCTGAAAAAAATCCCTAGGGAGCATATATACCAATTTTGTGTTGGAGAACACCTATAAAAGACACACTTAAAGGCATTGGGACCAGGTTTCCCAGAATTCCTAGTGCGAACAAAATACACACCCAAACAACTTTAGAGGAACAATATATTTATTCTCACCGGACTCTATAAATTGAAATTTAAAGTGGCATTTCTATTGATAAGATTGACCACAACTAGAATGACATCCCCAGTAGCTCGTCCTTTGGTAGATTCATGGTAAACATAAAAGATCTTGTCATTTCAAACAAATGCCTATTTTTCCCTTCTAGTTAGCTCATGTTGTGCATAAGTGTAGGGACAACTAGTTTGATGGATTATTCCATTGAATTCTAGATAAACACCAAAGCTTTTATCCATATATTTGTGTCATTATCCATTCACAAATTATTATGCCTCAGCATACTGCAGATTTGTTGAGTTGTTGCATTAGAAGAGGAGGAAGTAAGAGCCAGAAGGCATAAAGGAGAATAACCCCACACTGCATATGGTGGAGAGTTTGGAGAGAGAGGAATAGAAGAAATTATAAAGATATTTCCAATTCCATTCAAAAGTTTAAGTGGATTGTATTGTATCTATTTATTTTTGGTGTAAAGGAACAGGTTTAGAGGAAACAGAACAGCTTGTAGATTTTTCAAGATCTCTGTAAGAATTACTTTTTCTGTTACTACTTTTGAAGGTCCCCGGTAATAGAAGATTATTTTTTAAAAAACTTAGTAGTTTCCCTGAAATACACGATTACCACATTACTATTGTCCGAACAAAAAATAAAATGATTACGCTAGGAAAAGGAAAATAAGATCTCCTAAAGTTGTGTTAATTGATTAAAACAATCAATAAGCACACTTTAAGAATCATATTTCCCAACTAGTAGAAGTTTCATGCTGAAGTGGAGATAAGTTTAATGACTTCTTTTCTAGGACTAACATGCAAATTAACCTATCATTTCTAACTCAAGATTCATCCTTAGACTTTGTACTTCCACACAAAAGGGAGCTTTTTAGTTTGGCACGGAAAAAAGTCCAAATTGTGATTGAATCATGTAAGATGGTCTAACATTGCTCCCCATTAATTGTTGAGGCCACCCCTGACATTGGAAAATTGGGCTAATACTGTCCTTCTTGATAAAGGTCAGCTATTAAAAATTAATTTGTCTGATCACTACCAATAGTTCCCCGTGCATCCAAAATGTAATAACTAAAACCACCCCACCTCTTGACTTTGTGTACCACAAATATATCAAAGCTCGTCGAAGTTAACGGTCCTCTTTTTTTTTTCTTATAGTTCTGTGCTTCAAAGTGAACAGCATTTTGGTTTCCAATGCGACATGATGCAAGTACAAACTTGGACTTTATAGCCACCCTAGAAACTATGCATATGCTACCAATTGAAGGAAATAATTTGCTCTCTGGAGAAGCAAGGGAAATTCACTAAGAACTACCTAAAGTGGGAAAATATAAGTACCATGTCAATAGATGATGCAAGATATTTGCATAAAGACCATTGATGACGTCTTAAAATCGAGTAACCAGAACAAAAAGGAGAACTCCCACAACCAAGTTTACCACCACATTATTTATTACTATCTATTGAGGGGAGGAAAATATGCAAGGAGAAACAAAATGCAACAAAAATATTATCTACAGAAAGTCGGAAACAGTTCTTTCCAACCCCCAAAAGAAAATTGTTTGTGAATCAATGTGAAATATGTAGGAGACATATTGCCAGTTGCTAACCTGCGCTAGCTTTGCCACCGCCGCCTTTGATCAATGGATTACGCAGGACGCCACACATATCACATAAATTTGTGGTATCTTCATTATCAAATGTGCAAATGGGACAACACCACACCCCAGCCTTAACTAGTTCTTGTTTCGGATTTCCACATACATCACATACATTCATACTAGCTCTGTTATCAAATGTGCAAATGGAACAACGCCAGATGCCAACCTTGACCAATTCCTGCTTTGTATTTGTTTCTGGGACCCTTCCTATTAAAATTAAGCTTTTAGTATGTAAGGGACATAAACTACTGCTAAGACCAATAGTTCTGGTAAAGTAACTATAAGCATGAAAATTTTGCAAAAAACAAATGGAAATTTTCAACAAGTAAACAAATATTCCCTTTGCACTCATTTATGTCACAATATGACTTGGTACAAATCCATGAGTTAAATTTATTTATATAAAATATTTGGAGATGCAGTCTATTAGTAGCTAAGAAGTTAATCTGACAATAGAAACATCATATTGGGGTTTTGATACCAATCCACCTCTCAAGACATACTTTAGAAGAAAATATCAACAAAAGAATAAAGAGTCTGCTACAACAGTTGTCTAGCAGTTATTATTCCTAGTTTATAGTTTAGTGTCAGTCTTATCCTTTTATGTTCTGTATAGATATGTAATCAGGATTAGTTATTAGTATTATGTAATTAAGAATCAAAACTACTATTTTCTGGAGTCTTGTCCTCTCCATACGGACAACTTTATCAGTATAGTTGTGTTTAAGATACTTGCACAAACTATTTTCAGTAAATCTACTTGCTTTGTTCTATTTTGTCGGTTCTTTACTTCTGGTTACATATGTTGCAACATTGAAGGCCCAGACTAGTTGCAATTTGAGGGGTTGGTTTTTGGTATCAAATGGTTAGCTTCTCTCAATACAATTCAAGCTAATTGGAAGGATATGTTCATAATTTCCAATAGGCAAGGGAAGCGTTACAAATTGCAAGGTGTGAGATCGACAGATTCAGCCACAACTTCTCTCCGATCTTTTAACATGGTATCAAAAGTTTCAGGTAATGCAATCCAAATCCTTTTACATGAATTCCATTTTGTGTTTTCTGAACCAACATCTCTTCCACCATTTAGAGCACATTCTCATGTTATTCCTCCGTTACCAAATTCTAAACCTCCAAACATCAACCTTATCGTTACCCACATGGTCAAAAAGCTGAAATTGAGAACCAAGTTGCAGCTTTATCAGAATCTGGTTTCATTTGTGGTTTGCCCTAGTTCAAGTCCCTTTGATAGTCCGGTTCTACTAGTTTTAAAAAAAATAACATTTGGAGGTTTTGAGTGGATTACCTTAGCCTAAACAAAATCACTGTCCCCGACAAATATCCAATTCCAAATATCAATGAATTGTTAGATGAGTTACATGAGGCCACAATTTTTTCTAAAATCAATCTTCGTTTCGAATACCATCAAATTCGTGTCCAACCTGATGATGTCTATAAAACTGCCTTCCGCACTCATTCAGGCCATTATGAGTTCCTTGTAATGCCTTTTGGACTTACTAATGCACCATCCAAATTTCAAGGTGCCATGAATGATCTTTTCAGGCCATATCTTCGAAAAATTTTACTAGTGTTCTTAGATGATATTCTAATCTATAGTCCTGACCCTCAAACACACCAACAACACCTTCAAACAGTCCTTCATCTTCATTCTGTCAATTCCTTTTTTTGCTAATCCAAGGAAATGTTTATTTGGTCAACAACATGTTGGTTATTTGGGTCATGTGATTTCTCAAGATGGAGTAGCCATGGATTCAAAAAAATATCAGCGGTGTTAGAATGGCCTGTTCCAAAGAATGTCAAGGAACTTTGTGATTTCTTGGGTCTCACAGGTTATGATAGGTGCTTTGTTAAAAACTACTCACAGGTTATGATAGGTGCTTTGTTAAAAACTATGGGATCATTGCTCGTCCTATAACAGAAATGACCAAGAAAGACGCTTTTACCTAGCATGCAAAAGTAGAGCGGGTTTTCCAAAATCTTAAGAGGATCTTGACATCAGTACCAGTGCTTCGTCTTCCAGATTTTACTCAACAGTTTACAGTCGAGTGTGATGCATCATCTGATGGGGACATGGAGTTGGGGCTATTTTACTCCAACACTGTCATCCAATAGCCTATTTCAGTAAGGGATTTTCCTTTTTTAGTCGCATTAAATCTTCTTATGATCCTTCATCAAAAAAATCTACTTATGATAATGAATTGCTGGCTTTGGTCCTTGCATTGCAAAAATGGAAGCATTATCTTTTAGGTCGGCACTACTGACCATTATAGCCAAAAGTATTTCTTGCATCAACGGGTGACTACTGCTGAACAACAATGTTTGTTGTTTAAGTTATTGCCTTTTGATTTCACTATTGTCTATAAGTTAGGAAGTGAAAATAAAGGAGTTGATGCCCTATCTCGTCGCCCTCAACATGCTGATTTTTTTTGGTGATGCCTATTACATTAGATTTTAGTGATTTGGCAGAAGCAATTGAAGCTGATTCATATACTAAGCAGATTCGAGATCAACTCTCTTCTGATCCGTCGTTTCATCCTGATACCTCGTTGCTTGCTAACCACCGTTACTACAAATCTCGGTTGGTTATTCCTGATTATCCTGAACTCAAAGCCAAGATTTTAGCAGTCACATGATTCTCCAACAGGAGGGCACGGAGGTTACTTGAAAACATTCAAAAGGGTATCTGCAAATTTTTTCTGGCCTTGTTTGAAGCATGATGTTAAGTCCTTTGTCAAGAATTGTTTGACATGCCAGCAACATTAATATGAACCATTAGCTCCAGATGGTCTCTTACAACCTTTGCCCATTCCTGACAGAGTTTGGGAGGATATCTCCCTTGATTTCATTGTCAGGTTTCCTCCTTCTAATGGCTTTGATACTGTTCTTGTGGTGGTTGACAGGTTTAGCAAATACAACCATTTTCTTGCTTTATCTCATCCCTTTACTGCTAAAAAGGTGGTTGGGGTTTTTAGTAAGGAAATTGTCAGGTTGCATGGTTTACCGCGCTCCATTCTTTCAGATCATAATGTTGTCTTCACAGCAGGAACTTTTTTGCCTTAGTTGCACTCGTCTCCATAGGGTACTTCCTGTCATCCCCAATCTGACGGTCAAATGGAGGTGGTCAATTGATGCCTTGAAACTTAGGTTGTTTTGCTCATGACAAGCTCAAATCATGGCTTCAATATCTACCTTGGGCTGAATATTCTTTCAACAGTGGATACCATTCTTCAGCCAATATGACTCCTTTCTAGATTGTGTATGGGAGAGAATCACTACTCTAATATCCCTTTGTTCATGGAGAAACTAAAATTGTTGAACTTGAACAGCAGCTCGTGGAACGAGATCAAATGTTAGCAGTACTACGTTCCAATCTCATGAAGGCTCAATCCAGAATGAAGTCTCAAGTTGATTCTAAGCGGCGTGACTTGTCTTTTAATGTGGGTGATGTTGTTTTCCTTCGTTTGCGACCTTATTGGCAGAAGAATTTAGCCAAACGTCTTAATGAGAAGTTTTCACCTCGATATTTTGGACCATACAAAATTTTTCATTGAGTTGGTCCTGTTTCTTATGAATTACAGCTTCCTAAAACATCTAACATACAGCCTATTTTTCATGTCTCGTTGCTTCATCCTGCTCGTGGTTGTTCTGATATTGCTTCCCCTCCACCCTTACCACTATCGGGTGAATTGAAATTTATGGTTGAACCTTAAAAAGTATTATCGCATCGTTGGGTGAAAGAGTAAGGAGTGCCAAATCTGGAATTACTTATTCATTGGCGGCGGCGGCCTATTGAAGAGGCTAGTTGGGAAGACTATGAGTTGCTTGTTGTTCAATTTCCTCTGTTCTGCCTTGAGGACAAGGCATCTTTTCAAGGAAGCTGCAGTGATACCAACTCACTTTTCAAGACGCACTTTAGAAGAAAATATCGACAAAAGAATAAAGAGTTAAGGGTTCGACAAACAACTACTACAGCAGTTTCTAGCAGTTATTATTCCTAGTTTATAGTTTAGTGTCAGTCTTATCCTTTTATGTTCACTATATATATGTAATCAGAATTAGTTATTAGTATTATGTAATTAAGAATCAAACTACTATTTTCAGGAGTCTTGTCCTCTCCATACGGACAACTTGACTTTATCAGTATAGTTGTATTTAAGATACTTGCACAAACAATTTTCAGTAAATTTACTTGCATTGTTCTATTTTGTCGGTTCTTTAAATTTGATTACTATCAGGTTTTAAGTTTTGATTGTTCAGAATCCTTGAAAGAGGTGAAAGTTGTATAAGATACATTTACTTGTGGAAGTGTCGAGCAATTTGAAACATTTCAAAACAGAAAATGGTGTCATCTAAAGTGGAAGCTGGCAGAACCTTTTAAGAGTCATCTAACACTTTGTTTGGATCATTGTTTCATAATGTATTGTATTGTATTGTATTGTACTCTATTGTACTCTATTATATGGTAGATACAATTTTTGGCTAGACTGTATTGTTTGTTGTTGTTTAATAACATTTTTAATTGTTTGGTTTGATGGTATCGTATTGTATTGTAATTTATAAATTTACTAAAATATCCTAATTATTCTAGGGTAGGAGGTTTGACTAGATTTAAATAATTAAGATAAAGGGTAAAAACGTGTTTTCAACTATTATGTAAATATATAATTGGAAAAAGTAATTAAGTAACAATGAGACACCAAATTGGTTGTTCCATAAAATAGGGGTTTTCATTGTTACGTAACAACCAAATTTAACAATATAATACAATACATTTTAAGTAACAATTGAAACAAACATTGTAGGTATAGTAACTATACAATACAATACAATGGATAACAATGATCCAAACATAGTGTAAGTGATTAAGCTTTTGATATTCAATAGCCCATAAACAGTTTTGGTAACTGAAGAAGCATTTATCCTTTCATGAATCCCTGTTAGTAGTCCAGTATGTATAGTAACTCAATATTTTCCACCAACATATTACAAGACCATATTCAACAACCAAACAACGAAAGCAGAATAGAAAACTATTCTTATCGTACAGATTTCTGGATGTCCAGATATTCAAAGCAAAATGGACACAACTAAAGCAAGTCGCATTGCAGTTCAATAGACAAACACAATGCGTAGCTTGCTTGCATTTGGAGAAAAACTAAAATAGTTCTAAATAAAAGATGACTATGGGGAAAAGTACCTCAGAATTATCATGAAGTGGTAATCTTAATATATGATTTAACATTCTCTGAACAGAGTACATCTTTAAATATGAAGCACTGAGAAGGGCTGGAGGGACACTCACCATTTGTCTCTGCATATTCATGTCCATCGTCATAGTCATAATTGTAATCTTCATAGTCATAAAAGTCTTCCTCATAATCAACCCCATAATTTACCTTACGAGGCATGGTGACACTTTAAGATATGCCTAAAAAATAAAAATGAGATTGCATATCACTATCTACTCAATACAAATCCAGGTCATCATAGAAATGTGCAGTATGAGCAAGTTAATTCCTACAGCACAAACAAAATACATTGTGCCTGTTTCACCCTTCAATTAAGAATGTAAACATACCTCGAAGATAACCGTGTCAGCAAGTAAACATTTCAGATACGATTCAACCACCAGGAAATGCTCACCCAAGCAATACCATTAATCCACAAAAACAGTATTACTGGGACGAACTGCTCTTACTATCCTGAGCCGGTATATAAATCTACAGTTTCCTGTCTGACAAAATAAGCCACCAGTTCCGAATTTTCAATCGATTGGAACAAGCTTTTAAAAGTAAGATAGAAAAATTTGGTTTCCTTATTAAATCTGCACACATGAAAACACTAATGGATGTCTTTTATCTAAAAGTTTTCTTGTGTTTATCCTTATTTGAAGGGATAACATTTCCATTTAGTACTAATTTTCTCCATTCCCAAGGAGAGTTGGTGACAAAGTTCTCAAGTTCTTGAAAGGAACTATATATACTAATATAAGTTGCAATGTAAACCTGAACTCTACAAAGCATTAAGCATTTGATTGCTACAGAAACCAGCACAGAGTTAACAAGGACACATTACTCCTGCTTAAAATGCCATTAACTGTGTTATTCGACCTGGATTCAGGATCACTAATTCCGAACAGAGTAAAAACTTAACCATGACAAGTGAATTGGATTGGTGTGAACACATTGTGCGGGTAAGTATTTACCCCGAACAGAGGCTTGTAAAACTGCTGACGGCTGATAAAAGTTTTAGGAATTTTTAATCAATCCTAAGATTAAGAGGCACTTAATAACATCTGCTAGTCCAGAAATTACAAACATACTATCTTATTGATCAAAAAAAGTTTCATTTCATCAGTAACAATGTAAACACCTCCAAGTTAATTACTCCATCATACTTACAGAAAACTCCATTAATGAAAAATTAAAAGGTTTAACAACCCTACAACCCCTCAAAAAAATGCAAAATAAAGATCGAAATTATAGCGAAAGAAATAAAAGGAAATCAATAAGCAGGTAATTGGGGTTTCTCCGACTTACATGTTCGGAGCTTAGTCGAAGAATTGTAGTTTAAGCTTACCTTAGTTCCAACTCCGGTGAAGTGCGTTCGTTCTCTCACACAGATTTTAAGATTTCAAATGGGGCATTTAGTAATATATGCCTGTCACTTGAAAATCCAAAAAAAAAAAAATAATAATAAAACCTCACTAAATATTCACCATTTAATAATAATATTTTTTCCACTTAATTATTTTTAATACAATTTTAATACATAGTACAAACAACAATTTATTATTTACATATACAAGTTTCATTGATGAATAATACATTTATCACATATTTTAATACACTTATAATACAATGTGCCGATTTCTTAAAAACAAGCATAATATATTTTTAAAAAATAATTATAATACATATATATTGCATACATAATTCACTTTTAATATATATTGTATTGCTAAAAATGATAACAAAATAAAATGTTAAAATCAGTAATAATTTGTTAAAAGGTATTCATCCAAGTAATTTTCCAAAAAAATACACTTAAAGTACGAAGAATACATCAAAATTATTATATCTTACTAAATTATATCTTATATTTACATTAAAAAGTAAATTTGTCATGCATAAAGTACAATGTATACGTCTGATTTATTGTAATTTTTTTGTAAAATAATCCATCGTAAATGAATTCAAGAATTCAATGATTTATTATAAAAATAAATTCATCATACATATGTTCATTGTTTCTTAATAATAAAATATTTGTCATTGTATCTTTACTAAATATATTCAATGTATAATGGTGAGAGGATAAGCTAGATAAACAATATAGGGAATTTCTTGAAACCATATCCAAAAATGACTTCTCATTTAAAAGGTGTCACAAAATCAATAATGACAAATCAAATATGTAAAGCATCATCTGAGTACAAAACATATCTACATGCACTCAAAAAGATTTGAAGTTGTGGCAACACCGGACCTATTGAGCGCAATAAGAAAAGTTAGAGATGAGCTTCAACCAAATTTAAATTCATAACAAAAAATAAAGCAAAATAGAATCATATTTCTCTAAATTATCTTCAATATATTTATACTTTTAAAAAAATCATTAAATTATAATTGAAAAAGGGCCTAAAATGCCCTCGAAATATTGAAAGTGGTACAAAACTACCCTCCATCCACCTATTGGCACTAAAATACCCTTTTCACCCGCCTATTAGCTCCAAAATACCCTTGTCATCCACCTTTTCGTTCAAAATTGACCACTTATATAACGGTTTCAAATTTAAACTATTTAAATATTTTTTAAAAAAGGGAAAGGACAAATATAGCCCTGAACTACCGTAAATGGTATGCATATACCCTCCGTCATTCTTTTGGAACATTGGTGTCCCTATCGTCCATAAATTAGAGCATATATGCCCTTCACTCTAACAAAGGGGCAGGGGCACCAATGTCCCCAAAGTATGATGACGGGGGCACATATGACGACAGGGGCACCAATGTCCCAAAAGTATGACGAAGGGTATTTGCATACCATTTACAATAGCTCGAGGGTATATATGTCTTTTTTCTCTTTTTAAAATATTTGTCGCTCAACTATTGGATATAATTTAATTTATTAACATTATTTATAAACCAACCCACTACCCACCCAATTAACAAAACATGTTCAATATCAAAATCACCCTAAACACTACTAAAGCATGACGAAATTACCGATTTCTAAAACTGACATTCAAAATTATTGAGTCCGAAGTGAAGCCCCAAGCCGCTTATTTAGGACACTTTCAATAGGATTTTGTTTCAAGCTTGAATTCAAAATTTATAATTAAATGTAAAGAAGTAGTACCTTTCAAATAAATTCATGAACTTTTGAATATAATTTTATAAATATTTATCATTTGCTTTAAATATTAAACTTTAATATATTCTTTTTTTTAAAAAAATTCTATTAAGTAACATCACATAATTGAGGCGAATGAATAATTAAGATGAACATAGTCAGATTTTTAAGTTTATCGGTAATTTTATTTAGACACTTGAATTATAATTTTGATTACGGACTTGAATGTATGATAATGTACTTCTATAGACATTTTTTTCTCAAATTTTTATAAACACTCATGTGTAGTAGCTTTCTTGTTGTGCATTAGTGATATACCGTGGTTTCACGGTATAATTAATGCTTTTTCCTTAAGTTTAGTGTGTCCAAAAGCCTTTTTGTGCTAATTTTGATATAAGTTTCTCTTTGTTTTGCAGGAAATCTATCCAAAGCTGAATGCGGAGATTTTGAGCGAAAATTGCAGAAGAGACCACCTACGGAGCTTATGACGGTCCGTCGTGCTTGTGACGGTCCGTAGGTGGCAGCGTAGAGAAGTTGTTGAAGGAAGATGGGGAAGTCTGACCAAGTGTGGGATTACGAAGCTTGTGACGGTCCGTCATGGCCATGACGGTCCGTCCTGCAGGTCCGTCGTGAAGATCAGAGAAGTGATCCAGTACCCAGATTCCAGGAGTTGAAGTATTTTGAAACGAAGACCCTCGACGGACCGTCATGCCTATGACGGTCCGTCACACTTGCCGTCGAGGGGAATGAAGAAAGCAGCTGAAGAAATTGGACAAGTATGGGACGACGGAGCCCACGACGGTCCGTCATGACTACGACGGTCCGTCGCGTGGTCCGTCGACCCAGCCGCGTTTTGGCAGATTTCCAGAAATTAGAATCCTTGTTTAATTAGGTTTTTATTTTTTATAAATAGTTCGAAAAACCTCATTTTTGGGGTTAGACTCTTTGATTACCAAATTCCATATAGTTAGACTTTGTGATTACTAGACTTCGTGTTTTTGAGTGTTTGATTGTTGGAGATTCTTACAAGTAACTTTTGGTGATTAATCAAGCATTTTTTCGGACTTTATTCTTTCTCATTGAAGTAAGTACATGAATTCTAATTTAACATATTTGAATATTGTGTTTATGGCTATGAGTAACTAAACTCCATAACTAGGGTTGTGGGAACCATAGGCAAATAATGAGATAAACCCTAACTAAAATAACAATTCTAGAATAGTGTCTTGCATGTATTAATAATTCTTTCGCTTAGAAGTCTTTTTAACGGATGATCAACGTTAGAACCCGCCTTAATGCTACTTGCTAGACCAAGGAGGTAGATAATAGGAAAAGAATTATTAACATAGATTTAGTGTATACTATTTAATAGGCTAGTATTGATTGGTACGAGGTGATAACTTAGTCAAATATCGAATACGATGCTTAATATGAGGTAAAGATAAGGGTTAGGAAAGCAACACACGTAGCCGGACCAAGGTGCGGAGTGAGATTTTCTAGATGCCGGACCAAGGATTTAGAAATACATAACTTATCACTTTGCATGCAAGATACTAGGGAAGAATTGTTATAGTTAGAATTATCAAGTTACGAACCTGTGGGGAACACGTAAACCCTAGTTACTTTAATTCATTGATTAAAACCCAATATTAAAAGCTGTCAACTGTCTCTTTCAATTACATTAGTTATTTTTACTCATTAGGTAATACAAACCCCCCTTTTTTATATTTTTACTTTCCAAGAAAGTTATTGACCAAACGATAGTAATACTAGGTTAAAGTTAAGTCTAGACTATTTTCCTCGTGGGAACGATCCCAACCTCACTAGTTGGGTTATTTACTTGACACGACCGCTTTACTTCTCATTTGAGAAGTAAATTTGAGCGTATCAATTAGTAATGGAGCGGGTTTATTAATTGGGTGGGTAGTAGATTGATTAATAAATTAAATTAGTAAGTAAAATTATAACAAATAGTTGAGCGTTGTGTATTAAAAAATATTTAAATAGTTTAAATTTAAAAACATTAAATAAGTGGTTAATTTTGAACCTAAAGGTGGATGAGAAGGGTATTTTGGAGCCAATAGGTAGATGAAAAGAGTATTTTTGCGCCAATAGGTGGATAGAGGGTAATTTTGTACCATTCTGGTACTTCAAGAATATTTTGGGACCTTTTCCGATTTATAATATTAATAGGATCTTATACTTATATAGAAGTCTTCTAAAAATATATTATCTTATCAAAATGAGTGGTTTTTTTCATTGGCGCAAGTCAAAATCGAAGGAAAATATTATCTTAAAAAGATTATTAATATACCAAGTATTAATTTAGTGTTGTATACCTTTTCAAAATCTTCTCACCTAATATTCTATAATACTATACAATTTTATATTTGAGGAAAAATCATAATTTATAATATAAAAGGTGTTTAAATATAATGTATAGACTACATTAAAATTGTCGGACAATGATATGTTGAAAAACATATCAGTTTAATAAAAAATAAAATCATTAAAATCCATACATGCAAATAGGGTGTATAAGAGAAAATTGATAAAATAGCATCATATTGATGATCTAAATCAAATAAAATAAGAACTTGAACGGTGATTTGATTTGATTTGTTATTGAAAAGAATTTGATCATACTATACTATCCGAAATCAGGTCATGATGATATTTATCATAAGCCCCTAAGAGGAAGGACAAAATTCAATTAACACGAGATAAGTAAAACTAGAAATAATTGATGAGGAAGCAATAATAAGACAAGAAAGGACCCATGACATAAATATGTACAAAACGATACAAAATATACAATAAGGATATGAAAATGATCAAAAAGACGAATACACAAAAATTAAACACCAGATCTAATGTCAATGGTGTAAGAGAGTCTACTAGCTATGTCTAACAAAATGCAAGATACATAGACAACACAAAAAGAAGGAGAAACAAATCTCTGGATGCCAAGAGCTCATCATGATCCAAACAATAACGACCTCGAACAATCTAAGATTAGTCGGGATTGTTTGCACTAGGTATTACATTAGAAAAAGATGTAGAAATATAATATGAGTATCAAAACATATATAGAGTACTCAGTAGACATTAAAGATCAATCGAGCTCAGAAAGATACAATATATTACAAGGAACATGATAGCACTGACACTACAAATTGCTGGAATGTATGCATCCACTAGTTGCCATAGGACCAAGTCCTTAACAAAATTAAGATGAACAGAAGAAAATACTAAAAATAAATATAGCACATACAACTTTACGTGAAAAACTCATTGCTCAAGGGAGTTAAACCACGACCTGTCTCACAGGATTTTCAAACTAATTTTACTAATCTTCACAAGCAAAAGTAAAATATAGTTTACAACACACATGAGATTAACCTCCTAATATCTATTCTGAGAAATACACTATCACTCAATGAGCCAAATCAATGCCTGCATTACCCACCATGCACACTCAACTGATTAATATGGACTTTAACGTAAGACATAAAATTGCCCCTCAACTAAGTTCTTATAGTGATTCACCAAAGTTTTGAAACGTTTCTAATAGAAGCGAAATGAATCCTACAATGTAAGCACAAATACAAGCAATTAAATAACAACTGATTCAGGAAGCAATTAGTTTGTCTTTGAGGTCCCTTGTTGTTTCTGTTGAAGCTTGAATATCTTTCTTTGGATGAATGAATAATTTATTGTTTGTCATGTTGACTATATCAACCATAAAGTATTATTGACCGTTGGGCAAAATAACCTCGTCCATTCTGATTGGCATGGTACAATGACGACCTCACCAATCTCTGACGCAATAGCTTTCCAGTTGTATAGCACATAGACCTGGACAAGCATACTCTGTAAAGAAACGGATTCCTATATTTGTGATAAAATCATCATAACATCTAAGAATAGTAAGACTTATTATCCCCCCGTTTTTTATGATGAAAAAAAAATTTACACTGCCATACATGAGTTTAACATTCATTCAATATGCATTAGTTCCCCCTATCGATAGTATTCCATTAGTTCCCATTTTCACTGGTATCCATCTATACCACCTCTTCTTTTTTCCACTAAATTTCCTAATTTCACAGTAAGATAACAATCAAGTTCCCCCTTTTGATATCATTGAAAAGTAGTAGCAGTAAACATATGCAGGATAAGTCACAATAAACAATTCATTATATAGTCAGCCAAAACAGTACACTGTATAACTAGAGTTAGACAAAATATCGAAGAAAAGAGAGACTAGACACATTTAGGACGGAGGGGGAAGATAGTGAGGGATCTCACCAGCAAAGTCACCTGCTTATTTGCATCAACATGAGCTTGAATTATTTGCTTATTGAGAGCTTGAACTTCCTCATTGAGTGAGGCATTTGTCTTCAGCAGTTGCTCATTCTCAGTTCTAAACTTTTCGACCTCCTTTATATCCACAAAATTGGTACCAGGTCCCTTGGAGAAGGACCTTTGTAATTGAGCCTTAAGTTGTGCATTTAGGATTACTCTAAGGTCAATTAACTCTAGTTTTAGAGAGGCAATCTACTCTAGAAGATTTGAACATAAGACTTGCCTTTAGTTTTTCCCTCACACATTTGCACTCCAAGAAAGTGATAATAGAGAACATTTGCTTGACGGTACCAGGTACTCATTGTTCATGAAGCACTTCAAAATGTTTGAACACATGGTTCAACAGATATCCATAAGGAAATCCATGTTTGGCAGACGTCTAAGTTATCACCCTGTGCATGTGTTCGAGCATTATTGCAGGAAGATTGATGGTCTCAAGATCATCTAATTATCCATAAGAAACAAATCAGTAGCAGATGCTACAATTGTCTTTTAAGTCATTGGTACCAAAACCTTGTTGATGAACTCAAACAATAACTGGTATTCTCTTTTGAGAAATTTCTTAGGCAGGCCTGCTCGTTTGATGTTCCCTCACTTTGTGGCCTATTGAGCAAACTCACTTGAGAGTTTTCAGCCTTTAATTGATAGGATCCCGTTTGCAGGTACACCCAGAATAGTGCCTAAAATTTCTTCATTCAAAGAAATTTTGAACTTTTTAATAGTTGTCCTAACCCCCCATCACTTAGAAGCTCCATCTAATAGTTCAATTCATGCACCTCTAGTTCATTCAAGTAAGGTGTTGAGAGTTCAAACAAGTGTTCCCAACTTTGCAGAAAAACAGAGTAAAAAAGAGTAGTCATACCAAATTTTGTAAGAATTTCAAGATTGAAAACTCTGTCATTTAACACCTTTTGTTTCTCCATTTCTACAATGCGCTCTTCCCTAGTTAACACATTCTCCTCCACTAGCTTCTGAACAGGGGGACTAGGTCCCTTAACTGGTTTTGTTACAGGCCCTCTTTTAATCTCCTTCTTCACTTGTGATTTCTTTACTGACTTATGACCCCTTTAGATTTAACCAATTCAAACTCTGTTTCCTTCTTTATTTTATCCAAAATTGTAGTAATATCATCAGATTTTGTCTCACTCGACCCTATAGGTAGAGGTGTTGAGGTAGGTTCCTTAGACACATGACCCTCCCATCTTCTTTTCCTATTTTTTCTGTTTGGGTTTTGTTTGCTTCTATGGCACTTCCTATCACCTTTTGAACCTTTCCTCTAATAGAATATTGTTTCTTATCTCTTTTGGTGTGAGACTCTACCATCTTTCCCTTAACCTTTATTCTTCTTTATCATTTAGACTCAGTGGACTCATTTTGAGTTTAGTCTCAGTGACATCGTCAACTACTTCTGAATCTAGGAAAACCATTATCGAGGTGTTAGCACCTCGAACCCCTCTTCTACGCCACACCAAAGAAGCTTATTCTTCTTCATTGTGAACATCGGATGACTTGAGGGTTTGGTCGAACACACGTTGAGCACTGTGAGGGACCTGTTCCAACGATCTCAACTCTTGTTACAACAAAGTTGGTTTAACATATCCTCTAAGGGTGGACAAACTTTGTACGACCATAATTCTTTTGTTGTTGCTAAAATATTGTACTTTGGATCCTTACCCTCAGGCAAATCCCCTTTAAATAGCCACTCAGACATGGTAGATCACACAACTCTAGACTAGGCTTCACAACTAACTCGACCTTGGAATTTTAGGATTTCTAACCAGATAGAATTAAAGTGGAGGAACAAAGTAGGTATTCCCCAGATTTGAGTGCAGGAGATGCCACCACTTCAATGTGGGTGTTTTATTTCCAATCTTATGAACCCCACATACTTGTCACCTAGGCGGTACTAGCACTCGAAGAGCATTGTTGGCCTCGAGCGAACCCTTGGCCTGACTTACTTAACTCAGCGGAAGTCTATATTCATTATCTATAATGATCAATGAACTTAAGTAAACTAAAGAATAAAATAACTAAGAATGTTTAAAGGTTAAACATTCAACTTGTCCAAAAGTGGAAACCTAAGTCTTAACAATAAGAAATGATAATGAAAAAACACAAAGGACTAACATTTGAATGTCTATGAAGCCTCTAAAACAACTGAGATGGATGTTGGGACAAACCCCACAACACCCTAATGAACTAACTAGAAATCAATGAAAATAGATCCTCAAGAATGTATGTAGGCTCATCGACTGACTCTGAACTGCTCACTGGATCAACCGTGCGCTGGAACGTCGATCCTAGTTACCTGTGTCTCCATCACGAAACTATACATGACAACTGATATCAGTAGCTTAAATGTACGAGTATGAGAGTTGGAATGCTAAAACACATAGGATTCAAAGAAATTCCGAAAGAAACACTTACCTTGGATCTCTCATCTCATAAACACTTAACTTATCTCATTTCATTATAAAGCAGTTTAAAACAAGTGCAATGAAAATAAAAAAGAAAACTGTTTAAACATGATGTCAACTCATAATTATAATATCATCAAAGACATACCATGTTCCTTCTCAAAGTCTAATTGTGTAATACATGAATGAAGTCTCATATCCTCATTCATACTAAGTAGAACCCCTTGAAAATTCATGCAATTACTGTTGTGGGAGTTTCTCTAATCGACAACCATTATTTAAGAGCTATAATGATGATACAATATTTTGCCTTACGCTGCCAAGGCCATCCTATACCTTTCCATTAGTATAGAACTTGAACTACTAAGTGGATTCACTAGTCTATTATGAAAAGGGTTCATCTAAAAAGTATGCACCTTTTCTACCCAAGGGGGATACATGGTTTATGGAGACGTGGGTTATCCGAACTCGTGCTCTTCCCCAATACGGTAGTCAATACTACTCCCAAGATATACTAGTTCTTTATGTTTAAAAAACATAACTTCTTTTTGTAGTTTGAGATAATTGCTCAAAACATAGCTCAAAGGCTATCTTGAAAATCTTAGTTTCCTCTCTTGGTTAATTGTGAAAGCATTTACTTTTAATTGAAAACTATCTCAAAGGCTCTTTTGGAAATCAAAGTTTCCTCTTTACTAAAAACTAGCTCAAAAGCTCTTTTTGAAATCAAAGTTTCATTTCTTGTTCAAATGTGAAAACATTTTAAACTCTTTGGGAATACTTAGTCCCCATATACTACTTTGAATAACTAAACTTCAAACCTGAACTCTTTTACGCTTTATAGATCTTGAACTATAAGTCTTAAAACAAAGTTAAATGCATTTGCAAAAGACTTCTTGAAAAGACTCTGTGAACTTCCTAGACTTGGTTCTTGACTTTCCTTGAATTTGAAGTTATGGATTCAAGGTTGAAATTCATGTTTCTGGATGAATTCTATATTTTTAGAAGTCGTTTAGAGTAGTTAGAATCATTAGGAAGTATTAATACACTTTAGAAAGGCTTAAACACTCTTAATGATGAAAACTGGGTGAAAAATACCGATCTAGGCACATCCGCGACGCAGCGTGCTAGCGACAAAAATTCAGAGGACCCATTTGGGCGCACTGCCCCAGGATCTCTGGCAGAGATGGGCGCGCCGCGCCTGACCTTCCCCAGGTATGCCTGACGAGTTTCTTCTCTTGTTTTCTGACATTAAATCGTTTTAATTCGATTATTTTTCTCAAATTCACTTTAGATTCATGTACCCACATCATGTACATAAGGATTTAACCCAATTAAATTAATAAGAAACACTTTTAGATCAAGAAACTATTAAATCCCAACTGATGTTCAAGAACGAAAGCAATTCAAGAAAAACCAACAAGAACATTCAAATTCTGATCTTTTTAGAACTGATTCACGCTGAATCAAACACACTTGGCACGTGAGTGATCAAGACCAACGTTATGGAAATCTCACATACCTGTTTAGGGATCACCCTCAACGAAATCCTCAAGTTGAACTTCGACGATCTTGACGAATCTTTGAACGCCCTTCTCATTTCTCCTATTTTCTCCTTTTCTTTTCTCTTCTCTTATAACCCTAACTCTTTTGGTAAAAGTATAAGCTAATCTAATTCATCTTAAACCTCTAACTTAATTACCAAAAATGAAATAAATTAATAGGGTAAGGAAAAGACCAAACTACCCCTTCGAAATCCGGATTGGACTTTCCTTATTCCAACAACCCAACTTCCAAAAAGCATAACTCACTCATACAAACTCAAACTTGTGCAAACTTGGCGGCATTGGAAATATCATTCCAAGAGCTTTCCAACCATATTTGATGTGCTTCTAACGCATTCTGAGCTAGAAGTTATAGTCGTTTGAAGTTGACTAAAAACTCAACTTTTTCTAACTTAAACAAATTTCTAGATTTTTTTATTACTTCCAAAATTAGTTTTTAGCTTCTTCGTAGCTATTTCAAATTGCGAGATGTTACAATATTATCCCCTTGGGAACATTTGTCCTCAAATGAGATTACTCTTACTAGGCTAAGGGTGTAACATGCAACATTCAGTTCAAATTCCCACAAGCAAATGCAAAACAACATGCCAACTTGTAAATAAATACCAAGAAAGGTATTAGTACCTTAATGTGGAATTTCTCTGGGTTCAAAGAGATGTGGATCTATTCTGCATTAATACACAACCCAAGCCAATTGTAGATGCATCACAATACATCACAAAACTTGAGTATATTATGGTAAGGTCAAAGCTAGGGCACTAGTCAACCTATTTTTCAATTCCTGAAAGCTTTTCTCATAACCTTCAAACTATTGAAACATAATTTTCTTCTAATTTAACTTGATAAAAAAGGATGAAATAGATGATAAACCCTCTTTGAACCTTCTATAGCAGTCATCCAAGCCCAAAAAACTCCTAATATCAATCGAACATGTGGGTCTAGGCCAACTCTGCACTGCCTCTATCTTTTGGGTATCAACTCTAATTCCATCAACGGACACTATGTGGCCTAATAATGCCACAGATTCAAAACAAAACTCACATTTAGAGAAGTTAGCATATAAATCCTTATCTTTCAAAGGCTAAAGAACTATTTTGATATGGTTAGCATGAACTTCTTCATTTCTGGAATAGATTAGAATGTCATCAATGAAAACGATAACAAATATCTAAGTAAGGCTTGAATATTCTATTTATAAAGTCCATGAATGTTGTTGTGCATTAGTCAACCCAAATAATATGACAAAAAAACTCATAATGACCATACTGGATTATGAAAGTTGTCTTCACAATATCACATTCCCATACTTTTAATTGATGGGAGCCAGATCTAAGATCTATCTTAGAAAAACAGGTGGCACAATGAAGTTGATAGGATAAATCATCAATCCTTGGAAGAGGATACTTGTTCTTGATGGTAACATTTTTCAACTGGCGGAAATATATACACATCCTAAGGGAACTGTGAACATCTCGCAAATTGAAATAGCTAGGAAAAAGCTTAGAAGTTAAAATAGTCTGTTTTGGAAAGAATTAAAATCTGGAAATTTTCTCAAGTTAGGAAAAAGTGAGTTTTGGGTCAACTCCAAGTAGCCATAAGTCCTAGATCAAGATGAGATAGGTGTAGTTCCAGATATGGTGGGAAATCCTTTGTAACAATCTTTGCAACACCGCCGAGTTTGCAAAATTTTGAATTCGGATGAGTGAGTTATGCCCTTTGAAAGTTGGGATGTTGGATTAAGGAAATGTCCAATCGGGAAACTAAAAGGGTAATTTGATCCTTTCCTTACCCAATTAATTAAATTCATTTTTGGTAATATTATTAAGGGTCTAAACTAAACTTGGTAAGCTTTTACGCTTTTGGAGAAATGTTAGGGTTTTGGAGAATGAACGCAAGAGAAGAAGAAAGGGAAATTGAGTCAAGATCATCGAGTTCATCTAGAATAACTTGTGGATTTTGTCAGGGGTGATCCCTACCAGGTATGTGAGTCTCTCATTGCGATTGGGTTCGTTCACCCACGCGCCAAATGTGTTTAATTCAGTGAAATTAGTTTTAAAAAGGGCTGAAAGTTGATGTTCTTGATTTCTATTCTTGAATTTAAGTGTGTTCTTGAATTAAGTTGAATGTTGGAGTTTTGAGACCTTAATTGTGGAGTTTTAGTGTTGCTTTCAGTTAGGTTCATGAGTATTAATGATGGGTATCGATATCTAAAATTATTTTTGAGAAGATATTCGAATTTGGGCTGAATTTAGGGTTGAAAAACAAAGATTGAAGAAATCATACTTGTAATGTCAAATAAGTCTGCATCATGGACTTGTTCCCTCTGTGAATAAAAAGACATTTTGCATTTCGGACAAAACGCAGTATCCTCTATCTAAAAATTTAATTTCGCAAATATCTTCTCGGAGAATCTCTGCATCGCGAACTTGCTCCACGATGGTGATTTCATACATTTTCTTTAGTTTAGGTTTCTGAAATCATTCCTAAACATCAAGAGTTCGTTCTAAACACAAATAATACTCCTTAAATCCATAATTCAATTCAAGGATCGAGTAAGAGTCAAATTCAAAGTAAGAGAGACAAGATCAAAGTTGAGAGTCAAGTCAAGTAAAGTTCATTAAAGTTTTCATGAGTCTTTTTACAAATGCTTTAACTTTATTTTAAGACTTAAGAGTAAGTTCAGTAAAGAGTAAAGTTGAAGTAATTTATTCAAAGGAGTATATGGGAACTATGTATTTCCAAATAGGTGTAAAATAAATGTTATCACATTTAAACAAGAAGGGAAACTAAGATTTCCAATAGCCTTTAGGCTAGTTTTCAGAAAAGAGTAGTAGTTTTCTAAACGAAGCAAGCAGGATACTGAGATTTCCAAGATAAACTTTGAGATACGTTTTGAGAATTAATCTCTAATTACAGAAGAAGTATGTTTATTTTAAAAAAATAAGAGTGGGTATATTTTGGGAGTAGTATTGAGAACCGAATTGGGAGAGAGTTCAGACAAGCCACAACCCCCATAAACCATGAAGCAATATGGGTAGAAAAGAATCATACTTTTTAGATGATTCCTTTTCAAAATAGACTAGTGGATCCATTAGGCAGTTTAGGTCTTATACCTTTTTCTTGGTATAGGATGCGCTGGTAGTGTGAGGTAAATCATTGTATCATCACTGTAGCTCTTAAGTGATGTTTGTCGGTTAGAGAAACTTCCACAGAAGTTATTATATTTTATATACGTTAGCTCATTTGTATTTTTACACACATCTCAAACTCAAAGTTATTGTATCTTTGCATACATACAGAGTTTGCAACATGTTTTATACAACTTTTATTTATATTGACTTGGTTTTAAATTGCTTTACGTTGAAATGAGTCAGTTATGTTAAGTTGAGTTAGGTAAGTTCTTCAGTTCCTTCAAACTCTTTCTAGCCTATGTTGTTTAGCATTCCAACTTGCATACTCGTACATTCAATGTACTGATGCCAGTTTGCCTACATCGTATTATGATGCAGACGCAAGTAACTAGGATCGACATTCCAGCGCATAGTTGATCTTGTGAAAAGCTCAAATATAGTTGGTGAGCCTCCTTTTTTTCTGGAGGACTCCCTTCTATTGCTTTCAGTATATTTCAGTTTCCTTAGAATATTATGGGGTTTGTCCCAACATCCATCTCAGTATTAGAGGCTTCATAGATAGACAATGACATATTAGTCCTTTAAGTTTTTTAGTATTACTCTGAATTGTTAAGATGTGGGTTGCCATTTTTGGCCAAGTTGAATTTCTGGTATTTTATAACATTCTCAGTTATTTCAGTATTCAGTCACTTTGTGCTATTTATCTTTATTGCATATTGTCTTCCACTGATTTAAGTAAGCCAGACCAACAGTTCGCTTGGGGCCAATAATTTTCTTCGAGTGTCAGCCACGTCCGGGGTGTAGACTCAGGGCATGAAAAACTTAGTATCGAAGCACAGAGTTCAAGAGTCCTAGAGATTCTATGAAGCATGTCTGTAGAGTCCTAGTTATCAATGTGAAGTGCGTCACATCTATAATTAGAAGGCTACAACATTTAGGAATTTCTTTACTTCTTTCGTACTCATTTCATACATTAGAGTTTGATCTCTAAAAGTTTCTTTCTAATTCGTGTATGCATGTGCTTTCAGAGAATCATGCCTAGAAGGAGTGTTGAGGAACAAGAGTTACCAAATACACTAGAAGTGCAACATCAAGGGGAAGTTATTCATGATGAATTCCGTGAAGCTATCCGGATGTTAAGTCAAGTTGCGACCAATTAAGTTGTACGAAGAGATAATCAACAAGAAGTGGCAAATCATTCAAGGATCTGTGAGATTTTAAGGATGAAACCCCCAAGCTTCAGAGGTTCAAGTGCCACTGAGGATCCAGAGAACTTCATTGAGGAGCTGAAAAGGGTATTTGATTTGATTCATGTTGCTGAGGCAGAGAGGGTGGAGCTAGTTGTATACCAAATGAAGGGTGTCGTTAGAATCTGGTTCGACCAATGGAAAAAGAATAGGGTTGAGGATGCGCTAGTAGTGAGTTGGGATGTATTTGAGAGTGCTCTCTTGGGGAGTTTCTTTCCTCGTGAGTTGCGAGAGGGAGAAATAAGAGATTTTTCCACCCTTAATCCAGAGTCTATGAATGTTCATGGGTACAATTTGAAATTCACACAACTTTATTGCTATTCTTTGGAGGTGGTTGTTTTAATGAGGAACATGATGAGTTTATTTGTTCCTAGGTTGTTTTGTCAGTCAAGCAAGGAAGGCAAGACAACTATGCTGATATGGGATATGAACCTAGCAAGGTTTTATTATTCATGTACAACAAGTTAAGGAGGATAAGATGAAGGATAGAGAAAAGTTTAAGAATAAGAGGACTAAGACATCAGGGAGCGAGTTTAGGCAGCAAAAGAGTAATGCTAGCCGGTCATCCCTCCAAAAGAAGCAAAAGGAACTTGCTTCACCATCTGCAAGTGCACCTGCTCCGAAGAAATAAAATGAGTACAATAGTCAAAAGTTCAAAGAAAAGCCATCCTATTATCAAGATAGTATTTCACAAAGGGATAGTAGTCCTCCTGTATGTGCTAAGTATGGCAGAAACCACTTAGGTATTTGTCGTAAGGGCTTTACTGGTTGTTTCAAGTGTGATCACAATGGTTATTTACTAAGGGAGTGTCATGAGAACTGAAAAGGTAGTGGAAATCAGAGCAATAAGGACCAATTTTCTCAAGTTGCTCCATCAGATAGAGCTTCATCTAAAGGGGATACTTCTGGTGCTGGCGGAGAAACAAACTGTTTATAGGATATCGACAGTCTCCAAGAGCAAGAGGGTTCACCAGATGTTGTCACCGGTATAATTCAAGTCTTTGAGTTATTGTTTATTCTTTGCTAGATGCAGGAGAAAGTTTACCTATTTAAACCCCTTATGTTGACATGAATTTTGATGTTACCCCCTAGCAATTTAGTGAACCATTAAGTGTTTCTACACCAGTTGGTGAGTCCATTCTAGCAGAGAGAGTCTGTCGTGATTGTCCCATTTTTGTCAATTACAAGAGTACCATGACTAATTTAATTGAATTGGACATGGTAGACTTTGATGTCATTCTTGGTATGGACTGGCTTCATGCATTTTATGCCTCAATTGATTACAGAACTCGAGAATTAAAATTTCAATTTCCAAATGAGCCAGTCTTAGAGTGGAAAAGTAGTTTAATAGTGCCTAAAGGTCGTTCCATTTAATACCTTAAGGCAAGCAATTAGTTTCAAAGGGTTGTATCTCTCACTTAGTTTGAGTTGATGATTCAAGTGTTGAGAGAGAGTCAAAGAGTTTCCAAATGTCTTTCCGCCATAGATCTTCTTCTAGATAATCATCCTATCTTTATTCCACCATACAGAATGGCACCAACAGAGAGTTGAAAGACCAGTTGAAAGATCTGTTAAACAAGGGCTTTATTCAACAAGTATCTCACCTTGGGGAGCTTTAGTCTTTTTTGTGAGAAAGAAAGATGGTTTCCTTAGGATGTGTATAGATTACCATCAGTTGAACAAGGTCACCATCAAGAATAAGTATCGTATCCTAGATTTTATGGTCCTTTCGATCAGCTATAGGGTACATATTTTGTTTCTACGATTGACCTCAGATAAGGCTAAGACTAGTTGATGATAAGGGAATGTGATATTCCAAAGACAACTTTCAGAACCAGATATAGGCATTATGAGTTTTTGGTCATGTCCTTTGGGCTGACTATTGCGTCTGCAACATTCATGGATTTTATTAATAGAGTCTTTAAACCTTATCTGGATATGTTTATTATCGTCTTCATTGATGACATACTAATTTATTCAGAACGAAAAAGATCACGCTATTTATCTCAGAATAGTTCTTCAGACTTTGAAGGATAGAGAATTGTATGCCAAGTTCTCTAAGTGTGAGTTTTGTCTTGAGTATGTGGCATCATTGGGTCACATAGTTTTTGGTGATGATATTAGAGAGATACTCAGAAAATTGAGGCAATGCAGAATTGTCCTAGACCCATATCTCCAACTAATATTAGGATTTTCTTGGGTTTAACTGGCTAATATAGAAGATTTGAAGAGGGTTTCTCGTCCATTTCATATTTTTTGACGAAGTTGACTCAGAAAATAGTGAAGTTTCAGTGGTCTGAAGCTTGTGAGAAGAGCTTTCAGGAATTAAAGAAAAGATTGACTACTGCCCCAGTCTTAACCTTATCGGGAGGTACTCAAGGTTTTGTGGTGTATTGTGATGCATCTAGAGTTGGTTGGGGTTGTGTTCTTATGCAGAATGGCAAAGTTATAGCTTATGCCTCTAGAAAGTTGAAAGTTCATAAGAAGAGTTACCCAACCCATAACTTAGAGTTGGCTGTTGTAGTATTCGCTTGAAAATATAAGCGTCGTTATCTTTATGGTATTCTTTTTGATGTTTTCACCGATAACAAGGATCTTTAGGTGGTGTTTAGTCAGAAAGAATTTAATTTTAGACAGAGAGAAAGGTTAAAGTTACTCAAAGATTATGACATGAGTTCACTTTATCACCTTGTTAAGGCTAATGTATTTTTGATGCCTTGAGCAAGTTATTTATGGGTAGTACCACCAATTTTGAGGAAGATAAGAAAAAGTTAACAAAGGAGGTGCATAGACTTGCATGATTAGGAGTTCGATTAATGAAACTACAACAGAAAGAGGATTAATGGTGATGAGAGGGTCGAAACCATCATTAGTGTCATAAGTAAAAGGCGGGCAAGACCAAGACCCTATCTGGCTTGAATTAAAGGAAAATGTTCATAAGCAAAAAGTGATGGCTTTTGAACAAGGGGGAGATGGTGTATTAAGATATCAAGGTAGTTTGTGTGTACCGATGGTAGATGATTGAATTACTAGAAAGTTTCACCTATGAAAGGCATTATGCTAGTAAGAAGGGAAATCAGTGTATAGAGAAGCTACTTGAGAAGCTACTTGAGAAGCTAAAGAGGATAGGAAGAAGAGATACCCAAATCTTTTCGAATCTCAAGAAGTTCCAAATTAAGGTACTAATCCTTTTATTGGCATTAATAATAAGTTGGCATGTTGTGTTTATATTTTGTTGTTGGGTGTTTTAGATGAATGTAAGATGTTACACCATAATCCTAATAAGAAGTAATCTCATTCGAGGACGAATGTTCCAAGGAGAGATATTGTAATATCTCGTAAATTGAAATATCTAGGAAGAAGCTTAGAAATTGAAATAGCCAGTTTTGGAAAGAACTAAAATCTATTGATTTTATTAATTGAGGAACACATGAGTTTTTGGTCAACTTAAAATGGCCATAACTCCTAGCTCAGGATGAGTAGGTGTAATTCCAGATATAGCTAGAAAGCCTTGTAACAATCTTTCCAATGTTGTCGAGTTTGCAAAATTTTGAATTTGAATGAGTGAATTATGCCCTTAGGAAGGGGGTTGTTGGATTAAGAAAACTCCTATACAAAAATTAAAAGGGTAATTTGGTTTTTTCCTTACCCAATTAATTAAAGTATAACTTACCTAAATCCCATAGTGTAAGATCTAAATTACATTCTATCCCTTCTTTTTTTAAATTTACGAAAATCCCTTAAAATAATGTTATTCCAATACATAGCAAACAAGTCAGATACATTAAATCTTATACATTAAAATAAATTCAGTTACACTTAAAAAAAAAAGAGAATATAAAATTGATTGTGAGTTCCTCAAACCACATTAATTTAATTGATTTCAATCTCTTCCAAATCTTATCAGATTCAATCAAATCAAAATTTAAATTTTCTTCCAAATCTATCCGCCTTTGATTCAAAATTCTAATTTTTTTCTCTCAATTGTATTTCAAATTCGTATGGCTTCAAACAATTCAAATTTTCTTCTTTCAATTCTTCCCCCAATCATAATAGATTTTAAAAGGTGAAAACAATAGCCGATACATGATCATGAATACATTCAAGAATCTGGGAAATCAAAGTGAGTTATGAATGATACATAAGTGGAATTTCAAATTTCTTCTCCCAATTAAAAGAAGATCCTTTCAATTATGATTCAAAATCACAAAAAAAAAAATGAGAAGGGACATCATGGATATTTTGTTGGTAAGACAATGAAGAATCTAAAAAAAAAAAGATCTGACATTCAAGAATCTGGAAAAAATACGAGTCTCGATTTGCAATGTATAAAATAAATCAGAGCTTTAATTGCATATTAAAATAGATCTGACAACCACAGGTATGAAACTAAATATATTTTGTTGTTAATACGATTTTTATTTGTATTTTATAGATGAGCACACAATCGTGATACATTAGTATTTGTGCTTCTAGTATAAATTGATAAGTACTATACTCTTATTAATTAGATATATTAAATAAGTAATCTTGGAATTAAAGATCAACACGTTATCGTGTGATACATGTAATATTAATTTAAATTATTGTATCATTACCAAATATCTAACATGATACATTACTATTTGTATATCTTGTTGTTTGTGCAATACTATACTTTATAGATGATACATTATGCATATAATTTGTTGTAAAAACATCAAAATGTTCAACAATGAGGTAACTATCATATTAAAGTTATATTTTGTATATGATATTAAGTATATAAGTTCAGTTGATGCATAGAAATAACTGTTTTACGGAATGCATCACTAATTTTTTTAATGTTAACAGGTTTTTCAATCATCAGAGTATCTTTATTTAGTCTATGATTCTAGAAGAAGATATATTGTTTTCCTTGAAAGAAAAATATGCAATTGTGAAAAATTTCAAGTTGATAAGATGCACTTTTTTTATATAAATTTTATTTTTGTTGTAGATGATAATGTATCTGATACAATAAGGTTGTGAAAGAATAGTGTGTGTAAGCTGAAATAAAGTGCATCTATAAAGGTATCATTTAGTAGTTGATTACGTATTTGATAAAATAAGATTATCAATGATTATGAATTTATGTATCAAGATATTTAATTGATACATTGTGTTTTAATCAAAATAAACGAGATACATTGATTATTAAATATCAGATGCATGGAACAAACAACCATTGTAGCAGTGATGCATTTAATCAATAATAACACTAAAAAGACTAATTTAAGAATCAAAATAAATGAAATACATTGTGTCTTTGGCAGTGTGCAATGACTGATCCAACTTCTTTCTCTTTTTTTGAACTTGTTTTTCAATGTAAATTTAGAACTCGAACATGTATAAACATAAAATTTCATCATTTTAATAAAAAACTATTAATGACTTTTGTACTTCCATCGATTAATTCCTATTAAATATCTAATTTAATAATATTGATCATCCATAATATATATATATATAATACATATATATATATATCTGTTATGTATATATATATATATATATATATATATACATATATATACATATATATATACATACATATATATATATATATATATATATATAATATCTATGTATGTAATATATGTGTATATATGTCTATAGATGTATATATATATATATATATATATATGTATCATATATATCCCTATTGTAGATATCATTCTATATATAGATATATATCTATACATTGTATATATGATCCTATATATATATATATATATTATATATATATATATACATATGTCATAGTATGATACATACATATATATATATATATATACTATATTATATATTATATAGATATATATCTATATATTATATATATATATATAGATATATATATACATATGTATATTATGATACATATATTATATATATATATATATATATATATATATATATATATAGTATACTATATATATATCTATATATACACGTAAGTTGATCATCATCATACATATAATCAACATAATAATAATAATAATAATATAATAATCATCATAAAATACTAATTAATAACAACAACAACCACAACAACAACAACAACAACAACAACAACAACAACAACAACAACAACAACAACAACAACAACAACAACAACAACAAACAACAAGAAGAAGA
>JAKWJD010001766.1:47847237-48071167 GCA_027705065.1 Solanum peruvianum | reverse complement strand
GGTTAGTGATGAGGGCATAGGACAGAGAAAATTCCATCTCACTCTTTTGAATCCAAGGGATTGCCTCAGGGAAGAGGCCAGTCCCTGAAAAAGCCATCTCGATTGGTATCATTCAAATGCGAATAAAGTCCTGATTGATGCATAAAAGTGAAATAATAATAATGAGAGGCTTTTTTCCGTTGATGGTCATCTTACCTGTCTCCTACGCTACCCTCTCAACTAGATCAATCGCTTTGTCCGTATTTATTGAAGAGGTGCCCTGTGGAACATGTATTATGGAATTGAACTCTTTATTACATATTTCTTTTCTTACTGATTGAATGAAACTTATGTAGTCGATCATGATGGGAAGATCCCGCTAGGATCTCGGCACCCCTCCTCTGCACTTATTCCATCTATTTAGTCAATGACTCAGCCTTTAGTCTGCTTTGAATCATCCTATCTGCAATTATTCCATCTATTTAGTCACTGTAAGTGATTTCATACGTCAAAGTCTAATGAGAAGATATTAAGAGTCAATGTAAGTGATTTCATACTCCATAAATATCAACTAGAATAGTTGGAAAACAATCTCTTCGGAAAAAGAGGCCCTTTCTAGATCTAAGCGAATTCGACGCCACTGAGTCAATTCAAAGCTGAACCGATTCAACTGCAGTCAAAAGGTAAAATCCTCCCCTGCGTTGATAGAAATAGCTTTCTTTTCATCCAACTATTAATATCATAAGAAAGTTGTTAGCTTAGGGCAGAGGTATGCCACAAGCCTACCTGAGTTCCACAACATTGATGTCGTTGATTATTCATTTTTTGGGTGACCGTTCTGGAATGAACAACGACCGACTCCCTATTCAATCGAACTAAAAAATTAGACACCTTACACTCTATACTCTTGACAATTAGAACAACTAAATCAAGCTTCAGAAAAAAATGAATTTTTGCTTTCTATTCTATCTATATGGTAGATTGGATTGACGGATGGTGCACCTGTAAACAATTCATAGAACATGTTCATTTTCGTTTGCTTCGTTTCCTCAATTGCTCTTATATAGCAAGTTCATTAGGAAAATCCAATTTGGAGCAATAACCATTCATGCATTCTAAGTCAATAGTGAATTGTTCCAATATCCATATTTTCTTTTTAAATAGATTTAAATAGAAAGGAGGTAAGATAAAGATTATGAATTCAGAGATAGAATCAATCGAAATTGAAAGGATGAATCAAATCCAATTACAATCAAAAGGGAAGAACAATTAAGGAAAACAACACTCAAGGCGCAAGTACAATAAAAAAGCAATTTAGTAATCCGGGAAAGGTTTTCACTGATTTTGTATTTGTAGCATTTTGGCGACATGGCCGAGTGGTAAGGCAGAGGACTACAAATCCTTTTTTCTCCAGTTCAAATCCGGTTGTCGCCTAATGAACGAAAAAGTTGAAATATATTCTTTTGATATAACCCGCCGAATGATTCCCCAGCAGACGGTTGATACTTGTTTGATTATAAAAACTAAAACTATTGCATATTTAGGCTTCTTCAAGGAAATATTCGAATGCTAGAGGGGCTATCAAGACTCCGAAATCTTTCTTACATTATACGATAAGTTAGTAAAGGCATTCCAGGATATGATAAGAGTGAAGAAAATCCCTTAGTAAGTCAGGTACCTAGAAAGGGAAAATAAGAGTAAGCAAGGCTTTTAGCAGAAAAAGATGAAAATCGACTCTTTATCGCATGTTCATTCTTCCAACAATTTATACGGCTTGATGAGGCACGCTTTTCATGCAGAATCAGTCTTATCTGGTGCCAGCTGTGGAAAGATTCCCTAGTTCCAGCCAACTCTTATATAGCACGGTTTGTCGGAGCGGAGCGGATCAATGGCAAGGGACCCGTGACAATTAGTTCTAAGAATCGGGGTTAGAAGGATCCTTTTGCGTAAGCCTATGTTGACGGTCCCTCTAGAGGGGGATTCCTATAGGGGTAGGGTTTAAGAATGCTCTCTTTCATAGGTTTACGAAGAAAGGGATGAAAACACATTAGCTTTTAAACCTGATTTTGGTGTGCCTTTAAGAGTCGAGAACATTCTTTCTGAGGCTGATCTTTCGGCTGGGGTTAGGGACCAAATATCATTATCTGATTAAGGGGGTTTATTTAGTTCTTGTTCCGGCGGTTGATCTTTAAGCATCTTTAGTTGTTGGTGTAAGCGCGTAAGCGAGGCCAAACAGATTGGACTTAAGCCCATCAATCGTACTTGAGTTGCCAACCCTTTTTTCAAGGAGCTCTCTAGCACCTCAGCTAACTCTATTTTACATAGCCTTAAAAAAGGAAAAAGTATATATACACAATAGATGATATATTGTATATAAATATCCCTCAACATTTGATATGTGAGAAAACTCATTGCTTGTATATCCTATTAAATATTTTATGAAAATAAGTATATAGACTATCTAGTCAAAGTATATATACACTAATGATGATCTATAGGATAAAAAAGCATCACATATGTGAGGGATAGAAGTAAAAGCATGTATATCCAATTACGCATTACCCCCCAAAAATCAGTTGTGTTATGATATTTCATTATCCTAAACCACTCTTAAGTGGATGTTTTCCTCGAGCTTATTGTCATGTTAGACAGATCTTAAATTATTTTTATATGAGTCACGGTGAAAATGCTATATATAACTATGATCATAAATCTGTGAGTATATCTAAATATCTTAACGTTGTCTTTGATTTGTCGGATAAGGCTAAAGGTGAGGCTGATACACACCACCCTGATAGTTTAATAGAATTACAAAAGAAGATAGAGTCTCTTGCGTATCCTTATGATAGTATGAAGAATATTTTTCAGGCTGCACCGCAGATCATGAACTTATTATTTCAAGATGATGAACCCACTGCTAGAAGTTATTTGTTGGATAAGGAAGAATATCTCACTTTTAAAAAGAGAATATTTATAAAGTATTATCATCGTTATACCCTTGAAGGTATTATAGTTCATATATTTGGTTTAGTTTTCAATAGTATAGAGGATAGCCCCGCCGTTCGGCTTTCTACCCTAGTTAATCAACTAGATCGCACTGTTAGACTCAAGATCTAATGATATATGAAAGGGATAAATCTATAAAGGGTGAATTTTCTCTTGATGGTAAACATAAGAATGTAGATATCTTATTGGTAGAATTTTTATTAGAAAGAAACCTCATAACTATTACTAACGATTTATCTATATCAAGTCAAAAGATAGAAATTAAAGATAAGAAGGATAGGTTTTATAAGAAACGAGCATCCTATGTTTTTTGTAATTTTTGATGTACAGATTATTCCCATCCAGCTAAATCTGCCTATGGTATGTCCGCCTAAAGATTGGCATGTTGCAAAACTTGTTGGTGGTAAACCTACTAGTCTATCGGACCTTACTGGGGGTTATTTATACGAACCCGTTGGTGATATATATTTGTATAATCGTTATTAGTTGTTAGCAGTCTGTGACAAGGATAAGTTTAATATACTATTGAATGATAAATATCAAGAAATTTGTGATGCAATGAACTCATTGCAAAAGGAGTCTTTTGAGATCAATGTTGTTATGCTAGATTTTATTAAGGATAATTATAAATCCCTAGTTAGGGAGGGGCTTCTTATGCCTCGTATTCTAGCATCGATTAATATACCTGTTGCAATCAAGAGTTTAAGGGATACCTTCCTTAAATATGAAAATAAGGGGTCTATCACATACCAGAGTGTGCTGGATGTGTTCTTGGCTGATGTGCAACAATTCCGTTATAATGGTTTTATACTAGATTTTTCTTCAGCTTACGCGTGGTAGGAATTACGCGGGGTATGAATTTTATCTGCCGGCCTTCGTTGACTTCCGTGGTAGGAGTTACTGCTCTGGTGTATTACATTTTCATGAACGTGATATAGTGAGGTCTTTAATTGTATTCTCTAGACGAACTGTTAAAGAGAGTCAAATGAATACCCCCCCCCCTTCAAAGGGGGGTGCTGCTATAGCTCAAAAGATGTACCTTGCTGCGACCGCCTTTCAATAAAAAAAATACCCTTCCTATGAAGAAGCCTTGCAAGCTGGTTTAGATCTTGAGAGTCTAAAATGCCCTAAAGATCTCATAAAGTGTGCTTCAATAGCCAGGGACCTCTATTAGTACATATCCAAGATTGTTACTCTAGCGGTGGAGTCTACTAATGTATCACCGTATTAACTTCCTGTAACTCAAGATGCATTTGCTAGCGCTTATCAGATAATTAGTTACTTTATGTTAGATTTTGAACTTGCTAAATATACAAAACTTTTTCCTACTAAAGTTCTTAATTCAGAACATCTACGTATAAACGATATTTATGATATCTTTCTATCGGAGCTTATAGAGTACTTAAAAGCCACTGAGAATAGAATTTGGAAGGATGGTTCAATTATTATCAAATATGTATGCCCCCTTATTCATAGAAATTTAGTGAAATCACTGCTAATGCCCTTGGTCTATGTGAAGACTGCGTACAGTATGGCTGACAATCTATATAATGAGTTAAATGTCCTTTTAGGTAAAAAAGAATGCTTGGAGCTGGCGAGACATATAGAAATTTTCTTTAAAAAGAGATATCCTCATATAGTCAACCTTATGACTTTAATACGTGCTGTAGGCTAGGTTGTATCTGCATGTGGGGCACCTATCTATTATTCAACCCCTATGTTTACTATAGTGCAAGACTATATGAAATCGGAAGCTGTTAATATATGGTTATATGATCGTCAAAGCAAGAAAATACGCCAGGTAACGCTACGTGTTCCCACACCCAAACGTGATCGAAGAAAGGCTACATCAGCAATTTTTGCGAATTTTATTCATCAGAAAGATGCTATTATAACATTTAATATGATCAAAAATATGAAAAAGAGGGGAATCTCGATATATACATTTCACGATGATTTCATCTCTACCATGGATTTCTCACATGCTATGGGTGAGAGTTACATAGAAATCTTATTAAATAGCCCCACCCAATGGAATATATTAACTCATTCCTTGCGATAAATCTCTTTGATGAAGCCTGTACCCCCTGCGGGCTGTGTCAGATACATATAGATGGTTGCTTCGCTTTAGATGATTTGTACAGCCGCCTTGATAATATACCCTGCCCTAAAGAATACACATTGACAAAAAAAAGAGGGATATATGGTATAAGCGGCTTACAGAGATCTCCAAAGCCTACTATCATTATATTCTATCTATATGATTGACGGATTCAGCCCCTATACCTAAATGTATTAAATCTTCTGCTTATTCATCCTATTATACTAGATTAGATAAGTACCGCGGGGAAATACGTAAACAGATGGATTACCAGTATATTTATAGTATGCACTTATGAATAAGACTAACACATCAATGATAAGGTCTAATATAATAAGGAAAAGACCTTACAGTACTAGGATTAGTATGGATTACTTAGGGTGTCTTTTATATATCAGGAAAATGTATTGTAATGACCCCTATCCCACGCTGAGAATAGCCTACACTAAACTGATCGATGGTTTATTAAGATGTAAAGTGTGAGATTATAGTGAATCTTATTATGTACCTGCTATTCAAGTACGCATACTGTAAATATTCGGAGTATGGAAAATTCACTATTCATTATAGCATGGAAACTAGTAGCAGTATAACAATTATGCCCTAGGCCAAGCTATCACGCTTTGAGTGGGTGGGGTAAATCAACCTGTTAGAGATATAGTTGATGAATATGTTTGGTAAAAAGCTGAGGCTTACGACGTTGTTGTTCTAACCGACATATTCATTCGAATCTATTATGACCAAAACCTCTCTAGTGTAAAGATTAATATCTCTAATGATCAGATAGCTTACCTGATCACTGAAAGTGTGGTAAGCGATGAGGTGTATGATCGTATAGCTGTGCCAAAGATTGAAAATCATAAACCTAAGTACCTTAAGCATATCACAAGACTGAAACCTAATTGCAAGGAAAGAAGATCCTTCATTGTTGCAGATACTGAAACCATTCTGGTAGAGTCCGATACTGATCAGATAGAGAAAGTGCACATGACATATGCTGTGGGCTTTGTAGTGGTCAAACCCGGCTCTGCCCCATCTAAAGAGAAGGTTGTAGTATTGAAACATATTTCAGTGAAGAGCATTCGGTTTTTCTATATGATACTTTCCGTAAAAGGAGCTATAAGATGCCGAGCGAGTTTATCAATCGTTTAGCTCACGTAGTTCGCAAAGATCCTTCTATTTATACCATCTACTTCAAGAACTTATCTCGATCTAATGACTATCTCTTTTTGAAATTCTTTGCTAGCGGTGCTATCAAATACACCTTTAAGCCTCTTATAAAGGATCGTCAGATATATGAGCTTGTTATCTATAACGGTAAGAAATTGCTATTACGTCTGAGGGATTCCCTCAAGATTTTACCCGACCGGCTCGATGACTTAGCTCTAAATCTCTGCCCCTTTAGGAATAAAGGTTTCATACCGCATAATAATGTGAATGAGTCTAATATCTTCCATCTTAGGGATGAATTGTTAAAATATATGAAATAGGATATCCTTTTATTAGGGGGTGTTATGCATAGAGCTCAAGAAATATATTATGAACTCTTTTAGATTGATATAGTTAAAAAAATGACCCTATCATCTTTAGCTCTCGATAATTTT
Source organism: Solanum peruvianum (assembly GCA_027705065.1). Classification (NCBI taxonomy): domain Eukaryota; kingdom Viridiplantae; phylum Streptophyta; class Magnoliopsida; order Solanales; family Solanaceae; genus Solanum; species Solanum peruvianum. The sequence goes on along the minus strand of JAKWJD010001766.1, from coordinate 48,064,477 downwards.
CACACTCTCTATTACGATCCAAAAAAATGGCCTATCTATATACCCAATAGGAATGAAGATACATTTATTCACCACGAGTACTATGACGGCCATAGCGATACATACATACTTTACGACAAAGAAATATATTATTATGATGTTAACTCATTATATCCATATTATATGAAAAACTTTCCAATGCCGGGGGGAGAGCCTTTGTGGATGGATAAATGTGAAGATATGGATTAGACGTCCTCTTTGGCTTTATTGAGGCCTATGTAGTAGCACCCCCTGGTATGAAAAGACCTTTCTTGCCATATGTTTTCTAAAAAAAGCCTAATCTTCCCAACAGGTGAATTTCTTGGTGTTTAATAGTTAAGAATTAAAATATGCTATAGGATACCATGTGACCCCTCTTTGCGGATACATCTTTCAAAAGATTACCCCTTGAACCCCCTTAGGAGATTTTGTTACCACTCTCTTGGAAAAAAGGATCAAAGCAAAGAAAGATGGGAATAATTCCCTAGCATTTGTCAACAAGATCCTTATGAATTAACTCTACGGTAGATTTGGTATTGATCCCGGAACCACGGTGACAGAGGTCTGCGATTATCAGAGATATACGAGCCAATTTAAACTGCTGGTTTTATCGATGCTGAGATGTTTACCCATGAGTTCTATATAGTTACTTATAAAACGAATATAGAGTGGGGTCCAGATACTGAGTGGAACCCTCCAAAGATATCATCTGTCCAACTGGCTGCGGCTATCACAACATGCGCTCGTATCCATATGCACCCTTACATATCCAGAGATGATTGTCACTATACCGATATCGATTCCGTCCTTCTTAATGGCCTACTTCCAGATTCACACATATCTTCCACGGAGTTAGGAAAGTTTAAACTGGAGTATGCATGCTATGAGGGTATCTATTTAGCGGGCAAGAGCTATACTCTTTTTAAAAAGGTTCACGATGCAATTATTAAACATAAGGGGGTGGCTAAATCCCTTGTAACTCCTGAGTGATATAAAAAACAATACGAAAATCGAAATCGCACCACGGAGGCCATTGTGAAAACCCTATTCCATGTTAATTAGAAGAAGCTGGAGGTCGGTGAAAGGTCTATTAATGTCCACTTAGGAAGCCCTACTAATACCAAGAGGGAAGCGGTCTATGACAACAATAATGCATGGGTTGATACAAAACCCTTCCATGTGAAAGACTACGCAGGAAAAGAGATAAGAGTATTAGAATGGAAACTTCACTGTCTTCAAAAAGAGTATGAGCTTTTTAGAGCTACTATCAACAAATATAAGAATGGTAAGAGTCAAAACTCGGATGGTAAGAGTCAAAACTCGGATGGTAAGAATCATAACACGGATGACTATGAGATGGAGTATTCAAACCCTGGAGGCGCATCAGGCCCCTACTCTATACATCCATCCCCTGAAGAAGTCAAAGAGGAATAAGAAAAAAAATCCTGGTTAGCCTTTCAGAGCAACAATTTCTTCCACAACTGCATTTAGGTAGCGCTATAGTTCGTTCGTGATACCCCCAGCCCGGGAATCATAACCACTCCTTAAAGGCACCATAAACTGAAGTACACTCTGATGTACGGGGGCTCCAACACTCAATACTGAAGATGTCTTATCAAGGCTTTCTTTTTTCCGATTCATAATAGAATAAACCTATATCTAATGAGAAATCAGCGGCATAGGTAAATTTCTTAACCCATGTAAGGTCTCGCTAAAAGATCCTAATTTCCAAAGGTACTTAATAGTTCTTTCAATAGTTCTTTCGTTGTAGAAAGAAAAGACAGATCCCTCTGACCCACATCTATCAACCCACCTCTCCCGCCTTTTTGAAGGATCGGGGTGTGGCCTCGCCTTGTACAACTACTTTAATGGCTATAAGTCTGAATCCTAACTTAGAACTATGAATATACCCACCCCATTTTGGATAGGATGATACCGACCGCTAAAAGGAATGATATAATAATGACTAATCCTAAACCCCTAAGCAGAGGACCACTACCCAGAATTTTTAATTCGCACAAGGGCTTTTCATTAATAGCTTTTCCCATAGACAGAGCCACATCATCGGTTTCGAGAAAATTGACAATGTTGAAACCGGGAAACCTGTAGTCAGGATCAAAATAGAGCTCGTAATTGAATATAGCCTAAAAAATTGATGGATCGGGCATAGAGCTATGATCAACCTTATACCAAACAACACAGCCCACTCCTTTAGTAATAAGTGTCAAGTAACGTCCTAAATACCCTGGCCCGCATGTTACAACATCTGTGAGAACCTTTTCAACAGCATCATTCACTAAACCACGAAGGCCAGCCCTTCGGCTGGTTGATGGTAACAAAACTTTAGGTGATATTTGACTTCTAATGTATGATAATCCGAGCTCATTTCTATATATATAGAGCTTCTCTTAATGATCGGTACAATATTCCAGATCCTTTAGTACAAATTCTGATTGTCCAGGAAGAAAGCGATATGCAAATCCCATGTTAACTAAAATTCGAGAAATATTGGAGCTAATAATGGAGAGGATGTGATTGTACTCTACAAGATATACGATTAACTTTTGAAGCAATAGACTTCTCCAAAACAATCATTTTGTCTTCCTTTGCTCAAACTCTAGCTGTAACGACCTGTTTAGTCGTTTCGAGCAGCAGATTTTATTTCTGGAAAATTGGCGGAGACGACGGACCCCACGACGGACCGTCATGGGCACGACAGACCGTCATGGGAACGACGGACCGTCGCAGGGTCTCGTTTCAATACACTTAGAAATTCTGAAATTGGGTACTGAAAATCGACTCTCTGAACTTCGTGACGGACCTGCAGGACGGACCGTCACAGGAGTGACGGACCGTCACAGACCCTTGGTGGAAATTTGGGTCTCTGAACTTGGCGACGACCTGCAGGACGGACCGTCGCAGGCACGACAGCCCGTCACAGGGTGCGTAATCCTTGTTGGAGTCGGATTTCTTTACACGTTTTAAGGGACGTTTTGGACTATTCCTTCTTTAATTATAAAGTTAGAGGGTTAATATTAATAAGTCTTATTACTTGGAGTTAAAAGAGGTAACCTTAAGTTAATTAGGGGGTTATTAATGCCATCTTTCAAACTTAATTATATACTAATTAGGGTAAAAGAAAGAGGGTTTGAATAAGAAAATAGAAAGAACAAAGAGAGAGGGAGAGAATCGAACGAGGGGGAAGGAGAAATGCTGCTTGGGAAATTGCTTGCTTGATCAATTCTTCGGTGGAGGTAGGTTATGATTTTCACACTATTCGTAGTAAACTCTTAATAGCGAATGATATGTGTTAGTAGTATTGTAAACCCTTCTATATGCTTAATTGTATGCTTGCATGAATATGATTATGAAATTGTGAATAAATAAGCATGATGAAGCTATTGAATCCCAAATCTTGAAAAGAAACCCTAATCTACTTTGTTAATGATGATGCCTTGGTATAAAAGAAGGCTTGATGAACGAAAGTGGTGAGATTAGGGGATCGGGTGCCACTTTCCGGTACCAGGATAGAATGAGGATCGGAGTGTCACGTTCCGACACCAGGATAGTATATGGATCGGGTGCCACGTTCCGGTACCAGGATAGAATGAGGATCAGAGTGTCACGTTCCGACACCAGGATAGTATATGGATCGGGTGCCACGTTCCGGTAACAGGATAGAATGAGGATCGGAGTGTCACGTTCCGACACCAGGATAGTATATGGATCGGGTGCCACATTCTGGTACCAGGATAGAATGAGGATCGGAGTGTCACGTTCCGACACTAGGATAGTATATGGATCGGGTGCCACGTTCCGGTACCAGGATAGAATGAGGATCGGAGTGTCACGTTCCGACACCAGGATAGTATATGGAGCAGAGTGTCACGTACCAACACGAGGGGAATAAAGATAACGAATCTTGAAATATGTTAATGAATTCAACCTAATGAATCTAATTCCCAAAAGAGTATGGTATTGAGGCTTGAGTCCTCATGTGTGAACTTGACGGTATTTGTTAATGATATAGTACTTGCTGTTGCTACATGTTGAGTATCATAGTTGATTTTATGATATTACTTGATATATATTGTTTTCTATTTCGAGTTGGCCGATGATATCTACTCAGTACCCGTGTTTTGTACTGACCCCTACTTTTATGTTTTCTTCTTTGTTATTTGTGGAGTGCAGCAAACGTGCCGTCATCTTCGACTCAACAGTAATTCAAGCCAGTCTTTACTACATCGGAAATTCAGGGTGAGCTAATGATTCTAGCTTGGACTGGATCTTCTTCTTCAAGTCTTGATGCCTTGAGCTTTCGGCATGGACTAGCTTTTACTTGTTTTAGCTTTTAGAATACTCTTAGTTTAGTCATTTGATTATAGATGTTCTTGTGGTGATGACTTCCAGATTTTGGGGATAATAATAGTTATTGATTTGATTTTATTAATGAATTAAGTCTTCCGCATTACGTTCTGTTGATATATGTTTAAATGTTAAGGTTTAGATTGGTTGGTTCGCTCACATAGGAGGGTAAATGTGAGTGCCAGTCGCGGCTCGGTTTTGGGTCGTGACAAACTTGGTATCAAAGCATTAGGTTCGCTGGTCTCATCACACAAGAACGAGTCTAGTAGAGCCTTAAGGAACGGTAGGGGGACGCCTTTACTTTTCTTTGAGAGGCTATAAGACTTTAGGAAAATTCCATTCTTTCTTTCTTTCTTTCGTGCTACTACTTGAATCCAATTGGTATCTAGGTGATACAAATTGGTATCTGACCATCTTCACTCTATTTCGCAGATGGTTAGAACTAGAGCAACGACTACACCAACACCAACAGTGGCGAGACAAGAAACGTCTGAGCCAGCCACTGGGGCTGTGGCTCGAGGAAGAACAGTGGCAAGAGGCGTGGTAGAGGTCGTGGGAGGACGTCCTCTAGAGGAAGAGGACAAGTGCCTAGCCCATCTGATGCTAGGGCGGTGACTCCTCCACCGACTGAGGAGGTAGTAAGAGAGGGGGAGGATGGGGAGAATGAACGAGTACAGAATGAGGAAATGCCACCCCAACCTACCCCAGAGATGATCAATCAGGTTCTTGCTTATCTTAGCGGGTTATCTGATCAGGGCCAGACACCCCCAGTGTTTTCTGCACCAGCACCTCAGGTTCCGGAGGTACAACATGCGGCTACTATGGCTCCCCGCATGGATGCCTCATTGGATATAGACACGTTTCCTCGTCTGACTACGGGGCCCATAATGACCAATGATCAGCATGAACTTTTCAGTAAGTTCTTGAAATTGAAACCTCCAGTCTTCAAGGGTGCCGAATCTGAGGATGCATATGATTTTCTGGTTGACTGTCATGAGCTACTACACAAGATGGGTATAGTAGAACGGCTTGGTGTTGAGTTTGTGAGTTATCAGTTTCAAGGGAACGCCAAAATGTGGTGGCGATCACATGTTGAGTGTCAACCGACAGAGGCAACACCTATGACTTGGGCCTCATTCTCTAGCTTGTTTATGGAGAAGTACATCCCACGGACTTTGAGGGATAGGAAAAGGGATGAGTTCTTGAGCCTAGAGCAAGGTAGAATGTCGGTCAATGCATATGAGGCTAGGTTTTGCGCACTATCCAGATATGCCACACAACTTTGTTTCAGTCCACAAGAGCGGATTCGCTGGTTTGTGAAGGGGTTGAGGTCAGAGTTGCGGATTTCGGCCTTACAGGTAGCGGCTACGGCAAAATCCTTCCAAGAAGTGGTAGACTTCGTGATAGAGGTGGAAGGAGTGAAGCCTGATGACTTCACCTCGACATCGACCTCAAAAAGGTTTCGAAAGGGAGGTGAGTTTAATGGTTCCTACTCTAGAGGACAGAGTTCCGGAGGTTACTCAGTTCGACCCATTCAGTCTTCACTACAGACTGTAGTTGGGGGTCCACCTCAGACCGGCCAACACTTCTCCGAGAGACCTATGCATGAACCCAGAGAGTGCTATGGATGTGGGGAGATTGGACATATTAAGAGATATTTTCCAAAACAGAGTTATCGGCCCCCAATAGCTAGAGGTAGAGGTGGTTATGGAAGAGGCCGTCATTCTGGAGGATGCGGTGGTCGAGGTAATGGTGGTCACCAAAACGGCCGAGGTGATGGGCAAACTGGAGCCACTACATCACAACATGGTAGGGGCAATGGACAGACAAACGATAGGGCCCATTGTTATGCTTTCCCTGGGCGGTCGGAGGCGGAGACATCTGATGCTATCATCACAGGTAATCTTCTGGTTTGTGATTGCATGGCTTCTGTATTGTTTGATCCCGGATCCACATTTTCTTATGTATCTTCCTCATTTGCTAATGGTCTAAATTTACATTGTGAATTACTTGATATGCCTATTCGTGTTTCTACTCCGGTGGGTGAGTCTGTGGTAGTTGAAAAGGTATATAGGTCTTGTTTGGTGAACTTTGTGGGGAGCAACACTTATGTAGATTTGGTTATCTTAGAAATGGTTGATTTTGATGTAATTCTGGGTATGACTTGGATTTCTCCGCAATTTGTGATCTTGGATTGTAATGCTAAAACGGTGACGTTAGCCAAGCCTGGGACAGATCCGTTAGTGTGGGAGGGCGACTACACTTCCAATCCGGTGTGTATCATCTTCTTTCTTCGTGCTAAGAAAATGGTTAGTAAAGGGTGTTTAGCTTTCTTGGCACATCTGAAGGATGACACTACTCAAGTACCCTCGATTGAGTCGGTTTCGGTAGTCCGTGAGTTTTTGGATGTGTTCCCTGCAGATCTTCCTGGTATGCCACCAGATAGGGATATTGACTTCTTTATTGATCTTGAACCGGGCACTCGCCCCATTTCTATACCCCCTTATAGAATGGCTCCCGCGGAGTTAAGAGATTTAAAGGCCCAACTTCAAGAGTTGTTGAGCAAAGGCTTCATTAGACCAAGTGCATCTCCTTGGGGTGCTCCGGTTTTGTTTGTGAAGAAGAAGGATGGGAGTTTTCGGATGTGCATAGACTACCGGCAGTTGAACAAGGTAACTATTAAGAACAAGTATCCTCTTCCTCGCATTGATGACTTGTTCGATCAATTACAAGGTGCTTCTGTCTTCTCTAAGATTGACTTGAGATCCGGTTATCATCAATTGAAAATACGGGCAACGGATATGCCAAAGACTGCTTTTCGAACCAGGTATGGGAATTACGAATTTTTAGTGATGTCTTTTGGTCTTACGAATGCCCCTGCTGCATTCATGAGTTTGATGAACGTGATTTTTAAGCCATATTTGGATCCCTTTGTGATCGTATTTATTGATGATATACTGATATACTCTAAAAGTAAGGAGGAACATGAGGAGCATTTGAGAATGGTATTGGAAATGTTGAGGGAGAAAAAGCTTTATGCCAAGTTCTCTAAGTGTGAGTTCTGGCTAGATGCAGTGTCCTTCTTGGGGCACGTGGTTTCTAAGGAGGGAGTGATGGTAGATTATTCTAAGATTGAGACAGTGAAGAATTGGGTAAGACCTAGTAATGTGTCAGAAATAAGGAGCTTTGTTGGGTTAGCTAGCTACTACCACCGATTTTTCAAGGGATTCTCTTCTATTGCTTCCCAACTGACGAACTTGACTAAGCAAAATGTTCCATTTGTATGGTCGGATGAGTGCGAAGAAAGCTTTCAGAAACTCAAGACTTTGTTGACTACCGCACCTATCCTCACCTTGCCGGTAGAGGGTAAGAACTTCATTGTTTATTGTGATGCATCCTATTCGGGTTTGGGTGCAGTGCTAATGCTAGAGAAGAATGTGATTGCTTATGCTTCAAGACAATTAAAAGTGCATGAACGTAACTATCCAACTCATGACTTGGAATTGGCCGCGGTAGTGTTTGCATTAAAGCAATGGAGGCACTATTTATATGGGGTTAAGTGTGAAGTCTATACGGATCATCGTAGTCTACAGTATGTCTTTACTCAGAAAGATTTGAACTTGAGACAAAGGAGATGGATGGAACTACTGAAGGACTACGACATCACTATTTTGTATCATCCGGGAAGGCGAATGTTGTGGCAGATGCCTTAAGTAGAAAGGCGGGAAGCATGGGAAGTCTAGCTCATTTGCAAGCTTCTAGACGCCCATTGGCTAGAGAAGTGCAGATTTTGGCTAATGACATCATGAGGTTAGAAGTAAATGAGAAGGGAGGATTGTTAGCTTGTGTGGAGGCAAGATCCTCCTTCCTTGACAAGATTAAGGGGAAGCAGTTTGATGATGAGAAATTAATCCGGATTCGAGATAAAGTGTTGCAAGGAGAGGCTAAAGAAGCAACAATCTACGAGGAAGGTGTTTTGAGGATTAAGGGAAGGGTATGTGTACCCCGCGTCGATGATTTGATCAACACTGTTCTGACAGAGGCTCATAGTTCCGGATATTCTATACATCCTGGTGCAACCAAGATGTACCGTGACCTAAAGCAACACTTTTGGTGGAGTAGGATGAAGCGTGACATAGTGGATTTTGTTGCCAGATGCCCAAATTGTCAACAAGTAAAGTATGAACACCAGAGGCCCGGAGGAACACTTCAGAGAATGCCCATTCCTGAATGGAAGTGGGAGAGAATTGCAATGGACTTCGTGGTTGGTCTTCCAAAGACATTGGGTAAGTTTGATTCCAATTGGGTGATTGTCGATAGGTTAACTAAGTCTGCTCACTTCATTCCTTTCAAGGTGACCTACAATGCAGAGAAGTTAGCCAAAATCTACATCTCAGAAATCGTTCGGTTGCATGGAGTTCCACTCTCCATCATATCAGATAGAGGTACGCAGTTTACTTCTAAGTTTTGGAGAACATTGCATGCTGAATTAGGTACTAGGTTGGACCTTAGTAGTGCGTTTCACCCTCAGACTGATGGTCAGTCTGAGCGAATGATTCAAGTGTTGGAGGATATGCTTCGTGCATGTGTGATAGAATTTGGTGGTCATTGGGGTAGTTTCTTACCTTTGGCAGAGTTTTCATACAATAATAGCTATCACTCCAGTATTGACATGGCTCCATTTGAAGCATTGTATGGGAGGAGGTGTAGATCTCCCATTGGTTGGTTCGATGCATTTGAGGTTAGACCGTGGGGTACTGACCTCTTGAGGGATTCGTTAGATAAGGTGAAGTGCATTCAAGGAAAGCTTCTAGCGGCTCAAAGTAGACAAAAGGAATATGCGGACCGAAAGGTTAGAGACTTGGAGTTCATGGAGGGTGAACAAGTCTTGTTGAAGTTTTCGCCCATGAAAGGGGTGATGCGGTTTGGAAAAAGGGGTAAGCTAAGTCCAAGGTATATTGGGCCATTTGAGGTACTTAAGCGAGTAGGGGAGGTGGCTTATGAATTAGCCTTGCCTCCAGGGCTGTCCGGAGTGCATCCGGTATTTCATGTGTCCATGTTAAAAAGATACCATGGGGATGGAAACTACATCATCCGTTGGGATTCAGTCTTGCTTAATGAGAATTTGACTTATGAGGAGGAACCGGTTGCTATTTTAGATAGAGAGGTTCGCAAACTGAGGTCGAGAGAGATTGCATCCATCAAAGTTCAATGGAGGAATCGACCGGTGGAAGAGGCTACTTGGGAGAAGGAGGCAGACATGCAAGAAAAATACCCACATCTGTTTACAGATTCAGGTACTCCTTTTCGCCCTTGTTTTTCTTCTTTTGATCGTTCGAGGACGAATGATGGGTAAATTGGTATCTATTGTAACGACCTATTTAGTCATTTCGAGCAGCAGATTTTATTTCTGGAAAATTGGCTGAGACGACGAACCCCACGACGGACCGTCATGGGCACGACGGACCGTCGCAGGGTCTCGTTTCAATACACTTAGAAATTCTGAAATTGGGTACTGAAAATCGACTCTCTGAACTTCGTGACGGACCTGCAGGACGGACCGTCACAGGAGTGACGGACCGTCATAGACCCTTGGTGGAAATTTGGGTCTCTGAACTTGGCGACGACCTGCAGTACGGACCGTCGCAGGCACGACGGCCCGTCACAGGGTGCGTAATCCCAGTTGGAGTCGGATTTCTTTACACGTTTTAAGGGACGTTTTGGACTATTCCTTCTTTAATTATAAAGTTAAAGGGTTAATATTAATAAGTCTAATTACTTGGGGGTTAAAAGAGGTAACCTTAAGTTAATTAGGGGGTTATTAATGCCATCTTTCAAACTTAATTATATACTAATTAGGGTAAAAGAAAGAGGGTTTGAATAAGAAAATAGAAAGAACAAAGAGAGAGGGAGAGAATCGAACGAGGGGGAAGGAGAAACGCTGCTTGGGAAATTGCTTGCTTCATCAATTCTTCGGTGGAGGTAGGTTATGGTTTTCACACTATTCGTAGTAAACTCTTAATAGCGAATGATATGTGTTAGTAGTATTGTAAACCCTTCTATATGCTTAATTATATGCTTGCATGAATATGATTATGAAATTGTGAATAAATAAGCATGATGAAGCTATTGAATCCCAAATCTTGAAAAGAAACCCTAATCTACTTTGTTAATGATGATGCCTTGGTATAAAAGATGGCTTGATGAACGAAAGTGGTGAGATTAGGGGATCGGGTGCCACGTTCCGGTACCAGGATAGAATGAGGATCGGAGTGTCACGTTCCGACACCAGGATAGTATATGGATCGGGTGCCACGTTCCGGTACCAGGATAGAATGAGGATCGGAGTGTCACGTTCTGACACCAGGATAGTATATGGATCGGGTGCCACGTTCCGGTACCAGGATAGAATGAGGATCGGAGTGTCACGTTCCGACACCAGGATAGTATATGGATCGGGTGCCACGTTCCGGTACCAGGATAGAATGAGGATCGGAGTGTCACGTTCCGACACCAGGATAGTATATGGATCGGGTGCCACGTTCCGGTACCAGGATAGAATGAGGATCGGAGTGTCACGTTCCGACACCAGGATAGTATATGGAGCGGAGTGTCACGTATCGACACGAGGGGAATAAAGATAACGAATCTTGAAATATGTTAATGAATTCAACCTAATGAATCTAATTCCCAAAAGAGTATGGTATTGAGGCTTGAGTCCTCATGTGTGAACTTGACGGTATTTGTTAATGGTATAGTACTTGCTGTTGCTACATGTTGAGTATCATAGTTGATTTTATGATATTACTTGATATATATTGTTTTCTATTTCGAGTTGGCCGATGATATCTACTCAATACCCGTGTTTTGTGCTGACCCCTACTTTTATGTTTTCTTCTTTGTTATTTGTGGAGTGCAGCAAACGTGCCGTCATCTTCGACTCAACAGTAATTCAAGCCAGTCTTTACTACATCGGAAATTCAGGGTGAGCTAATGATTCTAGCTTGGACTGGATCTTCTTCTTCAAGTCTTGATGCCTTGAGCTTTCGGCATGGACTAGCTTTTACTTGTTTTAGCTTTTAGAATACTCTTAGTTTAGTCATTTGATTATAGATGTTCTTGTGGTGATGACTTCCAGATTTTGGGGATAATAATAGTTATTGATTTGATTTTATTAATGAGTTAAGTCTTCCGCATTACGTTCTGTTGATATATGTTGAAATGTTAAGGTTTAGATTGGTTGGTTCGCTCACATAGGAGGGTAAATGTGAGTGCCAGTCGCGGCTCGGTTTTGGGTCGTGACCCTAGCTTTAAGCTCATCATATAAGACCTTATGTTCTTCCTCATTTTCAAAGTGATTGAAAATTACCATGTGTTATACTTTCTTGCTCAAAGATGAAGTAAATGCCATAAAATTAATGCAACATTAACAAAATTCACAACATCAAATCCACTTGAAATACAATTAAATCCACCTACAACTTTACATTTTGAAGCCTAATCACAATAAATAAACACTCATTTTCATTTTTAAGATGGCAGGCATGTACATTATAAATGTTTTTAGTCATATGTAGAGTCATATTACCTCAGTCATGTGAGATAATCTATCCGCTTGTGAAGAAAATTTCATATGAAATCGTGCAAACATATTATATCTTATCCGTTACCTAGTACCAGATAGCTAATGATTCACAATGGAGAGTGAGAAACCTTTGGCTTTATAGTGCAAATATACGGTGTCATCAAATTGTATTTCGATAATGAACGGGAACCTAAATGCAAATGCAGATAAATAGCCGACTAAAGATAACTATTATCTATAAACACATTACATGAATTAACTTTTTTTCTTTGTTTCTCCTTTGTCTTGGAAAAGGAGAAAATGAGATATACATATCATCGGTGGATTTAAACCTAAGGTGTCTTTGATCAGTTTCTTTGCGTTAGAGGAAAATCATGATAGACATGCAAATTTAGTTTCTGATTTGTACATAAATATTTCTGAGAAGGAAGACATATGTGGTTGCTAACCTTCTTCAAGATCTAATGAAGTCTTGAGAATTGCAACACGTGATAAACTCTATGCTATCAAAGAGAAGTCTTTCATTGATTAAGAATACCTATTTTTAAGTTTGTGGATCCACATTTGAAAGCTGACCGACTAAAAAACTGTTGCTTCCTCCTTTTCGGCAAGATGATTTGCATGTGTTGAGGCACAACATCAAACTTGGCTAATTGCATAATGTATGATGCGTGCTCCTTTGTCATTCCCCTCCAAGTGTTACTAACGTAATTGGACATTTCTGTTAATGGAACTAAACCATCAATCACCTGCACCAATTATACTACATTCTTCAGAAAGAAACAACAATTTATGAAATGCATATTCCAATATATGCTTATTCTTCACAATTGTAAAAATATGACATGTTAAAATCCCTCTATAGGACAGTTTTACATCAATCAGAAAGATTCATCATGCTTACTCTTTAGAATTTTAAAATATGACATGTTACAATCCTTCTAGATAACATTTTAAAATTTCATAAAGCTACCTATGTTAAAAATTTCTATTATATTTCAGTATAAGCCAATTTTATATATATATATATATATATATATATATATATATATATATATATATATATATATATGATAATTTAACAATTTACACCATGTATTCCTGCTTTAGTAGCATCACAAGAGAGGTGTATGAAATAGATAGATCACATATTAGGTCTAGAGAGAGGAGGTTGGAAAGATCCAATCTATTTTCCAATTCTTTCTCTGAAGTCATCTCCTAATTGTATTATGGAAAGAAGAGAGAGAAAATGTTCTAGAAGGAAAATAGAAGAGGCGCATGTTAATTGCTAAAAACTTAGTATTGTATAATGACCATATTACCCTTCAATGTTGAGTATATTTATGGTTATGCCATTGGTCGTCCTAGCTCTTCATGTTTCTATACCATAGAAATAATAGAAATTATTATTATTACGCCCCCTGATGCAATTACACATAATGCTCTTTTGGTTAGCATGCTTACTCTTACACTACAATGACATAGAATAATTCCATTACCTATCGTCGCTTTTAACAAAATAATATGGAGCATATATGCAAGGGACTGTAGAAATAACAACAAGGTATAATCACATAAACACTAAACCACTGCCAGTTGGAGGAATGAAGAACCTTACACAAATATTTAAGAAAATATACTGATATTTCAGATGAAAGATTTTTAGTAAATATTGCAGAGCTAATTGTTGCGCCTTATCATTCCTTGACCATCTCTTTTCAACGTTGGAGGCTAATTTATGTTCTACCGTCCAAAGATTTCTTGATCTATCATTTCAATTGTGTTGGAGATACAATACCTAGCTTAGTAGCAAACCTTTGCTATCCCCCGAAACATATAACATGGAGACGTTTTGAAATACCTTTTAAGAACCAAATAAATACCAATTGTCAACTAAAGAACTCTAAAACTGAGTCCAAAATTATAAATTTGCGAGCAATAAATTAAAATATACTTATGTTTCATCCTAGGATCTCAAAAGATCTGTAGAAAGTGTGTAATGATTTTAATTAATTTGGTGACTCATAAAGATAAACTACAGTGTCATTGTTTGATGCCTTACTGCGATTGTCGTACCGACTATTTCAAATATATTTCTTTTACATTTTTCCATGAATAGAGTAGAGTCACAGAGTGAACGCCAAGTAAATAATTGTTAAAATCTTAGAATAACATTTTTCAGAATGTAATTAACTCTTCATGCAATAAACTAAAAATAACTTAATCAACCAAGTAAGTGATAGATTAAAGATAAGAACTTCATCTTTCCAAAAGCGAGTAACTTCCAATAGCACACTGTATAAATGCAGGGGTAATTGTAGTCAAAAGATGTTGCTTTATTTTAGGTACGCCACACATATAGAGTTAATTTAATGGGAAATTCTGAGATAATGTGTGTAAAAAGAATGGAGAAAAGTGAACTAAAATGCCATCCAACGGACAAGGAAAGATGACTGGTGATCATAGTTTTAATATGTGGTCTTTCCGCCCTACACTTTCATGTCCATTTTATGAATAGAATTGTAAAGATGGCTAATTATTTATTTTGCTCTCATCATGGTTTATTTTGGAACTTGTGTTCAAGTCAAGTGTACTAATCTCTCATTTCATAATTTTTTGTATTGACACCAACTCTATTTTACTGGTGTGCTTTAACTATGATGCAAATTTATGTTCAATAATTAATTATTTTGATAGTATAATACTCTAGCGAAATAGAAATTTTACACAGGAGAGAACGTTGAGATTGCATATTCAGGTTGATGACCATGAATGTTGTATATGTGATGAGAAAGTAATGGAGACTAATATTGTTCACCTATCCGAGAAATGCAAATGGACATTAGCTATGTGTCAAGCTATGCACCATTGGACTGAAATACCAGTGCAAAATATTGGTATCATGAAGGCCCTGGAAAACAAAAAAGGTAATCAATGGAAGTAATTTAAAAAGGAGATCATGACAGCAATCTGTTGATATAGCATATGCCACACTTGGCGTCCCAGGAAATGGAGGAGGGTTAAGAACAAACGTGTATCGGAGGAGGCAGGAACAAAGATAAATAAGGAAATCATTGAAAGATAATACTTAGCAGTTCAAAGAAAGAAGAGTGTAAACACTTTATTCAACATTTATTATGTAATTGGTTTTATGTTTGGTACGAGGCTTGTTCTTTGTTATCAGAATGAGCTGCTCTTTATTTGTACCGTTCTTGGGTGGTTATGGTAATATATTACAGTTGTCCAAAAAAGGAAAAAAAGTACAAATCTTGACTTGCATAAACATTCAATTAATTTAAGAAAGGGAATTACTTAACAGATTCTTGAAACAAAATTAAATGAAAGCTTATCTAAACTTTTATCCTTTATTGTTAATTTTTAACTTCATAAATTTTCTTTTTAGTCATCGGACTTTAGTGTGATTTTAAGGCGTTTAGAACACAAAAAGAGAAAGATAAAGTGATTCACTTTCAGTATGACCACAACAAATAATTAAATAAACGCAACTCACTATATATATATATATATATATACATACACACACAGTGCTTCATTAGTTTCCTGCAAATTCCAGAAAGCACTTTTACTACTAGTCTACTAGAAATATTTAGGAAAGAATTTTTTTTTAAAAGAGATATAAACACTAATTTTATCTATTAAATGTAAAGAAAATTAATTGACAATCCAATTCAATCATAGTAGATAAGCAGCACACACAACACCAACCTGTGACTATATAATAAAGTTACCTTCATCAGAATTGAATCAATAAATAAAACAACTCTTGAAAAAATATCTTCAGAAATAACTTGAAACTATACTAATGGTCGAGAATTCCATTAAATTCACAAAAATCTTTAAAGACTTTTGAGCAACACTCGCCACTACGATCACTTCGAAGAGTTTTTGTGGCCTTTCCAGTTTTATTTTCTACATGATCTTTGAAGGTTTACAATTCTTCAAAAGCATCTGATTCATGCAAAATAATACACCAATGTTTTCCGAGATATAATCTGTAAAAGGTAATGAAATACCTTTTTACTCCATTAGAAATTTGTTTAATTGGGCCACAAATGTATGAATCCACCAGTTCCAAAATAGCTTTTGCTCTCCACAACATCCTTTTTGGAAATTGAGAACGATGTTTTTTGTAACAACACATTCTTCGCAAACTTGGGAGGGGATGATAATTTCTGGAATGCCTATCACCATATTTTTATGTTGTAGAGATTTTTAATCCACCAAAACTCAAGTGATCATATCTAAAATGCCACAACTAGGAAGAATCTTCCACTTCTGACTTTAGAGATGATTTAATACTCTCAATGTTCAAGGGAACTAACATCTTTGAATTCATTTTCACAACAACAATAGCTCCTCTAGCAGGACTAGAAATCTCATAAACACATTTTCCAATGAGAATAAAATACCCTTTATCTTGCAATTGTCCGACACTCAATAAATTTTTTTTAGAGCATGAACATATAACACATTGGATATTATTTCTTCAAAACCATTCTTGGCATTAATTTTAATATCACATTTTCCCAATGCATCTACAGTAGAGCAATCACCAAACTAACTTTAGAACGAAAGCCTTCATTTAAATAAGAAAATCAAGTCTTACTCCCACTTATGTGATTACTGCAGCCTGTGTCCAGATTCCAAGCATCTTGCAAAGGTTCTTCATATGCTTATGCTGCCATCAACAAGGTCTTAGTTTCCTTACTTTCCACAAAATTTGATTCTCGTTCTTCCCATTAGGAAACCTAGTATAACATTCATACTTATAATGACCAAATTTATGACATAGATAGCATTCTACTTTTGATTTGTCAAGATTACTTCCTCTTCCTTTACCATTGTCATCAGTGGCTCTTGAATTCCTACTGTCGTCTTTGCTTCCTTCATATCTATATCCTCGATATCCTAATCCTCTTCCTCTACATCTACCCCTCCCTCTAAAATTTGAGAAACGAGTATTAGTAGAAGCCTTCAAAGCCTGCTCTTCGGAAGATGAACTGCGGTTCAGTTTTTTCTCATCTACCAATAAGGAACTTCTGCAACTCGCAAGCAATAACTCCTCTATATCTTTTGACTCATCAATGGAGCAAACAACATAGTCATACTTCGGCATCAAGGAGCGCAATATCTTTTCCAGAATTGTGACATCAGTCATTTTTTCACCATGAAATTGTATTTTGTTGCTAATCTCCATCGTTCTAGCCCAACAAATTATTACAGACTTTCCTTCCTTCATCTGCAATGTCTCAAAATCTCTTCTCGAGTTTCTTTGTAAAGAATAGTTTCTAAGATGGGACGATCGATAGCCTGAGAGAGATAATTCTTTTACTTCAAATCTTTCAACCTTCTTGCTTCGAACTCCACCTTTTGAGCATTCGTTAACGCTTCGCCTTCCGCTAGAGCTACGATTCCATTCTCGAAAATATGCCAATATTCTTTTGACCATAAGAAGTTCTCCATCAACATACTCCAATGGTCATAGTGACCATCAAAATGTGGAAGAGCCGCTTGAACGTAATTACTCTCTGATGCCATAAGCTAGCAATATTTCTCTCTGTTTGTTTTGGATCTTACCTGGCTCTGATGCCACTGTAAACAAATAAAAGATAAGTAAGCCATAGTAAAAAAAACCAGAGAAACGAGTTGAAAGATGAGAAGAAAGAGAACTACTTTACTACATTTTTTTGGTGCTCCGCAACTGCAGATTTTATATGACAATTACACAATGTTTTAAGCCATAAATAATGGAACCACTAACTCCTAAAAAAAGAAGTAAAGCCATGATAAACTACTTCCCTAAAAACTACGACAAAGCTGAAATAACTTGACATTATTTGCTAATAAGACTCTATGTGACAAACTATTTTCTAAGAAAATATGGATGCCGAACGTCAATCTATGGAAAACAATGGTAGAGATACAGAGCTCAACACAAATTAATTTATTTTATTCCCCATTGTTTTTTGATAAAGAGAGCATGAGCCATGCATCGTTATTATAATCCCTTAAAAACTATACATATAGCCATATAGGATTCACTTCTTGAATACATTGGAACAAATAAAAAAATAGATTATTTGATCTGTTTGTTCTTTAAAAAAATCCAAAACTCTAGCCCTTGAGGAATTTGAAAAGAATTTAAAAGGATTAAAGCAAAATGTGAGAGAGAAATTACCTCCAACTGAAATACCCAGTTATGATTGAACTCAAAGTTCATACTTTGTTGAGTAGAGCATAGGCTTTGTTAGTGGTAAGCAAAGAAGAGCGAAGAGTGTAGAAGAAAGGATTGGAAAATAAAATACCCTTAGAATACTAAAATTTCCAAACTACCCTTGGTCGTTCTAATTATGTCATTTTTATATATTAGATAAATCACATAAATATACTATATTATACAAATATTTATCATTTATGTCAATATAATTATTCTAACTAAATATAACATTTTTATAGAATTAAGAGAATTGTACAGTCTTTGCCTCTTTCTTAGCCCTTTTTCCTTTTCTTCTTTTCACTCTTCTGCTTCTTCATCTCTTTCTTTCGTTTCACTCTTATTCTTCTTCGTTTTCTTATTTTCACTCTTCTATTTCCTTGTCTATTTATTTGTGTTATTTATCATTTTCCTTTTTTTATTCTTCTTCTTCTTTGAACTTTTCATCTAAATAACCATACTAAATTATTTTTGCCCATACGACACTATATTTATCCAAAAACAAGATGAAAAGAGGAACATAAAGATTAGAAATTTGTACAAAATCACGTTTTCAAGTAGAAAGTTTAAATCTTTAAAATTACAGAAGCAAGAGTTCACCATTGATGGTCAATATAAAGATAATAAATTTTGAAATTATTATTTGATATTATGAATTTGTGATTAGTTTGGATATGTAGTTCCTTCAAATAATTAAAAATGTCATTTGGAGTTTTTATATTATTTTGAAGAGAGTTTGGTTAAGTGTATAATTGATTTTAGAAGAAAAGGTAAAGTTATGAAACTATATTACAATTGTACTAAAGTTATATTAGATATGTTTCATAATTGTATAAAATTTTGTATTAAAATCAAGTACAATGCATTTATAATACATAATACAAACTTCACTCCTTTTTATAATGATATGAACCAAAATAATTTAAGATAAAACTTGTAATACATTTATTACATGGTCACAATATATATTTTAAACATCACTCATGCTCTTAGAAATACAAACCTAAATAATTTATAAGACACTTATGATACATAATTTATTTATAAAAAATACGAGTTTATAATTCAGTCTATAACTTATTGTCTTGTCTTTCGTCAGTTACGTTTTCCAATATTAATTTTCTCTTCTAATTTAGAACATCTCACAACTAGAAACGACTCGAAAAGTGTTAAAAATATGAAAATATTAATTTTTGGAAAGAAAAAGAAAATTTGGAAAAATTTTCCAAGTTTGAAAAGTGAGTTGTAGTTACTTTCAAATGACCATAACCAAGATCAGGATGAATAAGGAGTAATTTCAGATATGGTTGGAAATCCGTTAGAGTAATATTTCCAATGCGTTCGAGTTTGAACAATTTGATATTTTATGAATGAGTTATACCTTCCGAAAGTTGGGCTGTTGGATAAAGGAAAGTCAAATCCGGATTATGGAAGGGAAAATTAGTCTGTTCCTTAATTAATTTTCCTATTTCTTTTTTGGGGATTTATTAGGGGTAAAGTAAGACTTTGTTCAGTTTAGAAAAAGGAAAACTTACGCTAGGGATTCAATAAGAGAGAAAAGAAGAGAAAAGAGGAGTGAAATCAAGAAACGCCAAGAACGCTTAAGCTTTGCTTGTGAAATTCGTCGGGGGTGGTCCCTAAAAAGTTATTTGAGATCACATAGTGTTATCTTAATTCACCCACACGCCAATATTGTTTAAATTCAGTTAACCTAAGTACTTGAATGATAATAAAGTGAGTTCTTAAAGAACTTTATTGAAGTTTTCGTTGAATTCTTGATGGTCGTGTTGTTGAAGTTCTAATTCATGTTTTAGGGTGTAATTTCGGGTGAAAATATTGTATATTGATAGTACTAATGATCCTAAGTGTTTGTGGGAAAGTACTATGAAATTTTATAGGGTTTAGATATGAAAAATGAAGGAGTAAATTCGAGAACACCAGAGTACAGGGGTTTGGGTGCAGCGCCTCCTAGAGTCCCAAAAGACATTCTCTGCCCGTAGGGCCTTGGCGCGCCGCTCCAGCTTGAGCACCCCAGCCTGCTCTCTTTAAATTGAGGGTTGGCGGCGCCCTGCGCCTCTTAGAGCGCCAAAGATGCCACTTCTTCCCATTCTCCCCCCACCCATTCCTACTAGTTCTTAAGTGATGTACCTATATTTTTTAGTTGATTTCAACACTCTAAACACATCTAAACATCATAAAAAAATCACCCCTAAGCACGAGATCATGAACCTTGAACCATAATTTAATTCAAGGAAAGTTGAGATAAAAATCGAAGGAGTTAAAATTCAAGTCTAGATGTTAAGAAGCAAGTCAAAGCAAAGTTCTTACAGGTTTTCAAGAGTCTTTATCAACGTTTTAGCTTCTTTTTTTTAAGACTCAAGTTTCAAGTTAAGTAAAGAGTAAAGATATTGAGTTCATTTCTCAAAAGTAATAAAGGAACTAAGAGTTCCCTATGAGTGAGCTCATTTCTCAAATAGTAATAATGGAACTAAGTATTTCTTAAGAGTTTATAAATATTTTCACATTTAAGATAAGAGGAAAATAAGATCTCCCATAAGAGTTTGAGAAAGAAAAGGAAACATTTATTCCAAATGAGCTTTTAAAGTTAAGTATTGAGCAATTATGTAAGCCCATAGAGAGAATTTGTTTTAAAAACACATGAGCTACGTATAATTTTGGGAGTAGTATTGAGCATGATATAGGGATGCCAGTTCATAGTAACTCAAGTATCCATAAACCATGTAACCTTCATGGACATTAAAGGATTATATTTTAGATGATCATTTAAGTTAAGCTAGTGGATCCACTAAGTTAAATAAGGTACTATACCAATGTAAAGGTATAAGGTGGTCCTCGGAAGCGTGAGGTAAAATATTGTACCATCACTTAGGCCAATTGTGATAGATGTCGTTTAGAAAATCTGCCATAAAAGTTATATTACTTTACATGAGTAATTTTAAGTTTATTATTTCTTTATCTTAAATTATCTAAGATTGTTTTCAGTTTCTTTATAAGAATCATATGTATCACATGTGATTTAATACTTTATACTGAGTTAAGTATCCATGAGTTGAGAAGAGTGAAGGTAACTATTTCTTTGACAATATCTTTCGAGCCTATGTTTTTTAGCATATCAATTCCAGAGGACCATTTTATTTGCTTTCTGGTCTAGCTCATTCGGATGTTGTGGTGATTGTCACAACATCCATATTAGTTGTTTAGAGGCTTCATAGACACTTACTAGTTCATTTGTATTTACATTATCATTTTATGTTAAAGACTCGGGTTGCCATTTTTGGTCAAGTTAAATGTTATTTCTTTTAACTGTCTAAGTTATATTATTTACTTATTTCAGTAAATCCATTTGATCACTGTAATAATGTTAGAATCTCCCTGTAAAGGGTCCGCTCGAGGCCAACAATGGTCTTTGATTGCTAGTCCCACCCAGGGTGTAGGCTCGGGGCGTGAAAAACTTGGTATCAGAGTACCGATTTCAAGAGTAATATGGAGTCTATGAAGTCGTGTCTGTAGAGTCTTTGCTACTTTAGTATTAATTCAATTTCTGAATTTGGTTTTCAAGTGATTTGTTGTTATTTCAAGTTCAATTTCTAGATTTTCTTCAAAATGTCAATGTTTAATAACCATTAAGTGTGTTCTTACATGACTGAGTACCTAAATCGACAACTAGGATTGTGGGAACCATGGATGATTAACAAAGTAGACCTATCTTAATAACAATTCGCAAATAGGTTATTGCATGTATTGATAAATATTTCACTTAGAAGTCTTTTTAACGAGTGCACGCGTTAGAACTCGCCTTATTGCTACTTGCCAAACAAAGGAGGTAGTTAATAAGAAAAGAATTATCAACATAGGATACTATATAATAGACTAGTATTGATTGGTGAAAACTAATAACTAAGCCATACATCGAATATGATACTTAATATGAAGTAAAGTTAAGGGTTAGTATCTTATACACACGTAGCCATAGCAAGTTACTGGGTGAAATTTTCTAAATGTCAGACCAAGGATTTCGAGATACCTAACGTATCACTTTGCATGCAAAACACTAGACAATAATTGTAATAGCTAGGAATACGACGTTATGAACCTACAGGAAACACTTACCATAGTTTCTCTCACAACTTGATAAAAAACCAAAGCTTTACTCCTATTACTTGTTTTACTTAGAGAAATGAAGAATTTTTTTTCACAACCCCCCCCCCCTTATAATTATTTATTTTGAGAAAGAACATGATTAAATAGAAGTAATTTATACATTGAAGTTAAGTCTAAACCATTTTCCTCATGGGATTTACCCCAACCTACTAGTTGGGTTCCTTACTTGATATGGCCACTAATAATTCTTTAGGGAGGTGTAATTTGAGCGTATCAACATGCTATACTTAAGATGAAAAGAGGGATTTCTTAATATAGGAGTTTAGTAGATGAAAAGTCTAATGATGAGGAAGGTATCAGGATCTTCTGCACTTTTAGGAGCACACAAGACTAGAGAAAAAAAGGGAAGGACTGATTTATGGGGAACGATTGAACGTATTGAGGATAATTTGTATGCACACACACGTAGAATCTTAAACTTTGCCAAAAGAAGAATTATAAGGGGAGGTGTAATCATTGGGTTTGGTGATAAGGAGATGAAGGATTTATTGTTTATACTACATGCACAGGTTTGGACAGACATGTTCCTTCTACAGAAGGGTAGAAAGAAAGTGGTTAGAGAAGAAACAAGACAATTTTGTATAAATGTGTCAGGGACACCTTAATCGATCTCTAGTGTTGTGAATGGAATGGCTCTGGTTCTCACTGCTGATGTTATTTCTAGGATACTGAGGATACCTAACTTTGGTTTGTGTCACTGTGTGGAAAGGGAATGCCCAACATTAAATGGCTTACCAAGTGCTCTTGACATACCCTGTAAGTTTTCCAATGATCCTACTATTGCGGATCACTATCATATTGAAAAGGGTGCTATACAATCCTTACACAAGCTTCTTTTTGATATAGTTTATAAGGTCATTCTTCCTAGGAGGGAGAAGATAACTGAAACTAGTTACTTAGACCTAACAATCATGGAATTGTTACTCTCTAGACATCCTATTAACTTACCTGAACTTATGTTGTGTCACATGCATCGTATCTGTATTCAAGATCAGAAGTTGCATTGTCTCGGTTATGGGTTTTGGTTAGGTGAATTATTTGAGGGTTTAGATATTCCAGTCCAAGAATGGCAAGAGTAGAATGTCAAGCATGTTATTGGTGATCTTAATCAAGATGTTGTTCCTGCACTTAAAAGAGGTGCCAATGCCCCAGTGCAAAGGTTGAGGTCTCAACTAGCTGACAAGGAAAAGGAAATACAGGCTTTGAGGGTGTAACATATTATAACTATCAATGAAATTGATCAGCCTTATAAGTCTAAAGAAGCCGAGCTCATTGCAGAGAATGAAAAATTAAAGGGTGAGATGCTTATGACTAAGGCAGCTCTAGAGACTTCACACTTGACTAATTCAGCTCATCCTAAGGGTATCTTTGAGATTCTACGTACACATCTTACCTCAATGGCTTATCCTTCCTTCAAACAAGGATAAAGTCCTTAACTCTTAGCCTTTGCGGTGTGCTTCTAAGTTTGTTTTGTTTACCTTAAGTATTGTACTTATCTAAGTGATGACTTTATTTTTGTTTTGTGGATTTTTTGTTTCTTTCCTCTTTGCTTTCTGGTTCTAAAATGTGAACATTATTACAGCTAACGAAGTTTTTGTGCTTCTATGATAGTATTTTTATTTATAGCGTGTTGATTGTATTTTTAGACCACATTTTATGATGTCAAAAGGGGGAAGTAAAATTGTGAATGGCAAAATACTATTTTGTTCAGAATGAAAGATATTCGTTATCATAAAAAAGGAGGAATTTGTTAGGTACACTTGAATACATATTTTGAAGACTGAGAAAAGTTGTATCATAGAACAATTTGTGCAAATATGATCTCACTTTAACTAGTCCTACTGAAAAAAGTATTACAAAATTGAGTAGAGTTTTGTAATCTATTAGGAAGCACAGCGAAAGTAGGAAAACACATGAATAAAGATTCAAAAAGGAGATACATCAAAATCAAATAAAAGAAGGGAACTACACAAAAGAGGTATGAAGTAGAATCCAAGTTGAGCAAGGTTTTGAGAGAACTTGATCTATAAAAAGAGCAATATTTACATAGAATGAAAAAAAACATGATCAAAGAAATTTAGAGAGTTTTGTGTCTTACTTTGGGGAGTGCTGCGAGTTTGAGAGGGAAATTTTAAAATTGTAGTTAAAGGTTTAATTACAATTGAGGCTTGAGTGTAGGTTACATATTGCGATATTATTCTTGAAAGACATTAGAAGAAAAAAATCTAGATTACATATTTGTGTACTCGTTATGCTGGTTGAAGTTGAGATAAATAAAACAAAGGTGCAAACCAATTGTTAGTTTACTAAATTATTTCTACAGCTTGCAAACGGTAAAGAAAAGATACTTAGTATGTGTTCCTTTACAGAATTAGGAGGTCGTAAACTCTAACACTCTCCACTATTTTTTTATAACAACAACAACAAACTCATTGTTGTAACTAAGTTATGTAATGACAGGAATGATTGTGGGGATTAATACAATGTTTTTCTTCACATAAAACATAAATGTACAGCTAGCGCATTCAAAATGGAAACCAAACAAACATCAAATAAACTCAAGCAAAACAAGAAAGAGATTAAAAAGCTTTAAGAAAAAGATTATGTCATATCAAAGCCGAGAAAATAATTTAGAATAGCATTTCACCATTTCAAATATAACATCTCATATCCAAAATAATTGAACTCACGTGCTTTACTAACTATATTTTGTCTCTTGGAATTCTACCATTTGACGCAATATTTACAAAGCAGGAAAAGACCAAGAAGAGCGTCAAATGATATAGATGAGAGTTCCATGAGGTAGAGTAATTTAGCATTACTATATGTCCTTAATGATTGTAATACTCCTTCTTGACCTCTATTATGGTCGGGATCCTATAAGTATTAAGGTATTAGTTAACAATCCTTTTATAGGATTACAATATCATTAAAAATTACTAGGACTTGTAAGATACCTCTTCAATTGAAGTTACAATGATATCTTGAGGAAGAGATTCATTACGAGAATACTTTTCATAAATTCTCAGTCGGAGTAATTTTGATTGCAACTTCTCGTGATTTTTCTTATCATATCCATTTCTTTATTTTGTTTTTCCTTTAACTTAGTTATTTCTTGTTCTAACCTTTGTACAAACTCATTAGATGAATCATCTATAACAATATTTTCCAGGGAAAATTTACTACCCTATAGAATTGAAGGAGTTTGACCAAGTCCTACACCACAAACATACCCACTCTTCTCACTTACAAACACTTGAGAATACAGATCACCTTCCCAAGCAACACTGTGAGGAGGTTGGACTTTAGATCTTTCATTATTGCTCATCCTTTCATTTATCATGTCCTGATAATAGAATACACAAAATATCCAATTTAAAATTTTCTTATTCGCTTGTAATGTTTATGTTGAGTTGTTTCATGATTTAAAAAATAACGTTAAGAAGAAATATTATGATTGTCCTTGGCTGAATCATCATCCAGTGGTCTACCATCTTCACGTTTTTTACAACTTAAGAAGAAAATTTATGCTCGTGTAGGCTCTATTCCATTTTCAGCCTAAGCAATAGAATTTATGTGACATATGTGTGACAAAAAATCTTCAATGATACATTTCATAAATTTACCTACTCATGCATCAATGTAGAATTACTTTTGGATCCTCTGCGTGAAACATTTTTTGAGTGTCCCTATTGTTTTTATTTGGTTGGGTATGCCTATGTTGTTGCAATATTTAAATAATATCTTACAAATTATTTTAAAAAATGTACAATAACTAAAATCAATACATAGTCAAAACAAGAAAATAGGTGTGTTGTCAAGATTTGTTTATACCTTTGCTTTATCAGAAAGACAATAAGAGACTAGACCACTGCATTCATATCTCGGTATACGTTTTTCAATTATTACTTGCTGGGGCGGAGCGTAGACGAGCGAGCAGAGCCAAGGAAAGAGGGAAGCCTGTGGAGAATGGGAACAAAGAGTCGCTCCCATAAACGAATGAATGGGGCTCCTGGTCCTGATCGAACCAGAGATTCCGACAACCCGGGGAATCGGCAGAAAGAGATGGGTCGGATATACTTACCTTTAATTTCACATTTGTAGTCTTTTCGTTTCATTCCTAGTGACTTTAAGACAAACGCTTCTCCATGTTTTGGAAAAGAGAACTTATTCTGCAAAATAAAAGTCAATATATGTAAGATAATATCATATACAAATTGAAATTCTTCACATAAAAATAATACTAACTCATACCCTTATAAAATCACCAATTTATTCTTTAGCTTGTTGTCAAAATTTGTCCATCATCTATAGGTAGAGGTGTTAAATATGGAGTTCTCGCAATAATTCCTAGAGATCTAACAAGATTTCACCATCTTTTAATATAGATTAGTTAAGACTATTAAATGACACATCAATTGTCTTTTCGGGAGGAAGTTTAACATCATTAGGTAAAGTAGGACCACAAGGCTCTCTTGTTTCTAAGTTTACCAAGAATGATTTTTTTTTAAAAAAAGTCATCAAATTGAAAAACACATATGGTTAAACACCTAATAGATGCTATACAACAGTAAACATAGGTCATTTAGCATTCTTCTAATACTAACACTTAAAAAGCTAATGTTCCCTGCATATTAGCCTTCACTTATGGGGATCACAATGAATAATGACAAAGTTCTTTATTTTCATATTAGTTCATGCTGTAAGTAATGAGTTTATTTTGATGGAGTATACAGTGAGTGGATTTGATCCCACTCTCTATGTATTCTATAGTTGTGTGTGATCGTGAATACTCCCTCTAGTTGCGTGTGTTATCGTGAATACTCCCTATTTTCAAAACTGTTTTATCCAGAAAGCTTGCAAAACTATATCCATCATTTCGAGCTGACGAAGTCATAATTCCATCGCCCAACAAATAGAAAAACAAACCAAGTAGAGATAGGTGTAATTCCACATCATGATGAAACTATATTTTCCATCAGATTGTTATTTTCTCCTTTAGAACAATGTTTCTATGAGTTATGTTGTTATATATAAGTATAACTTCTACTTTAATCATAGGTCCTGTGATATTCGTGCTACACTATTCTTATTATAATGGTTATTGTTCTGACATAATGTTGCAATTATACATGCCAGAAACTTTATATGATATATCTCAGCAATGTCAACAACACATTACAAGTTTAGTTCTTCTAATCCACGTTTTCAAAAGGAAAACCAGTTCATGATGAGAGACTGTATTCCGGATCCATAATAGGACATTAAGCTACTAATAATGGAAAATACATACAAAATGTTAATATAGTCAGCGTTAAATAAATTACTCCATTTACAAAGATCAAAGAAGGCAGTTAACCAACCTGATGGGAAAGAAGAAAAAAATACATCATAACACTTTTGCTGCTCTTTTAAAAATACAAAAACATTACAACATGGAATCGGAATTTCAAACTCTAAAATAGATCACCAACATCACGTGCAGGCAGGTAAGGATGTTATTATTTATACTAACAATAATTACATTGACTTAGATAAACAGGATCAATCAAACAACCAATGAAACGAAGAAAACCAACAAGTTAAAGACACTCCTGACGAAGTCACAATTCCATCACACAACAAAAGGAAAAACAAACCAACTAGAGATAGGCGTAATTGCATATCATGATGCAACTATATTTTCCATTAGGTTGTTATTTTATCCTTTGTTTTAATGTTCCTACAAGTCATGTTATTATATATAAGTATTTAAATAGGGCTTTAATCATAGGTCCTGTGATATTTCGTGCTAGACTATTCTTACTATAATGGCTATTGTTCTAATGTAATGTTGACATTATAGGAGCCACAAACTTTATTTGTTATATTTCAGGTAAGAACAGAAAGATTTATAATTTATACTATACTTTATGAAACAATTCCTTCTCAGTTATGTCACTAACACATTACAAGTTCACTTTTTATAATCCACATTTTCCAAAGAATAAAACCTTGTGCATGATGAGAGATAGTGTTCCGGATCCATAATGAGACATTAAGGTATTAATTTAGGAAAAAACCGACAAAATGTTAATATAGTCGGCATTAAATAAATAACTCCATTTCCAATGATCAAAGCAGATAGTTAAGCAACCCGGGGGGAATGAAGTAAAAGAATACATTATAACACTTTTGTTGCTCGTCAAATACAAAGGATAGCAGACACAAGTTGATGAGAAGTAAATACAACAACATTACAACATTGGAACTAGAATTTCAAACTCTAAAACAAATCAACAACATAACTTCCATATCCAGAAATCTAGGGAAACTATATACATCATTTGGAGATGACGAAGTCACTATTCCATCGCCCAACAAAAGGAAAAACAAACCAAGTAGACATAGGCGCAATTCCATATCGTGATGCAACTATATTTTTCATTAGGTTGTTTTTTTCTTCGTTGTTTAAATGTTTCTGCGAGTCGTGTTGTTATATATAAGTATTTAACATTTGCTTTAATCATAGACCCTGTATTATTTCGTGCTAGGCTAAACTTATTAAAATGGCTATTCTTCTAATCTAATGTTGCCATTATAGAAGTCACAAACTTTGTCTGATATAGTTCAGGTATGAATAAAAGAATTTATCATTTATAATATACGCGATGAAAGAATTCCATCTCAACAATGTCACCAACACATCACAAGTTCAGTTCTTATAATCCATGTTTTCCAAAGGAAAACAACAGTGCATGATGAGAGACTGTATTCCTTATCCATAATGAGACATTAAGATACTAATTTAGGAAACAACAAACAAGAGTTTAATATAGTGTGCGTTAAATAAATAACTCAATCTACAAAGATCAAAGCAGATAGTTCTAGAAAGAAGGAAAAAAACTACATTATAACACTTTCGCTGTTCGTTTCAAAATACAACAACATTACAACATGGGAACTGGAATTTTGAACTCCAAAACAAATCAGCAACATCACGTGCAGGGAGGTAGGAATGTTATTATTTCTACTCACAATAATTACATTGATTTAGATGAACAAGATCAATCCAATAACCAAGGAAAAGAAGAAAAACAACAGGTTAAATACACTCCTACTAAGTATAACCAACTTAAACAAGAGGCTGGAGGTGATAAATTTGTCCAACAGAACTATTCAACTCATTAGATCATAAAACAATACAGAGTAAAAATTATATTACCTGATTCATCAGTAGGTTGAACTGTATGCCATCAACAGAACTATTCAACTCATTTGATTCACCATCATGTGTTTGGTATAGAGAGTTGTTTTTATTATCTATCAATTTCTCAATATAAGGTTGGGTTGCAGAGTTATCTTGATCTTTCAGTTTCTCAATACAATGTCACAAAGCTTCATCATGTTGTTCAACAACTAAAGTGTTGCTACCTCTAATTTGCGTAGTTCCTTCTCTTAAGTGAAGCCACTATCTAGCAACATTATGTTTAAATCAACTCAAACATATATTACATATCTAATGAAAAACAAGAGGATTCTTCATCTCCTCAAACTATTAACAACACATAAAAAGTGATTTGTGCACACGAATAAAACGTAGAGACAAAAATAATTCTAATTGTAAGAGAAGTTGTCTAACATGCATCTTCTATAAAATGTTTAAATGTAAAGCAAGAAAGATATTTTATTGAAATTTTATTATAAAATCCATAGAATTTCTTAAATAATCTTTCAAAAATTTAATGTTGCCACTACCACCTAACTTGTTCAGAATAACTTTCATTCTCAATGTCATTTCCTCCCTCAACATTAACTTCACCATCATTCGTAGAAGCTTGAGAATGTAAGTTTTGTTTAGATTTTGTTTATCAATGCCCAATAGTGTATAAATTATATTGTCACACACATTTTTTTCTATATGCATCACATCACGGTAAGGAAGAGAAAAAAATGCTTCTCTTTTTTCATGTGCTATTCATCACCCCACTTACCCCTTCACCCGACTTGCCAAGAGTAAAATTTATATCTTTTAGTTGATTCTACACTTGTGAACATGATATTGTAAAGGTTTGAGGTCGTGTTTCTTTAGTCCCATCAAATGATTTAGAATCATTTTGATATTTGTGGTCTGACTTGAAGAAACATAGATGACCCATGAAATAAAACTTCTTACCATAGTTGAGTCTCCTATAATGAGTATTTATATTGCAAGAAGGACATGCAAAACAACGAGAAGTGTTCCATCCAAAAAGACTACCTTATGATCGATAATCATTTATAGTCGATGAAAGCTAATCGCATCTAAAACATCTCCTAAGTAGAGGTATCACATATTTCTATCCCAACATTCCATAATTAATTTAACCCTTCGATTGAAGTCTACAAAAAGACATCAATATTATTTACGGGAGCTTTGGTCTAGGTATCAGCAAAGATAGAATGAAGAACTCTTACTTCATGCACATCTATGGTGGAAGATTATATGGCATTAAAATCATTGGCTATTTACTATTAGCTGTTCGCATTGTGCCAAATGGATTAAACCCATCAGAAACTAATCCTGAAGTAGAAAGGTCAATTTAAATATTAATTTTACTTTACTAGTTCAAATTATAAAATTTGTAGACCCCAAACAATATCAATTTTTCAAATTTAGAGTATCTACAATTAATATTAATTTCTCCAGTAACTTCATCGCCATAAATTTTCCAATTTAAATAGCAAGACGAAAAAAACCTATACGTTCACACTATCGGCAAAAAAAATAAACTCTTCCTTTTCTCGCCCAACTAATCATGGAAAAAACAAAATGAATTCCATATTTCCACTGATTCTCTTTATCCTAGTGAATGAGCTATCTGCGAGAATAGTCCCCATTTACATGACATCATTTCCAACTTTCAACACAAATCCATCATGTTGGGTCGTAATGAGGCTCCAAGAATGATCAATAACTTTTAATATCTTGTTAGAAAATCAAGAAATGGATCTACCGATTCAAAACTGATATATACTAGCACAAATAGTGTCCGAGGGGATAGTGATAGTCATGCAAACAGACACACATGCAATGCATGTGTCCAAAATTTGTAATAATTTTTATAAATATTAAAGCCTAGTTGAGGCAAAATTAGACGCTTCTTCAACCAAAACTAATGATAATTTGTCCCCTACATTATCCTGGAAGAAGAAGACTTACATTCCCTCCAATCTTAAATAATCTACCAACCAGTAAACTCACATCCCTTTTACAAATTCAATTGAACTATCATATGAGATCATCTACATTACATCAACTGTAAAATGACCTTTCACATGTAAATAACACAACTAAAATTAAAGAGACTGATTTGGTAGATGTTATATTTGCCACATATTCCTCAAGTAGAAAGGTAAATTTAAATATTAATTACTATTTAATATTTCAACCCATAATACTTATGTACCCCAAAAAATATCCAATTTTTCACATTTAAAGTATCGTAATATTAATTTCTCTATAACTTTATCCCCATAAATTTTACCTATTTAAATAGCCAGACCAAAATAGGTATATGTTCACACTTTTGGCAAAAACAACAAACTCTTCCTCTTGTCACCCAGTCCATCATGGATCAAAACCAAATAAACTCTATCTTCCCACTGATTCCCTTAATAGTAAGTTAGTGAGCTCTCTACGGGAATAGCCCCCATTTAAATGACATCATTTCTAGATTTCAACATAAACACACATCATCTTGGGTTGTTATGGGACTACAAGAACGATCACTAACTCTTAATATCTTAATAGAAAATCAAAAAATGGTGCTAGTGATTCAATACTCATATGTACAAGCACACATAGTGTCGGAGGGGGATAGTGATATCCTTGAGATGGACACACATGCAATGCACTTGTCCAAAACTACTAATTATACTTCTTAACTTAAAATCCCAAAACTACTTATATGTAAAAAAATATAACGTATTTTACTTGCATCGTTTTAAGATGCAGATGTGTCACGCCGGGAGCCTACACCCTTGGCCTATCTTACTTAACTTAGCGCAAGACTTAACTTAACTTAAGTATAAAGCTGGAAACATTGTCATGAATAATACTTTAAATAATAGTCTTTGACAAAACGAAACTTAAGTCTCAAATAAATAAATATATATATATATATATATATATATATATATATATATATATATATATATATATATATATGTAAATAAGGACAGGCACAAAACTGACTGTCTAACTATCAATTTATGTATGAAGCATGTACTACTAGTAAGATGAATGATAGCACAAACCCCATAACATTCTATAAAAGAAATACGGATATGCAATTAAAGAGTCCTCCGCAATGCAAGGAGGCTCATCACTGACTCTGAATGCTCAAGCTGGATCAACGAGGCGCTAAATGCTAATCCTGGTTACCTGCGTCAACATTATAAGACATTGTTGGCCAACTGGAATCAATACATTTGATCTACGAGTATGCGAGTTGGAATGCTAAACAAACACTATTAAGCTTGAAAGGATTAAGAATGAACTTACCTTGGCTCTGCTAAACTCAAGAAGTACTAACTCAATATTAAACAGTAAAGGCAAATGCAATACATATAATGCTTTTAAAACATTGTAAACACTTAGTTAATTAAAGTTAATGTAATAATAAACTCATCTTTACACATATATGAAATTAATATAGTTTCTGCGGGAGATTATCTAACAGACAACCATCACTATGAGCCTAAGCGATGGTACAATGTCTACCCTCACATTGTAAGAGGACCACTCTATACCTTGCTGTCGGTATAGAATATGAACTACTAAGTGATTGACTAGTCAATGGTAAAAATCACTAAGGAATCATCTCTAAAGTATGATCCTTTATCTATCCATGCTGACTACATGGTTTATGGACACTTGAGTTGATATAAACTCGCGTTCTATATTAGTGCTCAATATTACCCCCCAAAACATAGTTCATATGTTTTTAAAACAA
The DNA here is from genome assembly GCA_027705065.1 of Solanum peruvianum. Lineage (NCBI taxonomy): Eukaryota > Viridiplantae > Streptophyta > Magnoliopsida > Solanales > Solanaceae > Solanum > Solanum peruvianum. The sequence goes on along the minus strand of JAKWJD010001766.1, from coordinate 48,031,116 downwards.
ATTTTTCTCTGGTTTGAGGTAATTCATTAAACTTAGATTTAAAAACTCTCTTGGAAATCATAATTCCCATTTTCTAAAACTAGCCAAAGGCTCTATGGAAGTCTAGCTCCCTTTCTTTCTCAAATTGTGAAAACATTTGTAACTCTTAGGGACTACTTAGTTCCCTTATATATTTTGCGAAATGAACTCACTTCTTGATCTTTGCTTCACTTGAAACTCAACTTTTAGGGAATACTTAGTTCCCTTATAACCTTTGAGATTTAAACTCAACTCATTATTCTTCGCTCAACTTGTAGCTTATTCCTTAAAACAAAGTAAAAATGTTTCTTTAGGATTCATGAAAACTTTAAGAACTCTTTTTTACTTGTTTCTTAACTTTTAGACTTGAATCTTACTTGAGGGGCTCTAACAGGCGCAGCGCCCCAAGGCTTGTCAGAGGAGATTTTTGATTTTTTTAATCTCATTTTTTATTCTTAACCTTCAAAAATCCCATGGATATCACTCCAAACAGTTGGGATCGCTAAAATTCTTAATACCCAATAGTTAAGACTCATAAATCAGCCCAGAAACATGAATCAAACAACCATTGTATATTACAACTCAACCAACAAGAATTCATCGGTTTTTAGTCAAGAGCTTCAATGTTCATCATTAAATCTACTCTAATGATGCTGAATTAAACATATTATTGTGTGGGTGGAAGAACCTATCATAGAAAGATCTCACATACCTTAAAGGCATCTCCCCCGACGAAATTCACTCAATGATCTTGGCGTTCTTGGCAAAATCATGGTCGTTTCTCCTTTCTCCTTCTTCTCTTCTCTTCTATCCAAAGCCCTAAGAATATTGGATCTTCTAAAAACTGAATCAAGGATTAATTTTACCCATAATAAACCCTTAAAACATATTAGAAAATAGTAGGGTGAAAGGTCCACTTTACCCTTATTAAAATTCGGATCGGACTTTCCTTTGTCCAACATCCCAACTTCCAATAGGCATACCTCCCTCATATGATATCGAAAACACCCAAACGTGGCATCTTTGAAAAGATCTCTCCAAGGTATTTCTAATCATATAAGGACTAGCCCTAACTCATCTTGATCTAGAAGTTATGGCCATTTGAAGATGACCAAAAACTTACTTTTACACTAAAGAAATATTCAAGATTTCTCCTATTATTTGAAAAAATAGCTAATCTTAGTTTCTTTGTTCAATCCCACCTATCTCTGTTTACGAGATGTTACAATATGGTCCCCCTTGGGAACATTCATCCTCGAATAAGAACTTTCACTAAGTTAAGGGTAGTAACATCATTTCAGCACTCAACCAATAAAAGCAAGTAATAACATGCTTACACATAGTCTTATAAGGTGATAAGAAGGGAATTTAGTACCTTGATCTACATTCTCTCCGGAATCAAAGAGATGTGGATATCTCTTCTTCATATCCTCTTCAGCTTCCTAAATTGCTTCTTCGATAATTTTGTTCCTCCAAAGAACCTTGATTTATGCTATTTCCTTAGTTCTCCAATTGCGAACTTGACGATCAAAAATTTGAACCGGAATCTCATAATAGTATAAGCTATCCTTAATCCCAACATTCTCAGTTGGTACGATCAATGAAGAATCACCAATCACTTCTTTAACATAGACAAATAGAATACCTGATGAACCGCTTCTAGCTTTTGGGGTAATTCCAACTCATATGCTTCATTGCCAATCCTCTTGGAGATTCTATAAGGAGAAATATACCAGGGACTAAGTTTTCCCTTCTTACCAGACATCATGACACCCTTAATGGGTGAAACTTTCTGATACACCCGATCATCCACCTCAAACCCTAATGACCTTCTCCTAATGTATGTGTAGAACTTTTGGCGACACTATGCTATTTTAAATATCTCTTGAATCACCTTCCCTTTCTCCATGGATTGGTGAACTAAAACTGGTCCTATTGACCCTTTTTCACCAACTTTGAACCACCCAATAGGAGAACTGCATCTTCATTCATAAAGAGCCTCATATAAAGCCATTTGTATGCTTGAATGGCAAATTTTGTCTAAATCAAATTCGATGAGAGGTATGTTATCATACAAATTCCCTTTGAATTCGATCGCACAATATCTCAACATATCTTCTAAGGTCTAGATAATACCCTTTGCTTCTCCACCTATCTGAGGATAAATAACAGTGCTTAAGTTCTTCTTTGAACCAAAGCCTTTCTTGAAAGATTTCTTGAAATATATAGTAAATTGTGTACCTCTATCTGAAATAATTGATACCAGAACTACATGAAGTCTCACCACCTCTTGAAGGTACAACATAGAATAATCCTCCGCTGAATAGGTAGTCTTTATCGGTGTGAAATAGGACGACTTTGTCATTCTATTGACAATAACCCAAATAGAATCATATTGCCTGCGAGATCTTGGGAAGCCTGTGATAAAGTCCATATTATTCATCTCCCACTTCCATTCCAGAAGTTCTATTGTCTGAGCCAAACCTCCTATTCTTTGGTGTTCTACTTTCACTTGTTGGCAAATTGGACACTTGGAAACAAACTCAATAATATCATTTTTCATGCCCTGCCACCAATATACCTCTCTCAAGTTGAGGTACATCTTGGTGAAACCTGGATGAATTAAAAACCTAGAGCTATGAGACTTCTACAAGATCCTCTCTTAAAGTCAATCCACCATAGGTACACACAATCTACCTTGATACTTCAGCACACCATCTCCTCATTGTTCAAAAGACAATACTCTTTGCTTATGAACATTCGCCTTCAAATCAAGAAAAATAGGGTCTTGGTGTTGTTTCTCTTTCTCCTCTGCCATTAGTGATGATTCAGCCTCTTTAGTCACCACTATCCCACTTCTATGGAAACCATAAGTTTGACTCCTAGGCGTATGAGTCTATGGCACATCTTTAGCTAACTCCCTCTTTTCTTCTATAACGTGGGCGGTACTCCCCATGGATAACCTTCTTGTGACATCATAAACTACACTAGCCTTACCTCGTTGGTAAAGAATACTCATCTCATAATCCTTTAGTAATTCTTACCACCTCCTGTGTTTGAGATTTAGCTCCTTCTGAGTGAACACATATTGGAGGCTCTTGTGATCAGTGAATATGTAAACATGAACACCACACAAGTAGTGATGCCATATCTTCAAAGAAAACACTACTGCAGCCAATTCTATGTCATGAGCCGAATAATTCTTCTCATGAACCTTCAAATGTCTGGAGGCATATGCTATAACTTTTCCATTCTGTATTAACATACAACCCAAACCAACTCTTGTTGCATCACAATACACCACAAAACCTTGAGCACTCCTAGGTAAGGTCACAATCAGACCGGTAGTTAATATCTTTTTCAATTCCTCAAAAGCTTTTCTCACAAGCTTTAGACTATCGAAACTTGACATTCATTTGAGTTATCTTGGTAAAACAAGACGAGATAGAAGAAAACCCTTCAGCAAATCTTCTAAAATAGGCAGCCAAACCTAAGGAACTCCTTATATCTGTTGGAGACGTGGGTCTAGGCCAACTCTAAATTGTTTATATCTTTTCGGTATCAACTCTAATCCCATTAACGGAAACAATGTGGCCCAAGAATGCCACATATTGAAGCCAAAAACTCTCATTTTGAGAACTTGGAATAAAGCTCCTTATCTTTCAAAGTCGGTAGATCAATCTTGAGGTGACTAGCATGATCTTCTTCATTCCATGAATAAATAAGTATGTCATCAATGAAGGCGATAATAAACAGATCTATATAGGGTTTGAAGACTTAGTTCATCAGATCCATGAATGATGGTGGCGCATTCGTTAAACCAAAGGAGATGACCAAAAACTCACAATGCCCATATCTTTTTCTAAAAGTTGTCTTTGGAAAGTCATATTCCCTAACTTTGAAGTGATGGTAGCCTGATCTAAGATCAATTTTTGAGAAGCAAGAAGCAATATGAAGCTAGTCGAAAATATCATTTATCCTTGAAAGAGAATATTTATTCTTGATGGTCACCTTATTGAATTGGTGGTAGTCTATACACATCCTAAGGGAACCATCGTTTTACTTACAAACAAGACCTGAGGGCCCCAATATGAGACATTTAGTGAAATGAAGCCTTTATGTAACAAATATTTCAATTGTTCTTTTAGCTTTTTCAACTCTACTAGTGCCATTCTGTATAGCAAAATAGAGATAGGACGAATATCTCGAATGATGTCTATGGTGAAGTCTATCTCTCTTTTGGGAGGGACTCCGGGTGAATCATCAGGAAAGACTTTTGGAAACTATTTCACTATAGAAACTGATTAAAGGGAAGGTACTTTAGAACTTGAGTCATTAACTCAGACTAAGTGATAGATACACCCCTTTGAAACTAATTTTCTTGCATTAAGGTATGAAATGAAAACAACCCTTAGGCAATGTTGAACAACTACTCTACTGTATCACTGACACATTTGGAATTTGAAACTTGACAACTTGAGTTCTACAATCTATTGACGCGTAACAGGCATGTAGCCAGTCCATACCCGAAATGACATCAAAATCTACCATGTTTAACTGTACTAGATCAACCATGGTTTTCCTGTGATTGATGGAAATTGGAAAATCACGATAGACTCTTTACACTAGAATAAAATACCCTATAGGTGTTGAAACACACAAGGGTTCACAAAGTTTTTCAGTAAGAATCGCAAATTTATTTGCAACATAAGGAGTTACAAAAGATAAACTTGATCCTAGGTCTAAGAAAGCATAATCATCAAAAGTATAGACTTTGATCATAACCGTGACAACATTTGGATAGTTCTCTTGCTCTTGGCGAGTAGTGATTTCATAAAGACGGCTTTCCCCTCCGCCAGTACTAGAAGTTGTTCGTCTAGCTGCAACCTTGTTTGATAGAGCAACTGATGAATATTGGGCCTTTATGGCCTGGATTTCCACTTCCCAGCTTATTCTTGGGACACTCTTTCGTGTTGTGTCCATTTTGAGCACATTTGAAACAACTCGACTAGCCATCACGACAATTACAACCCTGATTCCTACCACACCGACAACATGTAAAGGCCCAACTACCTCCTTGTTCTACATTAGATTGGAACTGGCTAGTCTAGCCTTAAAGTTTTGCGAATTCTCGCCATTATACTCACCTCTGTTTCTAGGCACATCTCCACTAGGAGATGATTGTGCATGCCCCTTTTGTTTATGAAATTGTGGTAAACTTGAACACCTCTTCTATTGACCAGATTCATTTCCAATCATAGCTTTGTTGTTCTTGTACTGCTCTTTGTCCCTCAGCTTCTGCAACAAACAAGCTCATTGTGCTTCTCATATCATTAACCATCTCTATAGAACAAAGAGACATTAGGGTGAACATTAACCCGTAGAACGATGGGGATAAATGAGATCTCCAGGTGACCTTGGTTCTCTGAGAGGTGTGGGGCGCCAGAGCCTCACAAGGAGAGACTATCCCGAGAAGCTCTGGCTGGTGCGGCACTCCAGGCTCTGTTAGACTGAGGATGTCCTAAGGTGCTCTAGTAGGCGCGGCGCCCCAGCTCTTAATAGACAGGATTTTTGACTTTTCTTGTCGGATTTTCTATCTTAATCCTTCTAAACTCCCATGGATCTTACCCCAAACACTTAAAAAAACTAAATTCTAAATACCCAATAGTTTATACTGTAAATCCATGCGGAAACACGAATCATACAACCAATGGTATACTACAACTTAACCTACAAGAATTTAGTGGTTTTTAATCAAGACATTCAATGTTCATCATTCAATTTACTCTAATTACACTTAATTAAACGTATTATTGTGTGGGTGGAAGAACACATCACAGAAAGATGTCACATGCCTTAAAGGGATCACCCCCGACGAAATTCACTCAATGATCTTGGTGAAATCTTGGTCTTTTCTCCTTTATCCTTCTTCTCCTCTCTTCTCCTCTCTTCTCCTCTCTTCTTCTCTCTTATCTCTCAAGCACTAAGAATATTCAATCTTCTAAAAGCTGACTTAAGGCTTAATTTACCCCTAATAAACCCTTTAAAAAAATAGGAAATAGTAGGGTGAAAGGACCAATTTACCCTTATTAAAATCCAGATTAGAAATTCATCTGTCCAACAACCCAAATTTCGATAGGCATATCTCCCTCATACAATATCAAAAATGTGCAAAGTCGGCGTTATTAGAAAGATCTCTTCAAGGGATTTCGAACCATATGATGAACTGTCCCTAACTCATCTTGAGCTATAAGTTATTACAGTTTGTAATTGACCAAAACCATATTTTTACATTTAGGAAGTTTTCAAATTTCTCATATGCTTTCCAAAAATAACTTTTCTTGGTTTCTTTGTTAAACCCTAGATATTTTGGTTTACAAGATGTTTCAAGACGCAGGTAACCAGGATCAGCATCCAACGTCTCGTTGATCCAGTTTGAGCACTCAGAGTAATTGGTGACCCTCGTTGCATTCTGGAGGATCCTTTTTATGATTTTCAGTCTTGTTTTTATTAGAATGTTGTGGGGTCTGTACCAACATTCATCTTAGTATTTATAGGGGCTTCATTAAAAAAATTCAGTTAGTTCATCTGAGTCTCTTTTATTTCAAATTTTTTATTTTAAGAATAAAGTGTCATTATTGTCAAGACATTAATTTAAGGTATTTATGAGAATGTTCTTGTTTTATTATTCAGTAACTCTTCCGGTGATTTAAGTAAGTTATACCAAGGGTTCGCTCTAGGCAGTGATGGTCAATGGGTGCCGGCACGTCCAGGGTGTAGGCTTGGGGAGTGACAAAATTTGTGTGAGAGCACAAGGTTCAAGAGTCATAGTGAATCTATGAAGCTGTGTCCGTAGAGACTTAGTCATCGGTATAAAGCACACCACATCTATGAATAGGAGGCTGCGATATTTAGGATTTTATTCACTTCTTTCATATTCTTTTTTCGTGCATTAGAGTTCATCTCTAAAAAGTTTCCCCCTAATTGATGCTTGTGCGTTTTTCAGTGATCTTGAAGCCTCCACAAAGAGTAGTCAGAGTTCATTCAGCAAGATGAAATGTAAAAGAGCTGGAGGTACCGAATGCACAAAAATTTACAACATCAAGGAGACATCACCAATGTTGAGTTCTGTGAGGCTATCCGGATGCTAAGCCCAGCGGTTACTAACCTTGTTGGTCAACAAAGAGGAGTTCGACAGGAAGAGGCTTACACTTCAAAGACTCATGAGAACCTGAGAATGGATCCTCCCAGTTTCACCGGTTCGAGCACTACTGATGATCCAGAAAATTTTGTGGAAGAGTTGAAGAAGGTTTTTGATATGATGCATGTGGTTGATACTGAAAGGGTTGATCTAGTTTCATACAAACTGGAGAATGTGTCTGAGACTTTGTTCGACTAATGGAAGGAGGTCATAGATGAGAATGCACCACATCCAAGTTGGGATAGTTTCGAACAAGATTTCTTGGGGCGGTTCTTCATCGAGAATTGAAGAGGCAAAAGTACAGGAGTTCCTTACTCTGTAATACGACTCCTTGATTGTTCATGAGTATGGGCTGAAATTCACCCAACTATCTCTCTATGCTTTTGAGATGGTTAAAGATATGAAGAGCAGATTCGGTTTGTATGTCACTGGTTTGGGTCGTACATCTAGTAAGGAAGGCAGAGTTGCCATACGGATTGGAGACATGGACATATCAAGGTTAATGGTCTATGTGCAGGAAGTAGAGGATATGAACCAAAATAATTTAAGAAAAATCTTGTAATACATTTATAACATAGTAAGAATACATATTGAAAACATCATTCATGATCTTAGAGATATATATCAAACTAATTTATAAGACACTTATAATACATAATTTATTCATGGATATACAAGATTATAATTCAGTCTATAAATAATTGTCTTATCGTTCTCAGTTACGTTTTCCACTGTTAATTTTGTCTTCTAATTTGAAACATCTCACAACTAGAAACGACTAGAAAAGAGTTTAAAATTTGAAAATACTTATTTTTGGAAAGAAAAAGAAAATCTGGTTTGTCTATGTTTGGAATGTGAGTTTTAGTCATTTTAAAGTGACCATAACTCGTAAATTAGGATGAATTAGGAGTAGATCCAGATAATGTTGGAAATATCTTTGAATTACTTTCCAACGCCTTCGAGTTTGCACAATTTTTATATTGTATGAATGAGGTATGACTTTTAAAAGTTGGATTGATGATTAAGGAAATTCCAATCCAGATTATGGAAGGGCAAATAAGTCTTTTCCTTAATTATATTTTCTATTTCACTTTTGGGGATTTATTGGGGTAAAATAAGAATTTTTTAGATTAGAAAAAGGGAAATTTTTGCTAGGGCTTCGAAGAGAAAAAAGAGGAGCGAAATAAGGAAACACCAAGAATGATTAAGCTTTGTGTGCAGCAGTCGTCGGGGATGATCCCTAAAAAGGTATGTGAGATCACATAGTGTTGGGTTAGTTAACCCCTATGCCAATTGTGTTTAAATTCATCGAATATAAGTATTTGAATGTTAAGAAAGTGAGTTCATGAAGAAAATTGTTGAAGTTTTTGTTGAACTCTTGATGGTTCTGTTGTTGAAGTTTTGATTCATGTTTTCGTGTGTAATTTCAAGTTGAATCTATTGTATGTTGATAGTGCTAATGATACTATGTGTTTGGGGGAAAGAATTATGGAAGTTTAGAGGGATCATATATGAAAAACGAAGGAGAAAACTCGAGAACATTTGGGTACATGAGTTAGGGTGCCGCGCATTACAGATTACTAAAGGATAGTCTCTGTCCATAGGGACTTTGCGCGCCCTTCAAGCCAGAGCACCACAGCCTGCTCTCTGTAAGACGAGGACTAGCGCCTGTGACTCTCAAAGCACCGAGATACCTATGTTTCTCAGTTGATTTCAACATTCTAAAGTACATCTAAACATCAGGAAATCACTCACAAGCATGAGATCATGAACCTTGAATCCATAATCAAGTTGAAAGTTAAGATCAAAATCGAAGAAGTTAAGGGTCCAATCTAGAAGTCAAGAACTAAGTCAAAGCAAAGTACTTAAAGTTTTTCAAGAGTCTTTAACAACGTTTTAACTTTCTTTTTAAGACTCAAGTTTAAAGTTAACTAAAGAGTAAAGAGTTGAGTTCATTTCTCCAAAGTAATAAGGGAACTAAGAGTTCCCTAACAGTTTTTTGAACACTCAAGTTTAAAGCTAAGTAATGAGTAAAGAGTTGAGTTCATTTCTAAAAAATTTATAAGGGAATAAAGTATTCCTAAGAGTTTATAAATGTTTTCACATTTAATATAAGAGGAAACTAAGATTTCCCGAAAGAGTTTTTAACAATTTATGTCAACCCAAAGAAAGAAGTTCTGTTAAAACACATGAACTAAGTAAATTTTTTGGAGTAGTATTACATACCGATATGGGGATGTGAGTTCATAATAACTGAAGTCTCCATAAACAATGTAGTCGTCATGGGCATTAAAGGATCATACTTTTTAGAAGATCACTTAATTTAAGCTTGTGTATCCACTAAGTTAAATAAGGTCTTATACCGACGGCAAGGTATACGATGGTCCTCTATAATATGAGGTAAAATATTGTACCATAAGTTAGGCTACTAGTGAAAGTTGTCAGTTAAAGAATCTCCCAGATAAGTTATATTACTTTATATTAGTAAAGTTAAGTTTATTATTTCATTATCTTTAATGATCTAAGACTGTTTTCAATTTAAGTATAAGATTTATATATATCACATGTGTTTTACTACTTTATACTGAGTTGAGTATTCATTAGTTGAGAAGAGTCAATTTTTTCTCTCACAATATCTTTCAAGCCTACCTTTGTTAGCATTCAAACTTGCATACTCTTACATTAAATGTACAGATTGCAGTTGTCCCGCAACAATGCATAAATAGGTAACCAAGATTAGCATTCATTGCCTCATTGATCTAGGTTGAGCACTTAAAGTCTATTGGTGAGCCTCCTTCCCTTCTTGAAGAACATTCTATTTTCTTTCTAGTCTAGTTCATTCAGATGTTGTGGGGATTGTCAGAACATCCATATTAGTTTTTTAGAGGCTTCATAGAAAATTAGTAGTTCATTTGTCTTTAAATTATGAATCTATGTTAAAGACTTGGGTTGCCATTTTTGGCCAAGTTAAATGTTATTTCTTGTAATATTCGAATTTATATTATTTATTTATTTGAGTAAGTCCATTTCATAACTGTATTAATGTCAGAAACTTCCGTTGACTTAAGTAAGCCAGGCAAGGGTACGCTCGAGGCCAATAATTGTCTTTGAGTGCTAGTCCCACCCAAGGTGTAGGCTAGGGGCATGACAAACTTGATATTAGAGAAATGAATTCAAAGGTCCTAGGGAGTCTATGAAGTCATGTATGTAGAGTCTTAGTTATCGGTGTGAAGCGCGCCACATCTATAATTACAAGGTGCAACATTTATGAATTCCATCACTTCTTTCACACTCTTTTCATGCATTAGAGGTTATCTCTAAAAGTTTACTCTAATTCTTGCTTGCACGTGTTTCAGATAACCATGCTTCCATGAAGAGTTGGAAGAGGTCGTCCATCTAGAAGGAAAGTAGAGGAACCAAAGTTACCCAATGCACTTCAAACACAACCTCAAGGGGAAATTACTAGCACTGAGTTTCGTGAGGCTATTAGGATGTTAATACAAGATGTGACTAACCAACTCGGGCAATAACGAGGAGCTCGACAAGAAAAGGCTAACACTTTATGGATTCAGGAGTTCCTAAGGATGAACAATACAAGTTTGAATGGTTCAAGCACTACTGAGGATCCAGAGAACTTCATTGAGGAACTTAAGAAGGTTTTTGATGTAATTCATGTTGTTGATGTTTCTAGGACTTAGTTTGAGCAGTGGAAGAAGGGTAGAGATGAGGATGTACCACATTGGAGTTAGGCTTATTTTGAATAAGCTTTCTTGGGGCGTTTCTTTATCCAGGAATTAAAACATGCTAATGTAAGGGAAATTCTTAAACTTAAGCAGGCTTCTCCAAGTGTGCATGAGTATGGGTTAAAGTTCACCTAACAATCTGTTATGCTTCTGAAATGGATAAGGACATGAAGAGTAGAATGAGTCAATTTGTTACTGGCTTGGGTCATTGATAAAGCAAAGAGAACAGAGTAGCAATGCTGACAGGCGACATGGACATATCAAGATTTATGGTCTATGTGCACCAGGTTGAGGAAGAGAAGCCGAGGGACAAGGAAGAGTTCAGGAATAAGAAAGACAAGACACTGGGTGAGTCTGGGCAAAATAAAGGTGGTGTGAATCGTTCGTCCTTCCAAGAACATAAGACCTGCACCATCATATGCTAGTGCACCTGCACAAAAAACAAAGTTAAGCATCATGTTGTGAATTCGTAGAACTTCAGAGCTAGACCAGCACAATATCAAGGTATTGTGGCACAAAGAGGTAGTTGGGCTCCTGCATGTGCTTAGTGTTGTAAAACCCACTCATGTAAGTGTTGTGATGGCCATACAGGTTGACTCAATGTGGGAAAGAGGGTAATTTCATGAAAGAGTGCCTTAAGCACAAGCCAGGTAGTGGAAATCCGTGCAAGAGAACTCAATCTTCTTTAGTTGCTCACGCAGACAAGGTTGTACCTAAAGGAGCTACTTCTAGTACTAACAGAGGAGCAAACCGTCTTTATGCTATCAGTACTCGCCAAGAGAAAGAGAACTTCCTGATATTTTCACTAGTAGGATCAAAGTCTTTACTTTTGATGTTTATGCTTTGCTAGACCCAGGAGCAAGTTTTTATTGTGTAACCCCTAATTTTTCAAATAAGTTAGGTATCCTCTGTGAGAAACTTTGTGAACCCTTTTGTTTTTCTACACTTGTTAGGGAGTCTATCAAGCAGAAAGCGTATATCATGATTCTTCTATTTCCATCAATAACAAGGACACCATGGCTGATTTGGTTTAATTATACATGGTAGATTTTGATGTCATTCTAGGTATGGACTAGCTTCAATCACCATTGTCTTGCGAATTTTCCTATCGAAAGAATGTACCCATTAGTTTGTATCAACATATATTGCAGTTATACCCCAAGAACCTTGCCAATACTTTTTTCTACTTTATTTCTATTATTTTACTACTTCTTAAAACCCCCTTTTTCTCCTTTGTTTCTATTAATTTACTACCTCTTTAAAAAAACCCTTTTTTCTCCTTTATTTCTTCTTTCACTACCACTCCATTAGGACACGACCCCAACCCTTGGTTGGGTTACTTTACTAGCTTTGATTCGTAGACACTCAAACTGTAGATTAGTGTCGTTCATCATGAAATATAAAAAAATACACATATTGAAGCATGAGTAAGAGTTATTAATGGACATTTCATGCCTACAATTAAGGATAGTGAAGTCAAGGATATTCCAAAGCCCAAAGCTCAATATGGAGATGTTGATTATAAGATGCTACGAAGAATGCCAAAGCTAAATGTATTCTTTTGTGTGGTCTAGGAACTGACGAATTCAATTGAATATTTGCATGAACTTCTAGAAAACAAATATGGGACACGCTGCAAAACGTACATCAAGGTACTACTCAGGTTCTAAAGTTCACAATTGCAAGACTAAGCATAAAGTATGAGTCTTTCAATATGAGTAATAGAGAATCACTTCAGAACATGATTACAAGGTTCACCACTATAATAAACTAACTAAAAGAAGTAAAAGTAGTAAAGAGAAAAAAACATGCACTCAAGGTAACTGATGAAAACGATAAATCAGATCCAGATGATGAAGATATAGCTTTAATAAGAAGGAACTCCAATAAATTCTTTAACAAGGTTATGAATCTTTGAAAGAAATATACACCCTCCAAGGAGAGAAACACAGAAAAGGGTCAAAGTGGTGGGTGTTAAAAATAAGTAAAATTGATCATCAAATGAAAGACTACCATATGTGGGAAGTACAATAGAAAACGAAAAGGCCCGAGAAAGAGAAAAGGGAACTGGCAAATAAAAAGAAAGGGAAGGAAAAGGAGAAAAGATAATCTTTGTATGTTGGCTTAGGAAGAGGTTCTAATGACGTGGATGAAGAAAAGGACATTTCCTTAACAGCCATACAAGAGACAGAACAAGAATCTGATTAACAAAACAAAGAAAATCAAGTAAAACTCTCTGATATAAAGGATAGATTAGATTCACTTTCTAAGAAGAAATTTTCATCATTAATTCTTACACACATAATTTAAACTAAACTAGTTTAATAGAATACTTACTAAAAATTAAAATATTTTGAGATGGTTTTTTGAATAATCATAAAATATACAAATTATATACATAATTATGTAAAATATATATATATATATATATATATATATATATATATATATATATATATATATATATATATATATATATATATATATATATTATTTAAAAATTATAAGGAAATGGAAAAAGTTTTCAAAATAATGCAAAATTTATAAAACTAGTTATTTTAATTGTTTGGAAAATTTAAGAAGCTCGAGAACTAATTTATACCGAGGAGGGTCGAAATTGGGTGTCAACAACTACAAGTTACTTGCATCACACCAAATATTTTTTTGACCCTATCAATGAACTTCTGTGTATCTTTACCAACATGCTACCCTAAAAACATAGGTGATCATCCTAACAAAATCACAAACTCTGGCTTCCACTGATCGACCATTTCTATTAGTAGGAACTAGAACCTGTTGATTAATATGGTTGGTTATACTTTGAGAAAAAAATTTAATTGACATTCTGAAACTCTACATCAGAAATTCCTTATCTTGTACTAGAGGAATTGTGTTAGCATTGCGTGCATTAGTATTTCATGCCTAAGCTCTACGAAAAGGCATGAATCTGAAATGTATAACGTCGAGTTAAAATAGAAGATGATCATACCTTACGCACGATAAGAGTAACAAGAAAGTGAAGTTTTTCCTAAAACACTTCATAGCCTCCCTATCATTAGATGTGGTGCACTTCACACCCATGAAAAGGGCTCTACTTAGTGAGACTTTTAAGACATCCTAGTTTACTTAAACCTAGTGCTCTGATACCAAGTTTTGTCACGTCCCAACACGCGGACACGGAACCTAGGATCACAAGTGATTCCAAGCTAACCCTGCTAGCATGATCATGAGCATAATAAAAATAACAAACTTATGTGGAAGCTAAATCATAATTTATAATGAAAAGATGGGGGATACTTATATTCTAACAATTATATAATATGAAGACTTATGAGTTTAATACAATGAAGTTACTAACTCAATACTAAGATGAAACTAAATATGTCTAAAATATGCTTCTGACTGACTAGAAATACTAGGACAAGCCCTAGCTATGTCTAGCAATACTGAAACTAAAAGACTTAATACTGAAAAGAAACTCATGACTATTGTCCTCGGAGAATGAGAACTCACCACTGAATCTCATGAACTGATGATCGGAAAATCGATCTATGTGTGATTTAGATGCTGAGAACCTGATCCCACATCACTAGAAGATGTAACGCACGTATGCGTCAGTATTTGAAAGGTGCTGAACATGTAGGATAGAATAAAGCTGAAATAAAACATAACTGAACAAGCACAAAAGAAAGTATAATAATCTGAACGCGAAATACTGATTTGGAACATATAACTAATAAGTTCATGAAGTTCTGTTAATGTTCTAGACACCCTATGTCTAATCATGATATGGAAATTAAGAATATGACTGAAAAATAGGGACCCAATGAGTTAAAGGAACCCACTAGTGAAATCCTACATACTTGGCGATTACATTCATGGAAAAACACTTAGGTTTCAGAGCTGAAACTACTGGAAACTTGTTGTGTTCTTGAACTAGGGTTCTTGAGCTCTTTTGATTTATAATTTTGACTTAGGTAAGTTCTTGTTATATTTTCTAGGCTTAAACTGACTAAAATTTCATGATTTAGGGTCAAAATGACGTATCTTAAGGCTTAAATGAATTGGGAAAAGGACCAAAAGACCCCTAGGTAAGTTGCTATCGGAACAACCAACGACCAGGATAGACGGTCCGTCCTTCAATCAACGGTCCGTTGTTTGGTCTGTGGATTAAACCTATTCGACAGGCCTTTACTAAAACGTGCATAACTTTTTACTCGGAGTTCTGATTGTAACACGGTCGGTGGATATGGAAAGGTAATTGAATAATCTATATTTTAGCATGTCGTGATACACCTAACATTTTGTTCTAAGATTTAATCATTTGAAGTTTACCCAACTGCATTTCCCTCCTAACTGTTTGCTAGTTCCTACCTACGGTCAGACCTACGGATCGTGGGTCCACTTACGAACTGTGTTGTTCAACGTGGTCCTTGTCAGAGAGTGGCTGAAAGGGGGTGTCGGTCGACGGTCATGGACTACGGACCGTAGTCTGACCTACGGACCATAGGTCCGTCCGTCGATAATGACTTACCTAAATTTTCTTGAGCTGAGATTTTGGGAGTTTCTAACCCCATTGACGGATGTGCAGGAAGTACTTTGGGTCAAGGTACGGTCCGTCGATTCCACCGTTGGTTGCACCTATAGATATTTTTTCTATAAAGCTGATTTTTGGCCTATTTTGGATACGGGGTGTTACAAATTCAATATTTAAACCCATAAAACCTATAGAACTTAAAAAAGTATCAAAATTTTCAAATTTAGAGTATCTACAATTAATATTACTTTCTCTTGTAACCTCATAGCCATAAATTTACCTCTTCAAATAGCAAGACTAAAACACGTATATGTTCACACTATTGGAAAAAAGAATAAACTCTTCCTCTTCTCGCCGAATCCATTATGAATCAAAACTAAAAAAACTCCATCTTCCCACTGATTCCTTTTATACTAAAGAATGGACTATCCGCGATAATTGTCCCCATTTACATGACATCGTTTCCAACTTTCAACACAAATGTGTCATATTGGGTCGTAATGGGGCTTCAAGAACGATAACTAACCTTGAATATGTTAATAGAAAATTAATAAATGGTGTTAGTAATGCAAAACTTCTCTGTGTTATCACAAATAGTGTAGGAGGCGATAGTGATAGTCGTGGAAATAGACATATATGCAATGCACTTATGTCTTATTTGGTAGACATTATATTTTCCACGGCTGATTCAGGACAAGTGCATTGCATATGTGTCTGCTATCACTATCCCTTCCAACACTATTTGTGTTAGTACATCTGAGTTTTGAATCACTAGCTCAATTTCTTGATTTTCTATTAAAATATTCAAAGTTACCTTGGAGCCCCATTATGGCCCAACATGATGGGTTTGTGTTGAAACCTGGAAATGATGTCATGCAAATGGGGACTATTCCCGCAGATAGCTTATTCACTAGAATAAAGAGAATCGGTGAAAAGAAGGAGTTTGTTTTGTTTTGTCCATGATGAATTGGGAGAGAAAACGAAGAGTTTGTTGTTTCTGCCAGTAGTGTGAACATATAGGTGCTCTGGTCTTGCTATTTAAAGAGGGAAATTTATGGCGATGAAGTTACAGAAGAAATTAATACTAATTGTAGATACTCTAAATTTGAAAATTTGATATTGTTTGGGGTCTATAAATTTTATGAACTATTAATGTAAAATTAATATTTAAATTGACCTCTCTACTTTAGGATTAGCTTCTAATGGGTTTAATCCATTTGGCACAATGCGAACGGTTCATAGTACATAACTAATGATTTTAATGTCATATAATCTTCCACCATGGATGTGCATAAAGTAAGAGTTCTTCATTCTGTCTTTGCTGATAGCTAGACCAAAAGCTCCTGGAAATAATATTGATGTCTTTTGCAGCCTTCAATAGAAACATATGATACCTCTACCAAGGAGATGTTTCAGATGCATCACCTCTTATCAACTATAAATGATTTTCCAACATATGGTATTATTTTTGGATGGAGCACATATCGTCGATTTTTATGTCCTTCTTGCAATACAAATACTCATTATAGAAGACTCGACTATAGTAAGAAGTTTGATTTCATGGACCATCGACATTTCTTGAAGTCAGATTACAAATATCGAAATGATTCTAAATGATCTGGTGGAACTAAAGAAACACGACCTTCACCTTTTCCAATATCAGGTTCAGAAGTGTTGAATCAACTAAAAGATATTAAGTCTACTCTTGTCAAGTCGAGTGAAGGGGTAAGTGGGATGATGAATAGCACATGAAAAAGGAGAAGCTTTTTTTATCTTCCTTATTGTGATGTGATGCATATAGAAAAGATATGTGTGTGACAACATAATTTATAAACTACTGGGCATTGATAAAAAATCTAAAGACAAATTACATTCTCAAGCTTCTACTAATGATGGTGAATGTAATGTTGAGGGAGAAAATGACATTGAGAATGAAAGTGATTCTAAACAAGTTTGATGGTAGTGGCAACATTAAATTATTGCAAGTTTATTGAAGAACTTCTATGGATTTGTTTATAAAATTTCAATAAAATATCTTTCTTGCTTTCCATTTAAACATTTTATAGAAGATGCATGTTAGCCAACTTCTCTTATAGTTAGAATTATTTCTGTCGCTGGGCTTTGTTCATGTGCACAAATCACTATTTATTTGTTTTTAATAGTTTAAGGAGATGAAGATTCCTCTTGTTTTTCATGTGACATGTAATATAAGTTTGAGTTAATATAAACCTAATGTTGCTAGATATTGGCTTCACTTAAAAGAAGGAACTATACAAATTAGAGGTCGCAATACATTAGTTGTTTAACAACATGATGAAGCTTTGCGACATTATATTGAGCAGTAGTGTGATGATCAAGATAACTCTGCAGTCCAACCTTATCTTGATAAATTGATAGTTAATTGTAGACCAAGCACATGATGGTGAATCTAATGATTGAATAGTTCTATTGGTGGCATTGCAGTTCAACCTATTGATGAATCAGGTAATACTATTTTTACTCTGTATTGTTTTAAGATCTAATGAGTTGAATAGTTTTGTTGGGCAGATTTACCACGTCCAGCCTCTTGTGTAGTTAGTTACTTAGTAGGAGTGTCTTTAACCACTTGGTTTTCTTCTTTAACTTTGTTGTTGGATTGATCCTGTTCATCTAAATCAATGTTATTATTGTGAGTAGAAATATTAACATTCTTACCTGCCTGTATGTGCTGTTGCTTATTTGTTTTAGAGTTTGAAATTCCAGTTCCCATATTGTAATGTTGTTGTATTCTGAAATGAGCAGCAAAAGTGTTATAATGTAACATTTTCCTTCCTTCTCATCAGGTTGCTTAACTGTCTTCTTTGATCTTTGTAAATGGAGTTATTTATTTAACGCAGACTATATTAAAATCTTGTATGTTTTTTCCTAAATTTGTACCTTAATGTCTCTTTGTGGATCCGGAATAGAGTCTCTCATCATGCACTAGTGCTTTCCTATGGAAAACGTGGATTATAAGAACTAAACTTGTAATGTGTTTGTGACATAGCTGAGATGGAATTCTTTCATAGGGTATAGCATAAATGATATATTTTTCTGTTCTTACCTGAAATATATCATATAAAGTTTGTGGCTTCTGTAATGGCAACATTTTATTAGAACAAAAGCCATTATAATAAGAATAGCCTAGCACGACCACAAGACCTATGACTAAAACAGAAGTTAAATACTTATATATAACAACATTACTCGCAGAAATATTAAAACAAAGGACAAAATAAAAACCTAATGGAAAATATAGTTTCATCATAATATGGAATTATGCCTATCGCTACTTGGTTTGTTTTTCCTTTTTTTTTTGGCAATGGAACGATGGATATAGTTTTGCAAGATTTCTGGATAAAGCAGTTTGTAATATAGGGAGTATTAATGAATACACACGTAACTAGAAGGAATATTTACGATCGCACACAACTATAGATTATATAGAGAGTGAGGAAACTGGTATCAAATCCACTCACCTTATATTCCATCAGAACAAACTCATTACTTACAGCATGAACTAATGCGAAAA
The DNA here is from genome assembly GCA_027705065.1 of Solanum peruvianum. Taxonomy (NCBI): domain Eukaryota; kingdom Viridiplantae; phylum Streptophyta; class Magnoliopsida; order Solanales; family Solanaceae; genus Solanum; species Solanum peruvianum. Next base: position 48,012,067 of record JAKWJD010001766.1, on the reverse strand, counting down.
TAAAGGACTCTGTCACTTCTCATTGTGATTGATCCCCTTATGTGAAGGCTAATATGCAGGGAACATTAGCTTTTTAAATGCTAGCATTAGAAGAGTGCTAAATGACCTAAGTTTATTGTTCTAGAGCATCTTTCAGGTGTTTAACCATATGTTTATTCCATTTGATGTTATTTAAAATATTTTTTCTTTCTAGGTAACTTCGAAAAAGAAAGCCTTGTGGTCCTACTTTACTAAATGATGTTAAAATTCCTCCCGAGAAGACAATGATGTGTCATTTAGTAGTCGTAACTAATCAACTTGAAAAGAGGGCTGAAAGCTTGCTAGATCTCTTAGAATTGTTGCGAGAACTCCTGAATTAACTCCTCTAAATATAGATGATGAAGAAATTTGTACAACGAGAAAAAGAAGAAATTTGGGTTGATTTTGTAAGGGTATGAGCTAGTATTATTATTATATGAATAAGCTCAATTTGTATATGATATCATCTTACATATATTGAGTTTTATTTTGCAGAAGAAGTTTTCTTTTCCAAAACGTGGAGAAACTTTTGTCTTAAAGTCGCTAGGAAATAAATGGGAAGACTACCAATGCAAAACTAAAGGTGAGTATATTTCATTATAAGACTAAAGACTCTTTGCTGAAAAATAGACCAAATCGCATACCTAGAGATGAATGGAGTGGTCTACTCTTTTATTGGCTTTCTGATAAAGCAAATGTATAAACAAATCTTGAAAACACACCTACTTAGTTATTTTAATATGTGTTTATTTTAGTTATGGTACATTTTTTTAATAATTTTAAGATACTATTTAAATATTTCAACAAATGCATACCCAAGCAAACAGAAACAGTACGGCCAATCAAAAGATGTCTCACACAGAAGGATCCAAAAGTATTGCTACATTGATGCATAAGGAGGTAAATCTGTGAAATGTATTATTAAAGATTTTTTGTCACGCATATCTTACATAAGTTCTATTCTTAGGCTGAAAATGGAATAGAGCCTACACGAGAAGAAATTTTTTTATTAACTCATAAAAAAACGTGTAGATGCTAGACCAAGGGATGAAGATTCTTCTAAGGCAATCGTAAGATTTCTTCTTAATGTTATCTTTTAAATCATGATATAATTAAAAATAAACATTACAAGTGAATAAGACAATTTCAAATTGGATTTGTTTTGCATTCTATGGTCAGGACATATGATAAATGAGATGATGAGCAGTAATTACAGATCTACAGACCAACCTTCTCGTAGTGTTTCTTGGGAAGGTGATATGTATTCTCAAGTGTTGAAAATGAGAAGAGTGGTATGTTCGTGGTTTTGGACTTGGTCCAACTTTTTCGATTCTATGGGGTGGTAACTCTTCCGTAGAAAATGTTGTTGTAGAAGATTCATCTAATGAGGTTGTATAATGGTTAGAACAATAAATAACCGAGTTAAAAGAAAAAACAAGATGAAGAAACGGATCTGATGAAACAAAATCACAATAAGCTGCAATCAGAATTACTCCAAATGAGATAATTCATGCAAAAGTATGTTGTTAATGTATCTCTTCCTCAAGATATCAATGACACTTCAAATGAACGCATATCTTACAAGTCTTAGAAATTTTTTGTGATATTTTAATCCCATAATAGGATTGTTAACTAATGCTTAAATACTTATAGTATCCCGACCATATAGAAAGCATGAAGGAGTACCACAATCATCAAGGATATCTAGTAATCCTAAAATTACTCTACCTCATGGTACTACTCATCTATATCATTTGATGTTATTCTTTGACTTTTTCTGCTTTGTAAATATTGTGTGGAATGGTAGAATTCCAAGAGACAAAATATATTCAAGAGAGCATGTGAATTCAATTATTTTGGATGTGAGTTGTTATATGCGAAATGGTGAAATGCTATTCTAAATAAGTTTCTTGTCTTCAATGTGACCTAATCTTAAACTAAAAGCTAGTTTAATCTGTGTCTTGCTTTTCTTGAGTTTATTTGATGTTTATTTGGTTTCGATTTTGTATGCAATAGCTGTAAATTTATGTTTTATGTGAAGAAAAACATTATATTCATCCCTACAATCAGCCATGTCTTTACATCATTTAGTTACTACAATGAGTTTGTTGTTCTTGTTGTAAAAGATAGTGGATACTGTTAGAATTATGACGTCCTAATTCTGTACAGGAACATGTACTAAGTGTCTTTTTTTACCGTTTACAAGTTCTAGAAACTAATTTTGTAAACTAACAATTGTTTTGCACCTTGATTTTATTTATCTAACATCAATCTACATACTGTGACCATCAAATTTTTGACGTGTGTATTTTACTCCAATAATATTTTAGTAATGAATTTTATATTTATTTGTATTTTGGGTGTTTGTTTTTAATATTTTATTGGCTCAAATGACCCAATTTTGTTTAAATTGGGCTTGATTTTGACCCGGTCAATAGAAATGGTCAAGATTGAATCTCAACCATTCATGATATTTTGATCCAAGGGCTATTATTGGACCCAAACAAAAAAACAAAACTCCAAAAAATTAGAATTTTTTTTTTATTTTAGATTTTTTTTTCTTCCCCTTACTACCATGCCGCCGGGCGACCACCGCTGCCGCCACCACCGCCTAGTGGACACCACCTTTTTGGCCGGAAAAATCTTTAAAATTTTACCATCTTTTCCTTTCACCCTCCTCTACCTAAATCTACAAACCTTTAATCCATATCTATACCCAAACTCTGTTGATCTAAGGAAATCCAATTATGAATTTTACTTTTTTCCTTAGATTTATAAAGTTTCAGTTATTAGCATCCCAAACCCTTTACATAAATGTGTAGAGCTCTTCAAGGGCTATCATTTGATATAAATTTTAAGTTCAAAATCCGTCAAAAAAAAATCCAGCAAAGTTTTCCGGTGACCTTCATTTACCCAGAAGTTATGTCAATCTTTCCCCCCTCTCAATCTTTATCCAAATACATTATTATCTTTTTCGTTTGACCATATAAGTTTTTTGATGTCGGATTTGTGTTATTAATGTTCTTTAAGTTTATCATGTTGATGATTTGCTTGAAGTATTATTATTATTTATTTTTTATTTCGTTTTTATGTTTATTATTTTTTTATTTTTTTATTTTTCGTTACTGCATTATTTTGTTGTGTTTGATCTTTAAAAAGTTTTAGATGTTTAGATTTTGTGTTAGTGGGTAAATTTTTTGGGTCAACATTTGGGTCTATTTTAGATTTTTTCAGATGACCTATCAGCTATTATTCAAACAATGAATAAATGAAATGTGTCGTCTACATGACATTTGGGGCTTTTTTCAGATGACCCATTTACTATTATTCAAACAATGAATAAAAGAAATGGGTCATCAAAATGATATTTGGGCCAATTATTTTCTGATTACCCATATAACTATATTCAATTAATGAATAAAGTAAATGAGTCATCTAAAAGGGCAAATGAATCATTCAATTAATCTGATTTTTCTTAAAACAAAAAAAATCATTGGTCATCTTGGGTGGCACCTTGGGAAAACAAAGAGTCCAATGCATGCATTGGCTCTTAAGTTTTTAAGAAAAGTGAGAGGTTTAATGTTGAACATCTATTTAAACCCCCTTCTTTTTCCAAAAGAAGTGGGAAGAAAAAAAAGAGAGAAAAAGATAGAAAGAAAATTGCAAGAAAAAAAAACTTTTAAAAAATTCTTCTTCTTAAAAAAAAAAAAAAAGATATTTCTCTTGGGTTGTCTTGGAAATTCAATTGAATTTGCTTCTATTATTTGCTTGTCATCAACTCTAGGTATCTCTTTTTACATTTCAATGTAATCTTGAATTAATGTTTATGTTCTTTTAAAAAAAAAATTGTTGATTTTTTTTACTAAGTTTATTATGATTCTCGTATGATTATGTTTACTCTTATGTTATTTAGTTTGTATATTTTATTAGTTTATTCTATAGTGTTTCTCATATGATTGTGTTTATTATGATGTACATACATCTTATTAATCATATTTAGTTTAAATGTTAGAATTAGTAAGTAAAAAAAAGGTAAAATAAAATAAAATAAAATATAACAATCACATTTTTTTAGGTTTTTGATAACATTCTTTTTTAAAAACGGACTTACGAAAAAAAAATGTAGAACTAGTCGTTTTTGCAAAAGGGTTTAATCTGGTCATTTTTGCAACAAAAGAAAAATGTAAATCTTGTTATTTTTGAAAAAAAAATAAAAAAAAATTTAAATATGATTTTTAAAAAAAATAATAAAAAAATAAATTTCTAGTAAATAAATATTTGAATTTACTATCAAAGTAAAAATCAAAATTTGACTAATTTGACTTAATAATCTAATAAGTAGAAAATTTGTTATTTTGCAATCTTCTATCAAATAAGTCAAGGTAGTCATTTTATATAAAAAATATCTTTACCAAATTGGTCATTTCTTAAATTTTTATCAATAATAAAAAAATTAAAATTAGTACATCTGTAGTTTAAAAGAGTGTTTAACTGTAATTTTGTAAAAGATTTTTTTTTTGTTTTTTCTTCTTTTGATGTCATTGTATAGTAGTAAACCTTTTTTTTTCTTTTGGTAAAAAATTAAATATAAATGCTAGAAATGTTTTAATAAGAATAAATAAATAAATACTAATCATTTTTTTGGTCGAAATGTTGCACCATTTTTTTCATGCATTTTTATCATTATTTTGTTTTAAAAAATCGAGTAATTAATTATTGTGTTTTTTCTTTAAAAAATAAAATAAAACTTCAAATACCATCATGTGTTCGGTTACGATCCTTGGTGTGTATTCTTTTCTAAAAAAAAGGTCTTGTTTGCGGTTATGCTCTTAGGCCAATCAATTATTTTTTAAATAGTAATGTAATTAATATAATTTTTTCACTTTTATCCAAAATAAATAAATAAATAAATTTAACCAAAAATAAGTTAATAAAGAGACAGTACAAGAACCACGGGACTCGGAGGGTGCCTCATATCTTCCCTCCGGTCAATAGAATTCCTTACCCAATCTCTGTTTTTTTTCGTAGACCAAAACAAAAAAAAAGGATTTTTATTATTTTAAACTAAGAACTATCTGGTGATTTGGAACACCTAAAAAACTCAATTCCAAGTGGCGACTCTATATATATATATATATATATATATATATATATATATATATATATATATATATATATATATATATATATATATATATATATATATATATATTAAAACCCGTTATATTCTCAACAATTGTAAAAGATAAAAAGAGGTGTGACAGATTTGGCGACTCCACTGGGGATCACTTCTTTTAGAATTCGAGCTTTGTACATTAATTTTTTTTTTGGCTATTTTGTTTATTTGGATAAATTTTAAGTTTGGATGTTAATTGTGTTATTTTAGCAATTTATTGTTTTGATATTGTGTTGTATATAAAGTATTTCTCTCACACACCTCTGAGTCTCTGTAATTTTGTTATACACTGTGTGTGCGGTTACGATCCACAGGACTTCTGTCTAGGATAAGTCAGTGGGCGGTTATGCTCCTGATTCTAGGTTGTCACACATGTTTAGCGGGGTTGGACCACCAGTTAAACCGGAATAACTTTGCTATCGGTACGCTGACCCTCCCCGACTCGAGTTGTCTGCTCGAGTAAGCCAATCTAGACACCTTCATAAATGTTAAACCTAGATAAAATGTCTCCGGTATGCTATTTTTTTTTCTTTCATCATGTAAATCTGACCTAGCGAAATTTAAGATATGTATCCATGCTAGACCAAAATGTTCATTTTATATGCTATGTAAAAATAGTTGGTTCAGAAGGCTTTGACATTGTTGACCATCTTCAAAATAGCTTTGTGAGTTTTTATTTTTTTTAAAAAAAAAAGGTCAAATAAAAGGGGTAGTCTTCCCAAGAGAAGTTTTTCTTTTATAAACTACGCACACCTGATTCTCACTAAAAAGAGATACGTAGGCATCCCTTCAAGGGTTCGATGTTTGTAAAAAATGGTGTTTTATTTTTTTAAAAAAAAATTACTTTTCTTTCTTCACTCTGTTAGAGTTTGCCATAAAAACCTTCATTGGATTAAATTTAAAGGTACAAATGGCACCATCGACAAAAGGACAAGGTTAAAAAAGGCCTAGAAGTGAAGGAATTCCAGAGTTCATGATCGTAGATAATATACCAAAAGATTTATGGCAATGATGGACCGACATGGGAAGTCATGAGAAAAAAAGAGTTAAGGAACACTTGGGGCATTTAGTGCATCTTATGGAGATTGACCCTAGAAGGGATGTGGTCGAGGCATTGATTCTTTTTGGAATCCCAAAATTAATGTATTTAGTTTTTCTGACTGTGAGATGACACCAACTTTGGAAGAAATTGTCGGCTTCATGGGGAAGGGGTCTACTGTTCGAGGTGCTGATCTACGCAATAAAAGACCCATAATTCCGAAACATGTTGATGCCAAAAAATTCCTGAACTGCTCAAAATTAATCAAATAGAGAAATTTAGTGTGAAAAATAGGTGGGTCTGATTGGACTTTCTATACTAGAGATATGGCCAAAGGGATGGTTTCAAGAACTATCGAAACCAGTTGAGTAATCAAGGGGGTTAAGATGCTTGGAAGACAAATAGATGTTTTGTTTTTATGGTCGCATTTTCGGGGCTCATTATTTTCCCCTAAAGGGACAAGAATATTGACATTCGTCTGGCTGGTGTGGTGAAGGCGTTGACCATAATGGAAAGTCCAACTATTACTCCTATGATCCTGGCAGATATGTTTCGTGCATTGACTAAATGTTTAAGTGGGGAAATGTACTTTGAATACTGCCATATTTTGCTCCAAATAGGTTTTGGAACACCTTTATCACCATGATCGTGCGCCTTGGTTTACTCCGGATTGGTGCAACTATGTTTCCTCTTATAAGGAAAGGGAAGCCAAAATTGATTTTCCAAAAGGAATAATAGCGTGTGAAGAAAAACTTTCAGTGATCACATCTGATGAAATAGTGTGGAATTATTACTAGTTCCCAGCTAAGGATATCATTTGCATGTCTAGTGGTATCTCATTTCTGGTGTTGATTGGTATTAGAGGTGTTCAACCATATGCCGCTCTTCGGGTTATGCGTCAACTAGCCAGAGTTCAAGAAATCCCACCCAATGATGATATGAGTAGGTTTGTATATGACACTCCACCAGGTTTTGCTTTTAATAGCGAAGAGATTATGAAGATTTGATACGGGAGTATTATTTTCTGAGTTAAGTGAATGTTTGTGGAGAAAGATAAAGGAAGGTGGTTCCTGGGTACCTATCGTGGTTTCGTGATCCAATGACATTTGGTTACACTCCCGAAGGATCCAGTAGAAAAAGAAGAGATCAACATATTATAAGAAATTTGAAAAAAGAGTTGGTGAAGGCCAAAGCAACCATTGCACGGCAAGTAGTACAGGTTCAAAGAGGAAAAAATCACAAGTTGGAGTTGCAAAATATGGAAGGAGAATTGAAGCATGCAGAGGGAAGATTAGCCCGATTGGAGGAAGAATTGCACAGTAGAATCCACTTGGCACGACAGATAAAAAAGGAGCAGAGTTTTGAGATCTCTCGATTGAAGAGGGACTTAGTGGCATCCGAAGAGGTCGTGCACTATCAAAATGGAGAACTTAAGCTCCATAAGAAAAAATTCGAGAAAGAAAGATCGTGTTTGATGCATCAGTTAGAAGAATGTAAGATAAAAATCAGTCATTATGTTGATATCGAAGAGGGGCAAAGACAATTGATCATCGAGAGAGCAACACTTCGACATTAACTTGAAGCAGCAGAAGGGCGAGAGGCCCTCTTGAGGAATAATCTGGGAAGGTCTAGACTTCAAGTTCATCAACTGGCAGAGCAAACCTCCTATGTTATTAAAAATCAGCGTCGTATAAATGATCAAGAAGTGTCTGAGCAAGCACGGACCATTGTTCCCTATCTGCCGAAGGTGTTGCTGAATTTGTATGAGACCTTGGGACGAAAAAGAAATCCCCAAGAAAGTGGTGAAGATTGAAGAGAAGTTTTAGTTGTTTTTTGTTGTTCGTTTCATTTTGGTTGTTGAAAGACTTGGTTTTCAGTTTAAAATTTGGTGTTTAAGGATATTATGTTGATCCGGGTTGTGTTTAAACCTATTGATTTTGTTGTTTTCTTGAAGTTTTGGCGAATGAATTCAAATTAATCTTTTTGAGTTGTCTAAATCTTTGAACTACGTAATGATCTGATTCATGCAGTAACATGATACGTAGGCAACTTCCAAAGGGTCCGATCAGAATTTCTTTTTCAAATCTTTTTCTTTTTCCAAAAAAACGAGAATAAGCAAAGCAAAGATGGGATGAAACAATGGCCTTCTGAACCCATGTTACTATGTGATTAATAAGTGTGTGATTGATTTATAAAATTGTCTAACCCCTAATAAGTTTGTTCATTTCACATCAACTCTAGTTAGCTTTCGGTGGTTGGTTTGTGGTAAACTACCAGAGCACCCGTACTTTACCAGGTCTAAGGTAAGAGCCTCAATGACAACCAATACTGAAACTATAGTGAATCCAGTGGATACTCCAATTTATTCAACAACAAGAGAGAAAGTCATTGTTGAAGAAAATCGGACGTTAAAACATATTATGGCACAATTGTGGCAAGCCTAGGCCAATGGACAAGAACCACCAACGTATATTCCTGGTTAACCTGAGATCACTAGTATCCGATCTTTATCTTCTCAGGCCCAATATCAGAACCTTTCTTCCCTCCAGGGTATGTTCCATTTGATAATTGTGGGTTGGTCCATCAACAACACGTCCTCAAGTCATGCCATTCAGGAATACTCCCACTGTCATAACAACTGCACCGGTCTATACACTCCCATAACCGACTATGACGATAAGAGCAGCTTAAGAGGGACAGTTCACCACTCATCCGGAGCAGTACTATACTCGTGGATAGCATTTGGGGGCCCTAAATCTTTTCAATTCGTCTCCCCCATTGATGTTGAGAGGCCCACTCCAGTCTCAGAGCAAGAAGAAATGTCGAAAAAAATGAAAAGCATCGAGCAACACATAAAGAGAATGCAAGGGTTAGGAGGGAACAAAAGTGTCGCATTCAAAGACTTGTGTATGTTCCTAAATGTCCACCTGCCACCTGGGTTCAAAATCCCTAAGTTTGATCAGTATAATGGGACATGGTGATCCCATAGCCCACCTTAAGAGACCTTGTAATCAACTTCGGGGTGCAGGGGGTAAAGAAGAATTTCTCATGGCTTATTTTGGTGAGAGCCTGACTGGTATTGCCTCAAAATGGTTTATAGACCAAGAGATTTCCCACTGGCACATATGGGATGATATGGCGCAAGATTTTGTTAGACAATTTCAGTACAATGTTGACATTATGCAAGATCGTAATACACTCTCCAATACAAGAAAAAACCAAGTTAAAGCTTCAGAGAATATACTATCAAATGGAGGCAACACGCAGCCCGACTCAAGCCCCCATTAAATGAGCAAGAATTGGTTGATATATTCATAGAGGCTCAAGATCCTGACTACTTCCACCACCTCACAGCTGCAATGGGAAGACCGTTTCACACAGCAATCAAAATTGGGGAAATGGTTGAAAGTGGTCTCAAAACAGGAAGGATCGTGAGCCAGGCAGCAATCAAAGATACCACAAAGGACATTCAAGGTGGTTCAACAATTTTAGGAAATCGTAAAAAGGAAAGAGGAAGTTATTTCACTGGCATATGGGTCAAGGGGAGCTCAGAGAAAGTCTAATTGTCCTTACATATTAGTTCAGGGACAACTTAGCTATCCTCAGCATTACTACCCTTATGCCCCTCAATATCCAGTATCTTCATCTCCATACACGGTCTTAAATGCTCAGTCATATGTGCATCCTCCTAATCGCCCATATTTTCGGGGCCCATCTCAAGGAAGCTTTCGCCCACAACGGCCACCCTATCAGATCCCTTAAAAATATCCTCTTATGCAGAATTATGCTCAAGATCAAGCACAGAAAAAGAAATTCACTCCATTGGGAGAGTCATACTCCAGCTTGTTTCAAAAGTTAAGAAAGATAGGAGCGATTGAGTGTATCCCACCACATCGTCTAAATCCAAATGCTCTAGGTTTCCAAGCCAAAGAAAGATGTGAATACCATTCAGGAGCCCTAGGACACAACACTGATAATTGTTGGACCTTGAAGGGAGCAATAGAGAAGCTGATCGAGCATGGAGTTGTTGTTGTGACAGATGATCAAAACACTCCCAATGTGACCAATAACCCACTTCCAGCTGAAAACAACTTAGTGGGTATGGTTTGTGATGATCAAGAGTACAAACTCCTCATAAAAATGGGAAAGTTATTTAGGAAGATCGGAGAAGAAGACATGTCAATGAAGAGGTTTGAACCAGTTGCATCTCTGAGTGTGGAAGGTGTCAATCTTTACACCAAAGTCTTGTGTGTCCCGGGGATTTCAAAGGGGATGGAAGTTTGAGCAGCTATGCCAAAGTTGTGTGTATCAAAAGGCTTTTCATTAACACAACATGACCAAAGTTGCTTGATCAAGTTTAAAGAGTCTATATTTGTTATGCCCGTTCAACAGCTTCCAATAATTTATTCAAAGGTTGTCCCTTGGAACTATAACAAAACCGTAGTGGTTTATCGAGGAAAGAAGATTGTCGAAGAAGTTGATGAAGTGGGGGGGTTTGACACATTCTGGAAAACGTTATTCTCCAGAAGAATTAAGAAAAGGGAAGATGACAGAAAATATCCAAGTACCACTAAAGAAAGCAGTTACTGAGGAAGAAAATGTAGAATTTCTAGAAAAGCTTAAGGTTCCAAATTACTCTATCGTTGAACAATTGAAGAAGACGCCTGCACATTTCATTGTTGTCTCTACTTTTGCACTCAGAAGAACATCGTCTTGTATTGAATAAGGTTTTGAATGAAGCACATGTGCCAAAAGAGACCACAGTAAATCAGTTGGAGAATATGACTAAGCGCGTTTTCCAGTCAAACACCATCACTTTCAGTAATGATGAGTTGCCTAAGGAGAGAGCTGGACACAACAAAGCTTTGCATCTTACAGTGACATGTGAAGGTTACTATGTAAAGAGGGTCATGATAGATGAAGCGTCAGGGGTATACATATGTCCTCTTTCTACGCTGCAAAGCTTGAAAGTTAACACTGACAGAATTCGCCCCAATAATGTGTTTGTGCGAGCTTATGACGGCTCAAGGAGGGATAATATTGGTGAAATCAAGTTAAACATTACAATCGGGCCAGTAGTCTTTATAATTGTGTTCCAAGTAATGGATATGGAAACATCTTTTAATTTTTTACTAGGGAGGCCATGGATCCACATGGCTCGAGCCGTCCCATCAACTCTACATCAAGTTGTCAAGTTTGAATACAACAATCACGAAATCACCGTTCATGGGGAAGATGATTCACCTATTTACAAAGATCCATCCATCCCATACATTGAGGCAAAGGAAGGATGTGATTCTGTTGTTTACTAGTCTTTTGATGTTGTTTCAGTCGATCTCTTTAAAGAAGGAGAATCTATCATCTAATCATGTATCTCTTCTTCCACTTCAATGGTAGCAACAATGATGCTCAAATATGGTTATCAACCCGGTAAAGGTTTGGGAGTATATTCACAAGAAATCGTGGATCCCATTACTCTCTTAGGAAATCAAGGCACCTCTGGCCTCGGATAAAAACTAAGCAAGAAAAATGGAGATAAAACTAAGAACCACAAAAGGATTGATTGGTCGTTTCCACAATCGATTCCCCATATTTCTCATTCTTTTATCAAACCTCAGGGTTCAGAATTAAAATATTCATTCACTCTTGAAGACATTGAAGAAGTTATTAAGGATCTCAGTCATTTGTTTTGTGAAGTAAATATGGTCCAAGTTGGTGAAGGCACAAGTCATGCCAATATGAAGCTCGTGAGCTCAGGTGTTGAGTTAAGCATTTGGGAAGCCACTCCTTTCCCCATAAGGAAGGAGTCGTGGTAGTTTGTTTTGCTACTCTTTTGTACTTTGTTGTTCTCAGGGTTGTGTTATGAATAATTCAAAGTATTTTGTTATTGTCAACCCTTCTGTCCTTTTTTGATGTCAATGAAATGAAATTTCAGTTTCATAGTAAAACTTTGTTTTTCCCCCCTTAATTCTTATTCTCTATGTTTCAGTTCTGTAAATGCCGGCTTTGATAACATGACATGCATGCGGAATTCACTCCCTGATTTTAAAGAGTTGTTTATTCTTGAATCACCAAGCCTAGAGGTGGAATATGATGAAGAAGAGGCTTTTAGGGAAATTAATAGGGAACTAGAATAGTCTGAGCAGAAACCGAAGCCTAATCTTAGTGAAACTGAGACAATTAATTTGGGAAGTTCCGAGGATGTTAAGGAAATAAAAATAAATTTACATATCAATTAGGAAATTAGAGTGGCCATAATACAACTTTTGTTTAAATACAAACATGTATTTGCTTAGTCTTATGATGACATGCCAGGTTTGAGTGTTGAATTAGTGGTTCATAAGTTGCCAGTTTATCCTAATTTTCCACCCGTCCAACAGAAAAGAAGGACATTCAAACTGGACGTGAGTGAAAATATCAAGGAAGAAATAATGAAACAATTGAATGCAAAGGTGATCCAAGTTATTCGTTACACTACTTGGTTGGCAAATGTTGTTCCTGTGTCGGAAAAGGATTGAAAGATAAGAGCTTGTGTTGACTATCGGGATTTGAACACGGCTAGTCCAAAAAACAACTTTCCGTTACCAAATATCCGCATCCTAGTTGATAATTCTGCAAAACACGAGGTGCAATATTTTGTGGACTGTTATGCGGGGTATCATCAAATTTTGATGGATGAAGAGGAAGCTGAGAAAACTGATTTCACCACTCCATGGGGACTTATTGCTACAGGGTCATGCCATTTGGTCTTAAAAATGATGGAGCGACTTACATGAGGGATATGACCACCATGTTCCATGATATGATGCATAAAGAAATTGAAGTATACGTCGACGACGTAGCATCAAGTCTAAAATAAAAGTTGATCATGTGCAAGATTTGAGAAAATTCTTGGAAAGAGTGCGAAGACAGCAAAATGTGCATTCGGAGTTCCACTTGGAAAACTTCTGGGTTTTATTGTCAGTAAAAGGGTAATCGAATTGGATCCCTCCAAAATAAAAGCCATTCGAGATTTGCCATCCCCGAAAAATAAGACCGAAGTCATGAGTCTACTTGGGAGATTTAACTACATTAGCAGGTTTATTGCTCAACTCACAACCACATGTGAGCCCATTTTCAAACTTCTGAAGAAGGATGCTGTTTTCAGATGGACAGAAGATTGTCAATGAGCTTTTGAAAAAATCAAGGAGTATTTGTCCAACCCTCCCGTGTTGGTACCGCCTGAACCTGACAGGCCTCTCTTTCTATATCATTCAGTAACAGATAATTCCTTTGGGTTTATTCTCGGTCAACATGATGCTAGAGGAAGAAAGGAGCAGGCTATCTACTACTTGAGCAAGAAATTCACTAGTTATGAGGTCAAGTACACCCTTTTGGAAAGGACGTGTTGCACCCTAACTTGGGTAGCTCAAAAGTTAAGGCATTACTTATTGTCCTACACAACATACCTCATATCAAGGATGGATCCTTTAAAGTACATCTTTCAGAAGCCAATGCCAACTGGCAAACTTGCGACATGGCAAATTTTGCTAACAGAATTTGACATTATATATGTCACTCGCACTGCAATGAAAGCCCAAGCTTTGTCAGACCACTTAGCAGAGAACCCAGTCGATGGTGATTACGAACCATTAGATACATATTTTCCTGATGAATAGATTAACTCAATTAAGGAAGTAGGTTCAAAAGGAAATCAAGCTTGGCAATTGTACTTTAATGGAGCAACCAAGACAAAAGGCACAGGGATTGGGGCAATTTTAATATCGCCCACAGGGCAACATTACCCTGCAACAGCTCAACTTTGCTTCTTTTGTACAAATAATACGACTGAGTATGAAGCTTGCATAATAGGTCTAAATATGACAATAGATTTGGGTGTGGAAGAATTAATTGTGTTGGGAGATTTTGATTTTCTTATCCGACAAGCTCAAGGCGAATGGAAAACTCGAGACCTCAAGCTCCTTCCATACAGACAATGTGTGGAAGATCTTAGCAAAAGGCTCATGTACATCTAGTTTAGATACATCCCCAGGTTTCATAATGATTTGGCCGATGCCTTGGCTACTTTGGCCTCAATGCTTCCCTATCCGGCAAACACGTACATCACCCCATTGGAGATTCAAGTTCGGGACCAACATGGCTATTCTAATACAGTGGAAGAAGAACCTGATGGTGATCCATGGTACTCATACATCATGAATTTTTTGAAGACAGGGAGATGCCCCGAACGTGCCAACATAAGCCAAAAAAGAACTATTAGACGTCTGGCTAATGGTTTCTTTTTAAGCGGGGATGTTTTGTATAAACGAACTCCGGATCTAAATTTATTGAGATGTTTGGATGCTTAAGAAGCTGAGAAAATTATGAATGAAGTGCACGCTAGGTTATGTGGACCACACATGAACGGGTATGTCCTTGCAAAAAATATACTCCAGGCGGGGTATTATTGGCTTACCATGGAAAGGGATTGCTTTCACTTTGTGAAAAAATATAATCAATTTCAAATCCATGGAGATCTCGTTCATTCACCTCATTCAGAGTAGCACCCCATGGCTGCTCCTTAGCCCTTTGTTGCATGGGGAATGGATGTAATCGGACAAATTGATCCAAAAGACTCTAATGGACATCAATTAATTTTGGTTGCAATTAATTACTTCACCAAATGGGTGGAGGCGATCACTTTCGAAGCAGTCAATAAGAAGGCGGTCGTGGATTTTGTTCATTCAAACATTATTTGTCGATTTGGTATCCCAAGAACTATCATCACAGATAATGTTGCAAACCTCAATAATAATTTAATGAAGGAAGTATGCGAGCAGTTCAAAATTGTGCACCACCATTCTACTCCATACCGACCAAAAGCCAACGGAGTTGTCGAGGCAGCCAACAAGAATATCAGAAAGATTCTCAGAAGGATGGTTCAAGGAACTAGACAATGTCATAAGAAGCTGCATTTTGCAGTTTTTAGGATATGGCACAATAGTGCCCACCTCGATTGGTGCAACTGCTTATTTGTTGGTGTATGGAACTGAGGCTGTGGTTCCAACGGAAGTCAAAATTCCATCTCTTCGAATTATTGTCGAGGCTGAAGTTGAAGATACTGAATGGGTCAAAACCCGACTAGGGCAACTCGCATTAATAGACGAGAAACGATTGACGGCTGTCTGTTTTGCTTAACTTTATCAGCAAAGGATGGCTCATGCATACAACAAAAGGTTCACCCAAGACTCTTTGAAGTAGGTCAACTGATCTTAAAGCGCATTCTCCCGCACCAAGAAAAGGCCAAGGGAAAGTTTGCCCGAAATTGGCAAGGTTCATATTTTATCAAGGAAGTATTGTCCAAAGGAGCACTGCACCTTACTGATGTGGAAGGAAAAAATCACGGGCATAATTGTTAATGCGGATTCATTCAAAAGATACTACAGCTAATGCATTTTAAGGTTTTGCGACAAGTTTGGGTTGAAAGAACAAAGGCACCTCTCAAAAAAAATCTCTCATTGAAAATTCTAAACTACGTTTGAACTGATTCCGAAAGGATACGTAGGCAACCCTTTAGGGGTTCGGTCATATAAAAAAATCAGTTTTACAGAAAACTGGGGCATTGTTTTAGCTTTTTTACATAGAATAATGTCATATTGTAATTCTGTTTATTCTGGCAACTGAATTTTTGGTTAAATCTGAAAATGATATTAATCATCAAAGGCAACATCGAAAAAAAAGAAAAAAAATTATGAGTGAAAACCCTTTGGGGTACCATAAGTAAGTAAAAAAAAAGGAGCGAGAGAGAGAGAGTCTTATCGGTGAAAACCTTCATAGGCATCATAAGACAAAAAAAAATCGTATAGGTGAAAATCCTACGGGCACCTTAATATAAAGGGAGAGAACATCATGAATGAAATCTGCAAAGATGATCATTTCTCGACAATTCTGCATAAAGGCACATAGATCAATTGACAATGACTCAGAAAACTCAAACCGATCAGGGGGCAAATCCAAGTGCATGTCATGGTTCAATCAAAGTCAACATATGTCTCCAGATAAGTTCTCTTTCTCATTTTTAAAGGAATATCCTTCATTAAGCTTATAGTCTTCTTGATCCAATATTTCCTACTCTTAAGTTTGATATTTTTTTTATTTTTTTCTTTCTCTCTTTTGAATATTATCTCTTGACAAAATAAAGTAAAGAGTACAATGCTTACTATGGGTTTCCAAAAGTAAAGCTGAGTATCTGAGTTGACAAGTCATTGAGCAAGGACTAAAAACACCTCAGATCTTCACTAAAAATTCATGAAGGTCATCATTCTTTGGACATCACTCGCACTATGATATTTGGTAGTACCAAAATATCAAGGTATCTGGTTAACAAAGAGGGAGCTTCAAAGGTTTCTTAATCAAGGAGTTGTAGTAGAGTTGGAGAAATTGGTCATGAGTATGGTCAAGTCGTTGGAGAACCAAGGCCACAAACCAACCACCACTTTAAACTAACAATTTTCTCTTTCATTTGCTCAACATAGAAAGAAAAAAGAAATGCAGGGTTACAAGTCAAAAGGAAACATCACAAAAAGGAAGATCTCCAAAGTCTTCAAATGTTTGGTGTTTCATCTCATTCTACTCGCATTTTTGCCTATCAATGCGAGAGTTTCGGTAAATACGCTCCAATCTGAATTTCGTGCAATACGCACACGTCCTTTATTCATGGGAAATATGCACCATCCTTTGTTCATGTGCAATATGCACCTATCTGAATTTCGTGCAATACACACCAATTTGAATTCCGTGCAACAAGCACACGTCCTTTATTCATGGGCAATACGCACCATCCATTGTTCATGCGCAATACGCACCTATATGAATTTCCTCCAATACGCACCAATTTGAATTCCGTGCAACAGGCACAGGCCCTTTATTCATGGGCAATATGCACCATCCTTTGTTCATGTGCAATACACACCTATCTAAATTTAGTGCAACAAGCACACGCCCTTTATTCATGGGCAATATGCACCATTCTTTGTTCATGTGCAATACGTACCTGTCTGAATTTCGTGCAATACGCACCAATCTCAATTTCGTGCAACAAGCACACATCCTTTTTTCATGGGCAATACGCACCATCCTGTGTTCATGTGCAATACGCATCAGTCTAAATTTCGTACAATACGCATCAATCTGAATTTATGTGTAGGGCGCACCAGTCCTTATTCACATGCAATACAGATTAATTCTCTATTCATGGGCAATACGCACCATATGCATATATGGAGCACTATGCACTAATATTCATAGGTTATACACACCTTATTCACATTTTGCGGATACATCCAATCTTAGGACAATGCGCCTTATTTGGAACTCTCAGGGTAACACGCCTCACTTAACCTATTCATTTTAGGGTTATACTTCCTAGTTCAAGATTCTCATATGTTTTCTTCTTTTCTAAAGGAAATATATTCTTCATGGGTTCTTCATTTTGTGATGTTGCGTTTTGAGTTTCAACAACCAACTCAATTTAAAAGATACACTTAAGAATGATCCACTAGCCGCCAAGACAGCATGAAGATCGATCTCAAATATAATGCACAGAGCAAGTGAAAGATCTAGACAAGATCCTAAGACGATACATCAATTAGGGATATTGTAACATTTATAATTTAGAGATACATAGTTATCTCACTTTTTTCTTTGTAACTATAGGCAGTAGATGAGGACAAGCAATATGAAACAATCTTTTGGCCACCGTTTCTGATAGTTTCGGCTATCAAAGTTTCTAGAACTATACTAATCTGATTTCATTTTAATCAAGGATATGTTGGCAACCTCTGAAGCAAGGTTCGGTCATCTTTTACTAAATGGCTTCATCGGAGTTTGAAACACTCAAAAATTAGCCACTTCGTTCACTTTCTTTGTTTGAAAACTCTTCATGTTTCCAAGCAAGGAGGGGCATGCTGTGAACACCTAATTTTTGACGTGTTTATATTACTCCTATAATATTTTAGTAAGGAATTTTATTTTTATTTGTATTTTGGGTGTTTGTTTTTAATATTTTATTGGCTCAAATGACCCAATTTTGTTTAAATTGGACAGATATAGATGGCCCAATTGATTTTGACTTGGTCAATAGAAATGGTCAAGATTGAATCTCAACCATTCATGATATTTTGACCAAAGGGCTATTATTAAACCCAAACAAAAATATAAAACTCCAAAAAATTAGCATTTTTTAATTTTAGATTTTTTATTTATTTTTCTTCTTCCCCTTACTACCATGCCGTCGGCCGGCCACCGCTGCCACTTCCACCGCCCGGTGGCCACCACCTTTTTGACCGAAAAAATCTTTAAAATTTTACCATCTTTTCCTTTCACCCTCCTCTACCTAAATCTACCAACCTTTCATCCATATCTATAGCTAAACTCTGTAGATCTAAGGAAAACCAAATGTGAATTTTACTTTTTTTCCTTAGATTTATAAAGTTGTGGTCATTCCCATCCCAAACCCTTTACATAAATGTGTAGAGCTCTTCAAGGGATATCATTTGATATAAATTTTAAGTTCAAAATCCGTCAAAAAAAGTTCCGGCAAAGTTTTCCGGGGACCTTCATTTACCTAGAAGTTATGTCAATCTTTCCCCCCTCTCAATCTTTATCCATATTCATCATTATCTTTTTTCGTTTGACCATATAAGTTTTTTGATGTCGGATTTGTGTTATTAATGTTCTTTAAGTTTATTATGTTGATGATTTGCTTGAAGTATTATTTTTTTTATTTTGTTTTTATGTTTATTATTTTTTAATTTTTAAATTTTTATTTTCTGCATTATTTTGTTGTGTTTTATCTTTAAAAATTTTTAAATGTTTAGATTTTGTGTTAGTGGGTCAATTTGTTTGGGTCTTGATGAAATGGGTCAACATTTGGGCCTATTTTAAATTTTTTCAGATGACCTATCAGCTATTATTCAAACAATGAATAAATGAAATGTGTCATCTACATGACATTTGGACCTTTTATTTTCTGACAACCCATTAACTATTATTCAAACAGTGAATAAAAGAAATGATATTTGGGCCTATTGTTTTCTGATGACCCATATAACTATATTCAATTAATGACTAAAGTAAATGGGTCATCTAAAAGGGAAAATGAATCATTCAAATAATCTGATTTTTCTTAAAACAAAAAAAATCATTCTCCATCTTTGGTGGCACCTTGGGAAAACAAAGAGTCCAATGTATGCATTGCCTCTTATGTTTTCAAGAAAAGTGAGAGGTTTAATGTTGAACATCTATGGGAAGGGAAAAAAAAAAGAGAGAGAAAGATAGAAAGAGAATTGCAAGAAAAAAAAACTTTAAAAAAATTCTTCTTCTTAAAAAAAAAAAAAAGATATTTCTCTTGGGTTGTCTTGGAAATTCAATTGAATTTGCTTCTATTATTTACTTGTCATCAACTTTAGGTATCTCTTTTTACATTTCAATGTAAACTTGAATAAATGTTTATGTTCTTTTTAGGTTCTTTTTTTAAAAAAAAAAAAATGTTGATTTTTTTTAATAAGTTTATTATGATTCTCGTATGATTATGTTTATTCTTATGTTATTTAGTTTGTATATTTTATTAGTTTATTCTATAATGTTTCTCATATGATTGTGTTTATTATGATGTACATACATATTATTAATCATATTTAGTTTAAATGTTAGAATTAGTAAGTAAAAAAAAGGTAAAATAAAATAAAATAAAATAAAGTATGACGATCGCATTTAATTTTTTTTGGTAACTTTCTTTTTAAAAAACGAACTTAAGAAAAAAATGTAAAACTAGTCGTTTTTGCAAAAAGGTTTAATCTGGTCATTTTTGCAACAAAAGAAAAATGTAAATCTGGTTATTTTTTTAAAAAATAAAAACTAAAAAAATATAAATATGATTATTTTCAAAAAAAATAATAATAAAATTCTCTTAAATAAATATTTGAATTGAATATCAAAGTAAAAATACAAATTTGACTAATTTGACTTAATAATCTAACAAGTAGAAAATATGTTATTTTGCAATCTTCTATCAAATAAGTCAAGCTAGTCATTTCATATAAAAATATTTTTACCAAATTGGTCATTTCTTAAATTTTTATTAATATAAAAAAAATTAAAATTAGTATATCTTTAGTTTAAAAGAGTGTATAATTGTAATTTTTTAAAAGATTTTTTTTTGTTTTTTATTCTTTTGTTGTCATTGTTAGTAGTAAAACTTATTTGTTTTTTTTTCTTTTGGTAAAACAATAAATATAAATGCTAGAATTTTTTTAATAATAATAAATTAATAAATAATAATCATTTTTTGGTCTAAATGTCTTTGAAAAAATTGAGTAATTAATTATTGTGTTCTTTTTTTCTTTAAAAAATAAAATAAAACTTCAAATACCATCATGTGTTCGGTTACGATCCTTGGTGTGTATTCTTTTCTATTTAAAAAAAGGTCTTGTATGCGGTTATACTCTTAGGCAAATCATTTTTTTTAAATAGTAATTAATATAATTTTTTCACTTTTATCCAAAAAAAAAAATAATAAATTGTTTTAGCCAAATAAGAGTTAATAAAGCAATCATGCTAGAACCACGGGACTCGGGGGGTGTCTTATACATTCCCTCTGGTCAATAGAATTCCTTACCCAATCTCTATTTTTTGTCGTAGACCAAAACAAAAAAAGAGTTTTTTTTATTTCAAACTAAGAACTATCTGGTGACATGGAATACCTATAGAATTCAATTCCAAGGGGTGACTCTACAATATATATATATATATATATATATATATATATATATATATATATATATATATATATATATATATATATATATATATATATATAACCCGTTATATCCTAAAAAATTGTAAAAATTAAAAGAGGTGTGACACATACCAATTACACAAATATGTAATATATTCATCTTCTAACGTCTTTCAAGTTTCAAAAACTCGCAAGACGTAACGTGCACACAAGCCTCAATTGCAATTAACCCTTTAACTACAATTTTAAAACTTTTCTCTCAAACTCGCAGCACTCCCCAAAGTAAGATACAAAATTCTCTCAATATATTTCTAATGAATATTGCTCTATTTATAGATCAACTTTTTTTAAAACCTTGCTCAACTTGGGTTCTACTTCACGCCTCTTTTGTTTAGTTTTCTTCTTTGACTTGGCTTTGATTTATCTCCTTTTTAAATCTTTATTCACGTGGTTTTCCTACTTTGTGTGTGCTTCCTAATAGATTACAAATCTCTACTCAATTTTGGATTTTTTATTTTAGTATCCGATCACGTTTTCACAACTTGTTCTATGATACAACTTTTGTCAGTCTTCAAAATATGTAGTGATGTGTACCTAAAAAATTCCCCTTTTTTATGATGGAAAATATCTTGCATTCTGAACAAAATCATATTTTGCTATTCGCAATTTTACTTCCCCTTTTTGACATCATAAAACGTGGTCTAAAAACACAACCAACACAATCTAATGAAAAACACTATCATAGAAGCACAAAAACTTAGTTAGCTATAATAATGTTCACATTTTAGAACCAGTAAGCAAAAAGAAGACAAACCAAATATCCGCAAAACAAAAACAGAGTCATCAGTTAGTTAAGTACATCACATAAGGTAAACAAAACAAACTTAGAAGCATATCGCAAACGCTAAGAGTTAAGGACTTTAGGCTTGTTTGAAGGAAGGATAAGGAATGGAGGTATGATGTGTCTGCAGAATATCAAAGATACCCTTAGGATGAGCTGAATTAGTCAAGTGTCCATTCTCCAGAACTGCCTTAGTCTGAAGCACCTCTCCCTTTTGCATATAACAGCTCACATCCAAAATAATACAGCGTCTAAGTGATGATACAACGTCTTGTCCACACTGCCAGAACTATCGATAGTTTGTTGTCGCATAGGACACCCTCAACCTAGTGGATCCACTAGCTAAACTTATGTGATCATTTAAGAAGTATGACACGTTAATACCCATGATGGCTATATGTTTTACATGGGGACTTGAGTAATCTGAACTCTCGTTCCCACATCGGTGCTTAATACTACTCCCAAAGCATACTTTTTCTCATACTTTTAATAAAACTTCCTTCCTTTGGGTTGATATAATGTACTGAACCATTTAGCTTTAAAAACCTCCTTTTGGAAACAATGTTCCCCTCTTTAGTTCAAAACTCTTTTGGAACTTCTTAGTTTCTTTTTTGCTTAAATGTAAAACATTTATCAACTTTTAGGGAATACTTAGTCCCCCTTGCGACTTTAGAGAAATGAACTCAACTCTTGCTCTTTACTGAACTTAAAAATTTACTCTTAGGGAATACTAAGTTCCCTTATAGATTTTGAGACTTAACTCAACTCTTTTCTCTTTGCTAGACTTGTAAATTGAGTCTTAAATCAAAATTTAAAATGATTGTTTAAGACTCTTTGAAACTTTAATTACTCACTTTTACTTGCTTCTTAGCTTTTAAACTTGATTCTTAACTTCTTTGACTTTTACCTTGGCTTCCCTTGATTGAGTTATGGATTCAAGGTTTCGATTTGAGTTCTTTGGGTGATTATTAGGTATTTAGAAATCATTTGAAGTAGTTGGAATCCTTGGAAGATGTTAATGTACCTTGGAGGACTTAAAAGGGCTAAACTACAAAAGTGGATGAAAAGCGTTGGGTTGGGCGTATTGGTGTCACACCACACCAGCCTCAGTTGACTGAGGCCTGGTTTTGGCACATTGGTGGCACGCCACGCCAGCTGGTTGACGGAGTCCAGTATCTGGCGTACTGCAGACGCGTCGCGCCTGCCCCTACCCAAGTGCGTCTGACGAACTTTTCAACTTGTTTTCCATCTAATAACTCTCCAAAACTTCCTAGTTCTTGCACTAAACGCTGGGAACCCTCAGTAATATCAAAATCTACTGAATTCCACTCAAAATAACTCGAAGAAACAAGAATGAAACCAATAATGGCAGCTACCAATCCAATCAACACGAAGTCGGAGCTTTCTTTCAAGATCTTAACTTCTAACATGAAATAACCTATAAATTTGTTGAATTGAATAAATTGGTGTGTGAGTTAGTAACCCAACACAAAATATCCCATATACCTAAAATGGATCACCCCGACGAAATTCACGCAACGACTCTTGTCGTTCTTGCTTCTTCTTCTCCTTTCTCCTCTTTTCTCCTCTTCTTTTCTCTTTTCTCCCAAGCCCTAAGATTTATAGGTTTTACCAATCTTATTTTAGACTTGGTTATACCCGTAATATAACCTGAAAGCGAATTAGGAAATACTAGGGTGAAAAGACAACTTTCCCCTTACAAAAATCTGGACTGGTTTTTCGTCAGCTCAATCGCCTAACTTCCAAAAGGCATATCTCTCTCATACGACCTCGGATTTTCGCAAACTTGGCGGCGTTGTAAAGATCTTCCCAAGGTATTTTCAAATATGTAAAGAACGCACCCAAACTCCTCATGATATGGAAGTTATGGCAGTTTGAAAATGACCAAACCTCACTTTTGAAAGCTTGAAATTTTTCAGATTTCCCTACTTATTTCCAAAAATGATTATTATTTGCTTATTAGCTTATTATTAGTTAATTCAAGTTACAAGATGTTATACTATGTGCCCTAATCTTGTTCTAAAAGCTAGTTTAATCTGTGTCTTGTTTTGCTTGAGTTTATTTGATGTTCTTTTGGTTTCGATTTTGTATGCAGTAGCTATAAATTTATGTTTTATGTGAAGAAAAACATTGTATTGATCCCCACAATTAGCCCTGTTTTATATAACTTGGTTACAGCAATGAGTTTATTTTTGTTGTTGTAAAAATACAGTGGAGATGTTTAGAACTATGACCTCCTAATTTTGTAAAGGAACACGTACTAAGTATCTGTTCTTTACTGTTTGCAAGTTGTAGAAAATTATTTAGTAAACTAACAATTGGTCTGCACCTTTTTTTTATTTATCTCAACTTCAAAAAACATGACAATTACACAAATATTTAATCTAGATTTTTGTCTTCTCACGTCTTTCAAGTTTCACACACTCGCAACACGTAACCTACACTCGAGCCTCAATTGTAGTTAACCTTTTAACTATAATTTTAAAACTTTTCTCTCAAACTCACATCACTCCCCAAAGTAAGATACAAAACTCTCTCAACTTCTTTGATCGTATTTTGTTTTTCTTTTTGTATAATTGGTACAATTTTTCTAATGAAAATGTTGCTCGATTTATAGATTAAATTATCTCAAAACCTTGCTCAACTTGGATTCTACTTCACGCCTCTTTGTGTAGTATCCTTCTTTGACTTGGCTTTAATTTATCTCTTTCTTGAATCTTTATTCACATGGTTTTCCTAGCTTGTGCATGCTTCCTAATAAATTACTCAATTTCGGAATCCTTCTTTCAGTAGGACTAGTTAAACTCAGGTCATGTTTGCACAACTTGTTCTATGATACTTTTGCCAGTCTTCATAATATGTAGTCATGTGCACCTAAAGAATTCCCCCTTTTTTTACGATGACAAATATCTTGCATTCTGAACAAAATCATATTTTCCAATTCGCAATTTTACTTCCCCTTTTGACATAATAAAATGTGGTCTAAAAACATAACCAACACGATGTAATGAAAAACACTATTATAGAAGCACAAAAACTAGTTAGCTATAATAAAGTTCACATTTTTAAACCAGAAAGCAAAGAGAAGAGAAACCAAATATCCACAAAACAAAAACAAAGTCATCAGTTAGATAAGTACATTACTTAATGTAAACAAAACAAACTGAGAAGCACATCACAAAACCTAAGAGTTAAGGACTTTAGACTTGTTTGGAGGAAGGATAAGACATGGAGGTATGATGTGTCTGCCGCATCTCAAATATACCCTTAGGATGAGCTGAATTAGTCAAGTGTCTTGTCTTTAGAGATGTCTTAGTCTGTAGCACCTCACCCTTTAATTTTTCATTCTCGGCAATGAGCTTGGCTTCTTTAGCCTTATAAAATAAGTCCATCTCATCGATAGTTACAATATGTGATACACTCAAAGTCTCTATTTCATTTTCCTAGTCAGCAAACTGAGACCTCAAACTTTGCAATGGGGCATTGGCACCTCTTTTAAGTGTAGCAACACTATCCTGATTAAGATCGCCAATAACATCCTTGACATTCTTCTCTTTCTATTCTTGGACTGGAATATCTAAACCCTCAAATAATTCACCTAACCAAAACACATAACCTAGACCATGCAACTTCTGATCTTTAATGCAAATATGATGCATATGACACACCATAAGATGAGTTAAGTTTATAGGATGTCTAGAGAGTAACATTCCACGATTGTGAGGTCTAAGTAACTAGCTTCAGTTCTCTTCACCCTCCTAGGAAGAATGACCTTATAAACCATATCAAAAAGAAGCTTGTGTAAGGGCTGTATAGCACCCTTTTCAACATGACAGTGAGTTGCAAGAATAAGATCATTGGAAAGCTTTCTGGATATGTCTAGAGCACTTGGAAAAACATCCAATGGTTGGCACTCCCTTTTCACAAAGTGCCACCAACAAAATTTAGGTATCCTCAGTATCGTAGAAATAACATCAACGCTAAGAACCAGAGCCTTTCCATTCACAACACTAGAGATCAATGTAGGTGTCCCTGACGCAATTACATTAAATTGTCTTGTTTCTTCTCTACCCATTTTCTTTCTACTTATCCCTTGAAGGAACAAGTCTATCCAACCCTGTGCATGTAGTATAAACAATAACTCCTTCATCTTTTTACCACTAAACCAAGTGATTATACGTCCCCTTATGACCTTTCTTTTTGCAAAGTTTAAGATTCTATTTGTGTGTGCATCCAGACTATCCTCAATACATTCAATTGTTCCCCCTAAGTCAGTCACTCTTTTTTTTTGCTAGTCTTTTGTAGTCCTAACAGTGCAAAAGATCCTGAGTGTAGGCAATTTTTGCAATTGTGTATGCACAATGGGAGACACATGTTTTATTAATATATAGTATTTGTGGTTTGCGAAAAAATTTAGGAGAATAATGGAAGAGCACCATGGGTAGTTGGTTGTTGTCGACTGGTAATGATGGCGGAGAAGTTGAGTCCATGATAATTTTGTGGAAAGAATTTTCAAGACGAGTTTTGTATGTGGGTTTCCTTTGGAGATGATGAACATATGTATTTTGAGGGTGGGAAGATGAAGAGTTTTTCTTGGAGAAGGTTTGATGGGGATGGAGAGGGAAAGCTTTTTGGCAGTATATTAATCATTACAGATTAGGCGGGTGTGGAAGGAACATGTGTTTACGAATTAGACTTCTATAATTTATTTTGTTAAACTTAACAGATTGTACATACTTGAGCCTGACTTCTAAATTTTGTTCGTGGAATTCTAACATCAACCACTCCTTTCCAATCGAAAAAAATGAGAAATGCATAGTTATAGTGCATAAGTCTTTTATGAAAATAATATGATAGGTAAGACTTAAGTAAGAGTGAGTATGCAGTGTTGTTGTCCTCATGTAGTTAAGTGCTTATGCAACCTTCATTAGTCCCAACTCCAACCTGTTCCTTTCAAAATTTACCTTGCCAAAGCCATAGTGAAGATGTCGGCGATTTGTTTCTCAGTTTCACAATATAGTATGGAGATCTTCTTTTTTCAACATCATCCCTTAGAAAGTGATGACGAATGTCTACATGTTTCGTCCTTTTTATGTTGGACAAATTCTTTGTGATGTTAATCGCATTTAGAATGTGTAGTTCAAAGTCTTTGAGTTGTTGTTTGATCCATAACAATTAAGCGCAACATAAGGTAGCAGCTACATATTCATCTTTGACAGTAGATAGTGCATCTGAACTTTATTTCTTTGATCTCCATGAAATTAAACAAGACCCTAGGAAGTGATCCATATCAGTGCTTTTTCGATTAACTAAGTACCCAGCATCATCAGCGTCACCATAACCAACCAATTCAAAATTGCTTCCTTTTCGATTCCATAATATTAAGTTTGTAGTCACTTTTAAGTATCAAAGAATTCTTTTGACTGCTTGAAGATGAGATTCTTTGGAATTGATTTGAATGGGAGCACATAATCTTTCACTAAACACAATATCAAGTCTGCTGGCTGTAAGATACAAAAGTGACCCAATCATACCTCTATACAATGTTTGATCCATAGTTGAACATGTTCCTTCCAGGTCTAGTTATGTGGTTGTGTCTATCGGTGTATCAATTTTTTTTAGCATCTTGTTTTTTAATGTTTTGAGTAGTTCCTTGACGTACTTTTGTTGATGAATTAATGTACCTGTAGGTGTTTGCTTTATTTGAAGCCCCAGAGAGTAATATGGTTCTCCCATCATACTCATTTCAAATTCGTTGCTCATAAGGATGGAAAATTGTTTAGTAAGTGCCTTGTTTGTGGATCCAAATATGAAGTCGTCAACATATATATGTACAATCAATAGATCCTTTCCTTTGTTTCTAAGAAAGAGTGTATTGTCTATTTTTTATCTTGAATAGCCATGACTTAGTAGAAACTTTGACACTCTTTCATACCATGTCCTTGGAGCTTGTTTTAACCCATAAAAGGTTTTATGAAGTTTGTAGACATAGTTTGGAAAGTCATTGTTCTCAAACTCTGGGGTTGTTTGACAAATAATTCTTCCTTTAGTAACCCATTAAGGAATGCACTTTTTACATCTATATGATACAAGATGAATTCCATGTGAGATGCAAATGATATGGGTAATCTGATTGCTTTGAATTTTTACACAGTTTGAATGTTTCATCATAATATATCCCTTCTTCTTGATTGTACCCTTGGACTACTAGCCTAGCTTTGACTCTTTCTATTGTATCATGTTCATCTAACTTGTTTATAAACACCCACTTTGTACCAATTATAGTTCTATTAATAATTTAGGAACCACATGCCAAACTTTACTCCTTTCGAACTGATTTAGTTCTTCTTCCATAGCTATGATCCAGTCTGCATCTTGGAAGGCTTCACTAATCTTCTTTGGTTCAACCATAGATAGGAATCATTAAAGGCAGAGTTGTTTTCCAGCCCTGATATGGTTGTTATTTAGAAGTAAGATCCGGAAGTATGTTATCCAAAGGATGAAAGGTTTGATACTTATATCCCTTTTATTTAAGGCTCATTGTGTTCCTCAATATCATTATTTCCAGCTTCTCCTTTACAAATATCAATTTGATCTCCTGTATCGTTAATTGAATCAATAGTGGCATCTGATGCAGTTGATGTGCCTGTTTCATTAACCTGTTTTTGTGCAAATTCAATGGATGTTCTAGATAATTCTTTATTGTCCTATAATTTGTGGTTAGTCATAGCACTTTCTTTGTCGAAAACTATGTGCATACTTTCTTCGACACAGATTATTATTTTATTCAACACCTTATAAACTTTGCTATGTGAAGAGTATCCTAGGTAGGTTCCTTCATCACTTCTAGCATCAAATTTCCCTAACAAGGTTTTTCCAATAC
This sequence comes from Solanum peruvianum, assembly GCA_027705065.1. Classification (NCBI taxonomy): domain Eukaryota; kingdom Viridiplantae; phylum Streptophyta; class Magnoliopsida; order Solanales; family Solanaceae; genus Solanum; species Solanum peruvianum. Next base: position 47,983,313 of record JAKWJD010001766.1, on the reverse strand, counting down.
TGTGAATAAAATATGTAAACCCAAAGGATCTTAAGTGTGATATTTTCAGTTTTCTCCCTTAAGGTTATTGATAATTGTTCTAGGCATACATTTGTTAAAAATGAAGCAAGCAGCGTTCATTGCCTCGGCCCATAATTGATTAGTCATGTTTATAGGGAGATCATAGTTCTTGCCATTTCTTGTAGGGTTTTATTCTTCCTTTCTATTGCCCCATTTTGTTGGGGAGTTTTAGGTGCAGAAAAATTGTGTTCGATACCTTGAGAGGAACAGAATTGGATAGACTGAGAGTTTTCAAATTCTATTCCATGGTCCTATTTGATTACGACCAACTTATTCTCACGTTTCTTTATTAAAGAGCAAAAGGCCTCAAACGTATCATCTTTCAAAGTGAGAAATATTGTCCAAGTGAACCTAGTGTAATCATCGACTAGCACAAATGTGTATATTTTTCCTTCTCTACTTTTAATCTTATAGGCTCACAAAGTTCCATATGAATTAGTTCTATTAATTTAGTTGTAATGATTACTTGTTTATATATTTGAAGGAGGTTTTAACTTGTTTTCCTTGAGTTCATGCTTCACAAGTCTTATTATTTTTACTTAGTCTTAGGAAATATTATTATTAGATCTTCAGAGATACGTTTATTCAATTGTACTTGACTTGCATGACCTGAGGCGTTTATGCCATAGAAGAGGGTCCTTATCCATTCACTTAAATGTATGAGTTTTTCTATAGAGAGTTTCGAGGTATCTACAGTGCAAACATGTTTGTTCCTTTGTGTAGTTAGAACAATATCACATGTTTTTAGATTGATTACTTCAACACTAGTGGAATAATATTACCTTGTTTCCTTTGTCTCAATGTTGAGAGATGTTGAGTAGATTGTGTTTTAGACCTTCAACACTATAAACCTTTTCAACTAAATATTCATCATTCATCCTGATTGTTCCTATGCCTTTAATTTGTCCCTTTTTCCCCCACCAAAAGCTACCAGGCCACCTTTTTTTCTTCAAGTGAAAGGAATTTTATTTTGTATCCTACCATGTGCCTTGAGCAAGCTTTATCCATATATCAATTTTTCTTGCTTACTTTCACTTGTGCCTGAAGAAAAGACTTCAAAGATTAGTTTTAGGTACCCAGATTAACTTTCTTATTATAAATGGGTGAATTAAATCCTTGTTAGCCTAGTTTGGAAGAGGTTTTTTGTCAGAAATAGACTTGTACCTTAACTTGTGGTTATAGTCTCTTTCATTGTTTTTGTTAGAGTTAACTTTTTTTTATGACAAGTATTCTTTGAATGGCTTGTTTTTCGACATGATGAGCAAAAGATAGGGAATTCTTTTATCGTTTATTTTTCATACCCTATGCCAGCTTTAATATTCCTAGTGTTGTTTCTCAATTGTTTTACAATAATAGTCGATTTTGTTCATTTGTTTGCTTGATCAAACTCATTTTTCGCTTAAGATAGTTTAAGGCCTATTCTCCTTGATCTCTCTTTTTCTGCTAGTAATTCTCTTTTTATTTCATGACTTCATGTTCACCTAAGCGTTGATCACAAGCACCCTTTTTCTTTAGTACGTTGCTTCTCAAGTATTCCGTTTTTAATGACATGTTACAAGTCTCGCCTTGTTTCACCTTTTTCGGCAAAAGTTTATTTTTCTCTTTTAGATCAATGTTTAATTTTTCAAGGTCAATATAATCGAACTTTAGACTAGTGATGGAATTTAACAGTTGACTCTTTTCACTATTTAAGTCTTGTATAGTTCCTATGAGTGTAAGCATGAATGAGGAAAGTTTCTTCTTAGAAAGTGAATCTAATCTATCCTTTAAATCAAAGAGATTTACCTGATTTTCTTTTTTTCTAAATCAGTTCGTGTTTTATATCTTCTATGGCCATTAAGGCAATGTCCTCTTATTCATTCGCGTCATCTGAATGAAGTCTTTACCTTAGAAAGGAATATCCTTGATTTCACTGTCCTTAATAGTTGGCACCGAAATTCCATTAGTAACTCTTACCCATAACTCATAGTCTTCAACTTCAGTGAAGTCTTCCATCCTAGACTTCTATCATGAATAGTATTGTCCATTGAATAAGGGTGGTTTGTTGATGTTTCGTCTTTGACCGTGTCCGAGAGGAGGTGCAGAACTCATAGTTATCTTTTATCTTGAGTTATTAGACTCTTGATTAAGATAACCTACTCTTATACCACTTTTTAGAATTATGACCTCCTAATTCTGTAAAAGAACGTGTAGAAAGTATCTGTTCTTTACAGTTTGCAAGTTGTTGAAATAATTTAGTAAACTAACAATTGGTTTGCACCTTTGTGTTATTTATTTCAACTTCAACAAACACAACGATTACACATATATGTAATCTACAGAATTATAAACTCTAATTCCTAACTACCCGAGACAAAAATTCGTCTTTCAATTTTCACAAACACACAAGATATAACCTACACTCAAGCCTCAATTGTAATTAACCCTTTAACTACAATTTTACATGTTTTTTCTCAAAATCGCAGCACTCCCCAAAGTAATATACACAACTATCTCAACTTCTTTGATAGTTTTTTGATTTTCTTTCTGTGTAAGTGTGCAATTTTTCAAATTAACATATTGCTCTATTTATAGACAACCTTCTCTCAAAACCTTGTTCAACTTGGATTCTATTTCACGCCTCTTTTGTACAGTTTCCTTATTTGACTTTGCATAGATTTATCTCCTTCATAAATCTTTATTCATGTGGTTTTTTTACTTTGTGTAGGCTTTCTAATAAATTACAAAGCTTTACTCAATTTCGGAATCCTTCTATTAGTAGGAATATCAGTCTTCAAAATATGTATCCATGGTGTACCTAATGGAGACTTTTTTGTAAGAAATGTTATTAATAATTGTGCATTTGCACCTGTGCCAATTTAATTCTATAAAGTACTATAGTTCAGTCACAACTACATTAGAAGCACCAAGTTGGTGTCGAAAAACTTTACGAATCTTTCTTCTGAAATTGTCTGGTTTTGGTTCATATTTCTTGTCTGCATGATGATGAATCTGGTAAGTTGTTAGGCTTTTAAGTTGACACTTCTTTAAAAGTTCTGCAAAGCACCTCAAGGTGGTTAAGCACTATAAGGGGTTTAGGCATTGATGTATTTTTCTCAAGAAGAAAAATATAGTCCACATATCTTTATAGTTTTACCCACTCATTATGCAAATAATAGATGATTTATTGTTTAATCCTCCTTTTCGGCTCACATGGTTACATGTTTTTCAAATATCCAGCTTACAAGCTAGTATAGTTTTCACTCTTTCATCCACATCCAGACATTCATTTCCTAATTGTGTGTAACTCTGGTGGCATTTAAAAGAAATATGTTTTGTGCATCTGATACTTTAACTAATTCTAACCTCTAAGGCAACAACTTTGTCATTAATCCAACAATTATAGATCGTTATATTTTGAGGTAAAATAAGTGGAAATTATCTTAGTCATTTGCCTCTCTTACTTGTTACGTGCCTTCCATTTTTGATACACCACTGCCGCTAATGCTGCTTTATTAGTTCTCTGCATCCTCTACATGTTGTGGATCTATCCAGCCTTCTCCATATTTCCCTGTAATCCATTTGTCTCATTCCTTTTCCAAGCCATTAAAGTAATCCAATTTTCTCCATATTCCCCGTGAATTAACTTCACTATATATAATGATAGAATGTATGCCTTCACTTAACAAGTAATGGACCAGGTCCCTTACTAAACTTCAGAAAATTACCAGAAAATTAAATGCAGTAAAATCAACACAATGATTTTACGTGGAAACCTCCTTGCTTAAGGGAGTAAAACCACGACCTGTTCCACAGGATTTTCAATCGTTTTCACTAATCTTCAAAAGCAAAAGTAAAACACGATTACACCAAACGTAACAATGAGTTATCAATCTTACCGTTGAACAATAGTCCTCTATTGCTCAACAAGCCTTAGTAGAAAACAATCTACCCACTAAGCTATCCCACTTGGACAACCTAGACTTCTCACACAACACACCAAGTCCTTTATAGATTCAAGAGTGGTTTACAATTTAAGAACAAGAGAATGAATTCCTAAACAACTAAACGAAATGCTCCAGATGTTGCTGTTGTTTTGGAATGATTCTGCCTTTGCTTTCTATTAGCCTTTGCAAGAGTTCTTGAAAAGTTTTTATCAAGTTGCAAAAACTAAAGAAGTGTTTAGGAAAGTGCCTTTTATATGGGCAAGTCACTTTCCTAAACTTCTTTGCCATTGGCTGGAAAAGTCACACTTTCTGACGCCATCGGGAAGTGTGCACCTACTTTCTGCACCATCTCCAGCTGGCAGTTGACTGGCTCGTCATCATGAGAGCCTGGTACCTCTACTAGGTCCCTGAGTTAGTTTCATCTGCAATACTTCAACAAGACACCTGCAATACTCAAGTAGAAAACCCGGTACCTTTATGAGGTCCCTAAGTTTGTCAAATCATCAAAACTACAAATAACATTTTCCCCCTTTTTGATGATGACAAACAATGATATGATCTGAAATCTTCAACAGAATCGTTCCCCCTGACTGTGTATTCCCCTTTTACTGAATATTCCCCCTTAATGTATGTTCCCCCTTATTTAGCTACTTACAGTTTACTTCCCCCTTTTGGCATCATAAAAAAGATATGCAGTAAACCATTGAGTCAACATAAATACTGAACAAGATCAGAGCGAACAGCAATCAAACAGTAGAGGAAAAGCATTCACAAAAGAACATAGGAAGAACAACAAAGGAATAAAGTAACCAACATGCCATTATAACATAAATACATTAAAAACAAACTAAAAATCCATTAACACGATGATTAGACACACAAAAAAAATGACCCAGGGAAGGATTGATTGACAGTTTAGGAAGAGGGGGGAGTTTTGGATAGGGACTGGATAACAAGAGTGAGTCGTGCATTGGCAGCATCATTATCCTTGATGGCTTTTTCTTGCAGGGCAGTTATCTTCGCCTTCAACTCATTGTTCTCTTTCTCCAGGGCTTGCACAACTGAAGAACCAGGTCCCTCACTCTGTGCAGTAAGCAGTTCTGCTTTGAGTACAGCAATTTCAGCCTCTTTACTACTCAACCGCACAATGAGTTCTTCAATTTCATGTTTAAACTAATCCAGGTCCTCAAGAAGTTGAGCCATCTTTCTTTTTGGTAAGCCTCTGCCTTCAATACATTCACATTCAAACAAGGTATACTCAGAGATAGTTTGTTTAATTGTCCCCAGCTTTTCAATACCAAGAGGAATCCGAAAATGCTTGAATACTTCAGTTAGAAAGTATCCATATCCCATTCCATGTACTCCTTTCCTCTCAATAACTGTTTTGTGACTAGGAAGGCTCAGAGCTTCAAAGCTGCAAAGCATCTCCATCATGTACAGGTCAGCAGCAGTAGCAAGTGTTCTCTTTTCTGTGAGAGGGAGAACCACTTTGTTTACAAACTCGAAGACCAGCTGATACTCACTCTTCATAATTTTCTTATAGATCCCAGCAACCTTGGTTATGGGAGTCTTAGAAATCATAGATGCAAATTCTGAAGAGCAAGTTTTTCCCTGCACGGATCGGGTCCCATCTGTAGGCACTCTGAGGATTTTGCCCAACATCTCCTCATCCAAAGAAATAGAAATAGTGTTCACACGTGTGAGGAGACTCCCATATTCCATGAATTTAACATTATAATAGAATTCACGAACCTCTTCTTCATGGAGGATGGGGGATTTCTTGTTGAACAGGTGCAGCCAAGATTGGATCTCCACCATGTCATGCAGAGAATCCATGCCAGGAAGAGTGATAATCCCCATATCAAACACTCTTCCTGCTAGAACTGCTTGATTCCTCAGACTGTCAACTACTTCCTGCAAGTTGACATGCTCCACTTTCCCGGCTTGAGGACCAGGTTCCTTTGACTGCTTTCTCCTCTTCCCTTTTGACTGTGATTTTTCCACCCTTTTTGTAGCCCGCTCCCTTTTTTTCTGACTTCCTTTTCTTATTTTTCTTCTCAGCCTCTTCACCCGACAACTCAACCAGTTTTTCTTCAGGTATCCTAAAATTTGATACCTTGAAGGTTCGTGCACTTCTGACTGCAGCAGCAGAGCGTACCCTTGCCTTCAAGGCATCTACCATCAACTTTTGTGCAGCAGACCTTGTATTAGGTCTTCTCTTAGGATCCTCCTCCACAACCTTTTCCTTCCCTTTTCGACTCTCCACCTTCCATTTTAATGGTTCTTCCTCACTTGCAGATTCAGAAGAAGAGGAAGAAGAGTACCGCCCTAAATCTGGGGTTTTATCGAAAATGGGTTGAGAAGGCCTTACCTCTTCTCTTTCCAGGGTATCAGTATGTTCTGCTCTGGCCTCTTCTCTCATCATTGTCAGGCTCTCAATCACGAGTTCCTCACTCGCTGCCAGGATATTAGACTCGAAAGCCGTGTGTTTTGGTAGATCTACTTCAAACATGTTGTCAGGCAACATGTCTTCACATGGACCAGGTACTGTAGAAGTGTTTAGATCGATGGAGAAGAAAGGGTTATCCGGAGTATTTTGTGGAGGACTGGGTGGGGGAGGAAGACGGGCTTGAGCAGGTGTTGGAGAATAGAATGCAAGGGGTGCAATTTCACTAAGTGCATCCAACATTTGCTTAGAAGAAGATGAAGAAGAAGAAATGTTTGTGATACTAGAAGGGTTCGTTGAAGAACAAAAAGAAGAGGAAGACAGATTTGCCTTTGAATGTGACAGGCCTTGTGATAAATGAGAGAGATAAAGTTAAGAGACGGATGAGGGTTTCAAGAAGAAAAGTCCCCTTTTTAAAAGAAGTGAAAGGGTGCCAGGTCCTTGATTAGATGCGTCGTTTGAGGGAGAAACGATTGGACTGATCGGTCAGAGTAACCGATGACTGACACGTGGCATTTTCAACGGTCAAATTTTTAGTTTAAATTTAATGTAAAAATGCTAACCTGGACAGGTACCAGGTACCATGATAGAGTTTAACTTCATTCCTTAATTGTTCTAGTCTCTTCTTTTGCTGAGCAGGTCCCTATTGAGAGTATATCTACGAAAGATACAAAAAGTGATCTTGTTCAAATATTTAAGATTCACACAAAGGATACCTGCATTGCAATTCTAACCATCAAGGGAGTTCTACTGTTGGAGGCTAAAATCATTACTTGGAGATCAACATCCCCAACTTTAATCGATTTCTCTCAAATTGATCCTTGCTGAGAGCCTTGGTAAAGATGTCTGCAATCTGTTCCTCCGTTGGACAGTATGTGAGCACAATATTTCCCTTCTCAACATGATCTCTCAAAAAATGATGTCTGACATCAATGTGCTTTGTTCTCTTATGATGAACTGGGTTCTTTCCCATACTCACAGCACTAGTGTTGTCACACATGAGAGGAATTGCTTTGATGTGGATTCCAAAATCTTCTAAGTGTTGCCTGATCCACAGCAATTGAGAACAACAGGCTGCAGCAGCTACATATTCAGCTTCAGCAGTTGAAAGAGCCACAGAGTTCTGCTTCTTGGTGCCCCAAGAGATAAGTGATGATCCAAGGAAATGAGCCATTCTAGAGGTGCTCTTTCTGTCAACTTGATAACCTGCAAAATTAACATCTGCAAAACCAACCAGATCAAAAGTATCACCTACAGGGTAAAAGAGAACCAGGTCCCCTGTTTTCTTCAAGTATCTAAGAATACGTTTTGCAGCCTTCAGATGTGAATCATGAGGACATGCTTGAAACTTTGCACACATTCCAACACTATACACAATATCAGGCCTGCTAGCAGTCAGATATAGCAAGGAGCCAATGATTCCTCTGTACATTGTCTGATTCACAAGGGGATCAGATTCTTCTACTATCATCTTGGAATTTGTTCCCATATGAGTGTCAATAGGTTTAGAATCAAACATATTGAATTTCTTCAGCAGCTCTTTGATGTACTTCTCCTGGCATATTGAAATTCCATTTGATGATTGCTTGATTTGCAGCCCCAGGAAGAATGTCAACTCACCCATCATGCTCATTTCAAACTCCCTTCCCATCAGTGATAAGAATTCTTCACAGAGGTGTTCTGAAGTAGCTCCAAAAATTATGTCATCTACATAAACTTGAATGATAAGCAATTCTTGTTCTCTTTTTAATAAGAACAAAGTATTGTCTATCTTGCCTCTTTTGAAACCATTCTTCAGCAGAAACTTTGACAACCTTTCATACCATGCTCTTGGAGCTTGTTTCAGACCATATAGTGCCTTATTCAATCTGAACACATGATTTGGTAGCTCTGCATCTTCAAACCCAGGAGGCTGCTTGACATACACTTCCTCTTTGAGATCTCCATTTAGAAATGCACTCTTCACATCCATTTGATACAGCTTGAACCCCATAAAAGCAGCAAAAGTTATTAAGATTCTAATAGCTTCCATTCTGGCAACAGGTGCAAAAGTCTCATCATAGTCAATTCCTTCTTCTTGATTGTATCCTTGCACCACCAGCCTGGATTTATTTCTAGTAATCACTCCATTTTCATCAAGTTTGTTTCTGAATACCCACCTGGTTCCTATTATTGTTCTGCCTTCAGGTCGAGGAACCAGGTACCATACCTTACTTCTTTCAAACTGATGGAGTTCTTCTTGCATAGAATTGATCCAGTCTGCATCACCCAATGCTTCTTTGACATTCTTAGGCTCAATGGATGATATGAATGCTGAGAATGCAACTAGATTTCTTGTTTTTGATCTAGTTTGAATTCCAGAATTCAAGGGAGAAATAAGATTATCAAGAGGATGTGATGAACTATGCTTCCATCCTGACTTTACAGCAGACTGATTTGGCGGATCAGCATGATCTTCTTCATCAAGAGTGACATCATTTTCTGGGGAGTTTGATGTACTCTGGCTGGAGTTTTGAGTTGTACCAGGTACCATATCATCTTGTTCAACCTCAGCATTCTCTTCAGGTAGACTGTGATTCTGATCATCACAATCATTTTTCAGTTGTTGATCTACATCAGCTTCAGCTCCTTCAATCTGATTGGATTTGAACATTTTCAGCACATCATCATCATCATTTGATCCATCATTCTTCAAACTTCCATTTTCATCAAAAACAACATGAATGCTTTCTTCAATGCATTGTGTTGGTTTGTTGAATATTCTGTAGGCTTTGTTGGATGAAGAATATCCAACAAATACTCCTTCATCACTTCTGGGATCAAATTTTCCCAGATCATCCTTCCCATTATTCAGCACAAAACATCTGCATCCAAAAGCTCTAAGATAGCTCAGCATTGGCTTCCTGTTGTTGAGCAGTTCGTATGGAGTCTTGTTCAACACAGCTCTTATTAGACACCTGTTGGTAACATGACAAGCTGTGTTAACAGCTTCAGCCCAGAAACTTTGAGGAAGATTTGATTCAATAATTATAGTTCAGGCAATGTTCACCAAGGTTCTGTTCTTTCTCTCCACTACTCCATTTTGTTGAGGAGTTCTTGGAGCAGAAAAATTGTGGCTTGTACCATAATCCATACAGAATCTATCCAATGTTGAGTTTTCAAACTCTGTCCCATGATTAGATCTAATGCTGCAAACAACTTGATTCAATTTGGTTTGAATCATTTTGAAGAATACCACCAGCTCATCAGTTGTATCTGCCTTTGATCTCAAAAATCTCGTCCAGGTGTATCTTGAATAGTCATTAACAATCACCAAAATGTACTTCTTGCCATTTCTGCTTTGAACCTTCAATGGTCCACAAAGGTCCATATGAAGCAGCTCCAAGGTTCTTGATGATGTTACCTGATTCTTGGGCTTAAATGATGATCTGATTTGCTTTCCTTTAACACACGCTTCACATATTTTATTTTCAGCAAACTTCATTTTGGGCAAGCCTCGGACCAGGTCCTTTGAAATCAACTTGTTCAATAATGATGAACTCACATGTCCCAGCCTACGATGCCAGAGATCAGCATTTTCATTTTGAGCACTGAGACATGTTAAGTCATCTCCATGAGAGATTTCCAAGTTTTTCACATACATATTTTTAAATCTGTGTGCAGTGAGAATTACTTTGTTTGTAGTTAAACTCACTACAGTGCATTTCTCAGAAGTAAACTTAACCTCATTTCCTTTATCACAGATTTGTGACACACTTAACAAGCTGTACTTCAACCCATCCACATGGTAAACATTGTCAATTGAATATTCAAGAGATCTTCCTACTTTGTCAACTCCCAAAATGTACCCCTTCTTGCCATCACCAAATCAGACACCTCCTCCTTGGAGGGTCTTGAGTGAGAGGAAGTTATTTATATCACCAGTCATATGTTTAGAGCAGCCACTATCCATATACAAACATTGACTGCTGCTCCTCTTACTCACCTGCACCAAAAATCACTTGTTAAGCTTGGGAACCCATTTCAGCTTGAGTTCCCAGTAGGCAGACAAAGGAGTGATCAGATTGTACTTGGTCCAATATGGTAGACTTTGAATCTTTCTAACAAAGGACCTAGGAGCAGGAACAGATTTTTTTCTTTGAAAATCTGTGAGTTGAGACAGGCTCTGTAAGACCAGGTCTCTCTTTTGGTACATTTTGTCTTTCAGCATAATTAGAGTATCTTTCACACGAGTTTCTCCAGCTAACACACTCATTCTTCAAATGACCATTCTTACCACAATGCAGACACAACAGATTGTCAGACACAAACACATACTTACTGTGAGGATTATAAGGAGGACTTATGTTCAGACTTCCTAGTCCTTTCTTATTGAAATTACTCTGATTTGTCACATTTGACAGCAACTTTGAGGATTTGGTCCACTTAAGAGATTTTTCAAGTTCTTCCTTAAGTTTCACAATATCCTATTCTAATTTGTTATTCTTTTCAAGTGACAAACTGAGATTTGTCTCAGAGTTTTTCATTTTTTCTTGAATTTCAGCTTGCAAACTATTTGACTTTCCATTCAGCTTTTCAGCTTCTCCAGTAAACTGACACAACTGATTCTTAAGTTCAGAGTTTTTAAACTCTAGAGACACCATTCTTGACATTGTCTCTTCAAATTGAACTTTGTTTTCAGTTAAAATTTCAAGTTCAGCATTCATGGTATCTCTTTCAGATGTTAACTCTATCACAGAATCTAGCATGACTTTTGCCAAAGTTCTCAATTTCTTAAGAGAATATTTATCCAAGTCATTTTTCATGTCAAGAAGAGTTACCTGATTGTCCTCTTCTTCATTTTCTGTGTGTGCCATGAGAGCAAACATTTCATTGAAGACAGTTTCCTCCTCATGCAAGCAACCATAGACACATCTTTTGACTCATCAGGATCTTCTGAATCACTTGAAGAATCCCCCCATGCAGCAAGAGCCCTTTTGACAACCATATCAGCAGCAGCTTTACGATCTCTGTTACCAGGTACCAGGTCCCTTCTGTTTTCTTTGTCACCCCTGTGTTTTTGATGTTCCTTGTTTTCATTCTTGAGCAAAGGACACTCTCTGATGAAGTGCCTAGATTTTCCACACTTGTAGCAAGTATCACCTTGAGCAGCATTTCGAGTCCCATTTGTTCCTCTTTTATAAATTTTGTTTTTTCTTACAACCTTTTGAAATCTACTGATGAGATATGCCATATCATCATCATCACTTGAATCTTCTTCTGATTTATACTTCAACATCAGTGACTTTTCCTTCTTGGCTTCCCTTTTTGACAAATCATAGCTTCGATTCATCTCATGTGTTTTAAGATTTCCAATCAAGGCATCCATGGTCAGCACTTTCAAGTCCTTGGCTTCTGTAATGGCATCAACTTTGCTTTCCCAAGACTTTGGAAGAATTCGAAGCACTTTCCTGACTTGTTTGGTCATGCTTATGGGTTCACCCAGACTTCGCAGCTCATTTGTAATGGAAGACAACTTGGTGAACATGTCATGTATTGTTTTTCCTTCCTTCATTTTGAAGTTCTCATATCGTGACGTGAGCATGTCAATCTTGGATTCTTTGACTTGTTCAGTTCCTTCATGTGCACTCAACAAGCAATCCCAAAGCTCTTTAGCAGACTCACAAGCTGACACTCTGTTGTACTCATCAGGTCCTATCCCACAGACCAAAAGAGTTTTAGCTCTGAAACCTTTTTCAATTTTTTTCTGTTAGCATCATGATATTTCTGCCTGGGCTTTGGAACAGTAATGGTCTTTTCTCCATCCTTTTCTTCCATCATGGGAACAAAGGGTCCATCGAGTATAGTGTCCCATAGCTCGCTATGTTCAGCCATAAGGTAATTGTGCATTCTAACTTTCCACCAACTGTAGAAATGTCCATTGAAACGAGGAGGTCTGTGTGATGACTGACCTTCTTCGAGGTTAAGTGGAGCTGCCATTCTAGAACAAAATCACTTCCTTGGTGTTAACCAAATAGATAGTGCCTGCTCTGATACCACTTGGTAGAATGTATGCCTTCACTTAACAAGTAATGGACCAGGTCCCTTACTACACTTTAGAAAATTACCAGAAAATTAAATGCAATAAAATCAACACAATGATTTTACGTGGAAACCTCCTTGCTTAAGGGAGTAAAACCACGACCTGTTCCACAGGATTTTCAATCGTTTTCACTAATCTTCAAAAGCAAAAGTAAAACATGATTACACCAAACGTAAGAATGAGTTATCAATCTTACCGTTGAGCAATAGTCCTCTATTGCTCAACAAGCCTAAGTAGAAAACAATCTACCCACTAAGCTATTCCACTTGGACAACCTAGACTTCTAACACAACACACCAAGTCCTTTATAGATTCAGGAGTGGTTTACAATTTAAGAACAAGAGAATGAATTCCTAAACAACTAAACGAAATGCTCCAGATGTTGTTGTTGTTTTGGAATAATTCTGCCTTTGCTTTCTATTAGCCTTTGCAAGAGTTCTTGAAAAGTTTTTATCAAGTTGCAAAAACTAAAGAAAAGTGTTTAGGAAAGTGCCTTTTATATGGGCAAGTCACTTTCCTAAACTTCTTTGCCATTGGCTGGAAAAGTCACACTTTCTGACGCCATCGGGAAGTGCGCACCTACTTTCTGCACGATCTCCAGCTGGCAGTTGACTGGCTCGTCATCATGAGAGCCTGGTACCTCTACTAGGTCCCTAAGTTTGTTTCATCTGCAATACTTCAAACAAGACACCTGCAATACTCAAGTAGAAAACCCGGTACCTTTATGAGGTCCCTAAGTTTGTCAAATCATCAAAACTACAAATAACATATAAGCATAACAAAGAGAATGAAGATGATAATGTAGGATCATTTCCATTTATTTTTCTGTTGGTACAACCTGCAGAGATCCACTTTTTACAATTGCTTCTTTCAGCCACCTTCACAAAATTGATATTTTTCTTCTTTTGATGCATCCTTTTGAGAATGGACAGTCAAAATAAATGTTTTTATTGTTTCTATAGAGCCTCTATTTGGTAAGTAATCTTCCATGAAGGGCTAACCAACAAACAAAGTTGTGCTTAGGAAGAATTCCCTTACACCAAATCCACCAGCTCCACGTCCACTCTTTTAATTCGCCTCTTCTCCATGTATACCCGTTTACTATCGTGTCTTTGCCCTCAGGTTTAAGCCATCCATTTTGATTGTATCCTGGTGCAAATTCATCTCTAATATAAAAGATCTTTTTATAATACCAACAACTATATATCATATGGAATAACATATTGCCACCAATCCGTTCCCTTTATCATGCCAAAGAGAGTGCAAAAATTATTGTTGCAGCAGACTTGTTGTAATCTACTGCTAACCAAAAATGATCAACTTAGCACATTTCTTCTCCACATGATATTGAATTACCTAAATGATTCCTACTTGTAATTTTTTAGATTAGTCACACTACTTTGCAATATATTTTTATACTTTGGATTTCATCTATTAACAAATTTCATCTTTATTTTAGGTTATACTATCTGAAGTTTGCAAATTTCCTATGTGGGTGATTTTAAAGACATAATTCGAAGAAGAGTAAAAAAACTTATTTGAAGACAGTATTCAATACTTTCAATTGTCGTCAAAAAAACTACCTTTTAGAAACTATTTATTTGGATTTACCAACATAAACAATGGACGTCAAAGGACCATAGATAGCCAATATGAATTGCCTTTAGTAGCCAACATAATTGCCACTAACAATCGCCATTAATATTACTACCCTTTAGTGGCTATTTATTCAGATTTATCGACTTAAACAGTGGACGCTAATAAACCATAGTTAGCCGATATGAATTACCTTTTAGCAGCCAATAGAATTGCCGCAAACAATTCACATCAAAAGTACTACCTTTTAAAGGCTATTTATTTGCATTTATCAACTGAATCAATGGATGCTAAAAGACAATAATTAGACAATAGCATCCAACATAATTGCCGCAATCAATTGGCGAAAAATCTAATGGCTAAGCGGCAATTCAGACTATCCTTTACCAGCATTCCGACAATGGCCGCAAAAGCCTTTGCCAACCCCAACATTGCCGGCTAAAGTTCATTGGTCGGTATAGAGTGCCATGTCAAATGATATTATAGCTAAATCCATATTGTATTGTCGCTAAAGTGCTCTTTGTTAGTAGTGATTGCATCCATGAATATAAATAGTCTTAAAACGAGTTGAAATTGGAGATTCAATCGGGCTCAATTGAGGTTTATCTCAAAATGGATTAAGGCTTGAATTATTGAGATTGAATTCAATTCAAATTATCTTGACTCCAACTCTTAAAATTCTGGGTTACCTATAGTTGGGCTCATTTTTTAAACCCCTAATATGATTGAATCAACTCTTTTCTAGATACTCAAGTCTTACATCTTCTTAAAACACACCCGGACCAGTGTCCTCTAATACTTACTTTGTTCAAAGAAATTATCTTTTAAAAGGAGAGTATATCTTTAGATTAGCAACTATCTGTGGGTCTCACATTCAAACTTTATCAAAATTATTGATAAGATTTGGAAGGATATCCCTTTATTAACAAATTTCATTTGATCTTTTGAACTAGACATCGCTACCTGAAATAGGGATACTCTTGGGAATATCTACCACAAAAAATATATATACTTGAGAAGCTTTAAGGTATTCATAACTCAAATTAAAAGTAATCTTGCAAATCCCTTTCTTTTAAACCTTGAATAAAATCAAATCCATGAATCCAATTCAATCCTTTAATGAAAGAAGATTTATGAAAGCTAAAATCTAAAATTACTTGGCTAAATGAGAGACACTAACAAAAAAAATATTCATACAACTACTTTAAATTGCAAAAGACGAAACAGAATCCTCTCCTCATAGGCCATCGGTGATTCATGAATTTATAATCAATCTAATATTATAAATCACACAGCTATTTTTTTTCAAGGAGTTGTTTGGAACATCTCACTCATAAAGCATATCAAAATTATTTAATAATGGGAAATTCAAGATGCAATCAAATCTCTTCAACATGTTAAAGCACTAGGTCCACATACTCTGTAGCGAAATCAGCCTGCTCATGCCTTACAAAAACATACAAAACATATAATAAATTATTATATTACAAGACTTGGGTTTAAACACCCCAAAAGACAAAACGTATAGTCATACTTATGTTACAACCCATGTTGACATGATCACATCAGTCCTCAAAATTTTATGTAAATATAGAACACATAGATCATGTACAAGTCCCAGGTTTATACAAAATATATATGCCTATATGCAAGTGTAGTCTTCCTTAAGCCTTTACAAATATCCATCTTCAATGGCCAACTTTAAGCATCCTCTCGAACATTCCCTACGATAGAAACAACTATCACTAAGCATATAACTTAGTGGTGTAAAAACTATAGATCCGGAGCCGTTAGATTCACCAAGTCATCATTCTCAAGTCAAGGGCAGCATAATTGAAACACAATCAGTACATCAAGTAAACAATATACAAAGAGTATCAATTTGGATACTTAAAGCTCCAAATTTCAATAACGTTCATAACATCATTTTCCAAGAGGCTCAATAAAAAGAGTCGCCCAATATATACATCATATCGTCACACCAATCACAAGAAGATATCAAGAAGGGTTGATGCCCTATATCAAGAACGTTTAAAGCCTAATAATTGAGAAAATCAATAACCATATTAAAATGGCTTTCTAGTTCGTACTTAAAATGGACAACTCTCATACATAAGACTAACTAAAAATCTAGAGTCAAGATAGAAAATGATCCAAATCAAGAGGCATGACAATAGTGAAAATGTCATAGCCACAAGAAGGACAAGTTCCCAACAAGAGTGCCTAGTGATGAAGCAATCCATACAAGTGGGAGAGTTACACAAGCTTCTTCAACGTCACAAATGACAACAACACAACAATGCAAAGTGACAAGAGGTAATCAAGGTACCAAGATAATCTTTCAGATTTACCATCAAGTAAAAATAATACAAGTACAAGTTTATACACAAATCTCAGTTTTTAAGACAAGAAATAGTCCAACACCCCTTCAAGAGTTAAAACCGTAGACCAACCAACGTATGAAAGTCCTCAACTTGTTCACGAGTATATACAACCTTAAAAATGCAATTAAATAAGTTCTTTAATTTCTAGTATCTCAAAAAAGTCGAAGTAAAACATGATAACCCTCACAAGTATGCTTAGCCTTTACAAATACGACTATTGCTCCTAGAACAATGATTCTTGCCAGCATAATCTCTCATGTCGTAACTAAGATTTGAAAGAGAAAATGGTAAAACAGGACTTTATATCCTTCATAAAAGATGTAGGTACATCTTTTAACCTTGAAAATAATCAAGAATCACCTCAAAATACATTTTGTACAAAACAATATAATGAAAACACTAACAGTTGAACAGGCAGCATTTCTAATTCCAGAAGCTGAACAGAACTTGTGCTATGTTGGATCTCATATTTCGAATCCATAATAGCAAATTTAGAGTTTTACATAAACATAAGAGTTTTAAAATTAAAAATTATCTTTCCAAATCATATTTACTCACTGTATACAAAGTTCTATTGAATGAGATATGATTAAACTACAAAACACGATCCTCTATTAAAATAAATTATTTGTCACTTACCAAGATGAAGTGTGTGTGTCAAATTTCGGCCAAAAGGAGATAGTTTTTCTTTTGATTTGAAGAACAACTCTTTAGCTAATGTTCTAAGGTTCCTATACTTCAAGTTAGACGAAATTCACAAGAGGAAGTGTGAAATATTTAGCTACACAAATGATTCTCATCACATGGACAGATGTCACCAAAAGGTATTGCCCAAATAATTGTGTGTTGTTCAAAATGCATACGTATCACCTATATGTATATACTTGATGCCAATAATTCCAATTTATTTGTAATTCTAATTAGTCAATTTACAAAAATTCTCGTGTACAATACATTAAATTACGATAACAATTATGTTTACCAAGTTTGTAAGTATCACAAATTTTCAAGTCCCCAAATGACAATAAAACGTATTAAACTAATTAAGCAATGATGTATTGACATGTAAATCATGGTCAAGTACTTTAGGGGTGTTACTATTGGGTAATAAAAGGTGTGAATGGAAAATGAAGAGTTGCGACTTTTATGAAGAGTTCTGACTTTTATGAAAGGTTTGACTTTTATGGAAAGTTGTGACTTTTATGAAAAATTGTGATTTTTATGAGAAGTTCTGACTTTTATGGGAAGTTGTGACTTTTATGCAAGGTGACGACCTTTTTGAAAGATTGTGACTTTTCCAAAGGTTTGTGACATTTCCGGTAAGGCACAATAAGAACATTTTCGCACTACCCTTTGTTTTCTACAAATTGACGGATTTCCTCTCATTTGAAAAATAGAATTTATGGACTTCTTCTTCTACTACTAAATCTAGTATTCGAAGTGTACTTTACTGTCGTTGAGTTCCTCGCTGACACCAGTGTTCTGGGTATCAATACACTGGTGATTGAGATTTTTCTACCATGGGAGGACATATTCCAAATCAAATCTCCGATACTAGAGGGGAATAATTTCTTTAAGGGGACACTGTGCATTCAGTTGGATTGATCTTCATTCTGTTTTTCCTTATTCTGGTATATGTTACAAATTTTAGATTTGTGAATTAATTTTAGTTTTTCTATTCTTTTAAACTTCACTGGTTAATTAAATTTTGGTAACTTCGTGTTTCTGCAAAGTTTGTTGGAATCAGTAAGATTCTTAAGATACATATTAACAACAATTCTTCTTTTAAAAAAATCATATATTTTTTCTCAATCTGTTTTTGATTCTTGTTTCACTACTAGTTTTAATTTTCTAGTTATGAAAATGTTCTTAAACTTTGTTGTCTTACAAAGTTCTTCAAACATTAGTTCTAAGTATGTTAGGAATACAAGATGAACAATAATCTTAAGGAAATTATTATATTGTTAGCATTTTTTGTATTCTACTGATTGAGACAATATGATCATGAAAGTATAAGATTGATGCATTACTTCTCCATAATTTGTTGCTTTGTTTAGCAAGATCGAAGTGAGAATGTATCAGAAAAATTTTGCGGTATTCCGATTAATGATTACCAAGTAACCTTCTTATTATATTGTTTAAGGAGGAAAATAATTTCTAAGAGTTATCATTTTTTTTTATCATGTGTATCTTTCAAAAAAGACATGTAAACCATATGTTATGGAATGAATTTTACTTGGCAAATATCGTTGCCTTAAAATTTTTTAGTTTGCGAAAATGAGAGATGCATATTTTTGTTCGATAAAATAGTATGTCAAAATGTTATAGTTGGAAGACTATTTGAAAATAAAAATATTTCTATGTGATAAAGACTATGTGTTATTCTGTTTGGAGAAAGAAAAAGACTTTTGTAGATTTGTACTCCATGAGAAATGTAAGTGTGTCCGAAATTTTTTGGACAAAAAACTTTTGTGATTTTCTAGTGTGGATAAATTGGACTATGCAATTGTTTGAAGAATATGAAAACCAGTGACTTTGAGTTTTTGATATTGTGTCTCGGTGGAATGAACATTGACATTGTCTAAACATTGCCAAAGAGAATTGCAGCACTACAATTCTTTCGTAGAATAATGTTTTCAAAAGAAGTTTCATATTAAAATATGTGGAAAAACTATTTTCAAATACATGAAAAATATTTTTGAGATCACATTTAAAATGTGGGGGTTCATTGCTTATATTTAGACTTGGTGTCTAATTTAACTTTGGAGCAAAAGATGTGATATTCTATGATACTTTTGTATTATGTTAGCCCCACAAAATTCTTGGAGTCTATTTGGTATTGTGGTTGTTGAGTTCTCTATTACTAGTATACAGTATGATTAGTATGAAACTACCAAATTATATGTATACTTGTTCAAAATGATTGTGCTCTTTTATGAAAAGTGTCACTTGAAGTTGATATGATTTTTCATGAAAAGTATTTGCATAGATATGAATATTGGTGAATAGTCATTTGTTATGTTTTTGTAAAAGTAACATTTGGATTATATTGCCTTTATTGAACCCGGTGAGACTTTGTTCATGGGTAGTCCTAAAACAATCAAATTGAAATTTATGGAAAGGTCCTACTGAAAAGGACATTTGACAAGGTGATGACTCTAAACAATGTTTGTATCGCACAAAATTGTAATAAAAAAGAATAAAATATTAGTGAGGAAAATCTACCTCTCGAAGAGATTTTCGAATTCAATGTTTTTATTTGTTCTTACTTTCTTGAGTCAATGTTTGTGACATGAACACTTGGGGCATGTCAATACAAAACCTTGTAAGAAAAATGATCAACTTAGAAGTTTTGTCTAACTTTTAGTACAATAAATTAAAATATCAAGTTTTTGTGGAATCAAAGTATGTTGAGCATTCTTATAAATTTGTTGAAAGGAATTCTAATCCCTTAGAATTGATTTACACTGACATTTATAATATGAAACTAACACCATCTCATGGTGGTAAAAAGTATCTTTTTACATTTATTGACAATTGCATTAGAAATGACTATGTCTATTTGTTGAATGGTAAGGATGAAGTAATTGAAATGTCTAGACAATGTAATATCGAAGTTGAAAATAAATGTGAAAAAAGATAAGAAGTGATAAGAATGGAGAGTATAAAGCTTCTTGTGCAGAAATATCCTTGGAAAGTGGAATTATCCATCAAACTACTGCCCTATTCACCTCAATCTAATGAAAACCCAAACATTGAAAGAAATGATGGATGCATTATTTATAAGTTGTGTGAGGGTGTCTAACCAAAGTCCATGTTTTTATTCCTAAAAGAATTAACATAGGATATATGATTGTGACTGTAAAATTAGACTTGAGTAATCTAGAGAACGGTCTATAAGGCCTAAAAATAAAAAAGGATAATGTACTTAATAAAGAGATTCAAAGGCTTAGTAAATGTCAAAGGACATTTACTTCATTCAAATATGATTTTGTAACATTTCTTGTGTCTTCTGTAGACTCTTCCTTTGGAAAGATGGTACCAATAGTGAGCTTGATGCAATCTTGAGCAACCATATTGGAAGTTAATTAATCTTCTTCCAAGAAATAAACCTTTGGATTCAAAGTGAATTTCTAAAAACAAAAATGAAAGTCAATGAAACTTTTTACAAATATAAAGCAAGACTTTTTGTCAAAGGTTTTTGACAACAATAAGGTCTTGATCTTTTCGACATATACGCCAGTAACTAGAATTACATTCATTTGGATGTTAATTGTGTTAGTTGTTGTATATGACCTCCAAATTCATCAAATAAATGTAAAAACAACTCTCTTAAACGGAGAATTGGAGGAAGAAGTTTACCTGGAACAAACCGATAATTTAATGCATCCTGAAAAATAAAAGAAAGTGTGTGAACTTGTTACGTCAAATTATGAACTAAAATAAGCACCCAAACAATGACATAAGAAATTTGATCAAACCATGTTGGCAAATGGATTTAAGAATGATGGAAGTGGTAAATATGTTCACTTTAAAATCACAAGGCTATTGTTTGTTTGTACAATAGAGATACATAACATAAATTCTACTAAATGTATGCTAGAAAGCAAGTTTGGAATGAAATATCTTGGAGTTGCTGATGTGATCTTAGGTATAAGAATCCTTAGAACTCCATAATGTTCAGCATTTTCACGGTCTCATTGCATTGAAAAGATACTTGAATAGTTCAAACATTTTGATTTCCATATTGTCAAGTCTCCAATAAATGTGAGCTTTGCATTTAAAAAGATTGAAAGTGAAAGTGACTCACAATTGAAGTGTACTAGAGTATTGGGAAGTATGATGTATATCATGAAGTATGTGCGATCAGATATAGCATTTGCTATTAATGAACTGAGTCAGTTCACAAGTGATCCCAATAGAACTCATTAGATGACAATAAAAAGTGTTTTGGAGTATTTGAAAAATACTTAAAACTATGTCTTGCATTATAACAATATCCAAAAGTATTGAAAGGATATAAAGATGCAAATTGGATCACGTATAAATGAAGTAAAATCCACTAGTGGATATGTATTTACTATTGGTAGAGGAGCAATCTCTTGGAAATATTTCAAAAGAGACATGTATCACTAACTCTACAATGATCTCTGAGCTAAATGCTTTAGATAAGGTCGGTGAATAAGTTGAAAGACTCCGGAGTTTCTTGATAGATACTCTTTAGATTAGTATGCATACACTTTGATAGTCAATATGGAATAGGTAGGGCATGGATCATGACGTACAGCGTAAAGTCTCGTCATATATGACATAGACATGATACCTTTAGAAAACTACTCTCTAGTCGAATTATCATAATTGACTACGTAAAGTCAAAGGATAATGTGTCTAATCCATTTACAAAAAAAAATCCTAAGTAGAGAGAAAGTTGAAAGATCATCTAAGGGAATGGATTAAAGTCTTAAGACAAGTCATCATGACGGTAACTCTATCTAGCAAACTGGAGATCCCCAAGAGCTAGATTCAAGGAGAAAAACAAAGTTGTGAATGATGGTTCGGCATTATCAACAAACTCTATCCATTCTCATGATGAAGACAATGCTCAAGGACAAGGATACAACATTAAGGCTTGTTAATGAGTCAATAAAGCTTAGTGATTTTAATTATTTGCTAAGTTTGGCATAGATAACCAAATAGTGTATCTACGCGATAACACGCTAAGAAATCACCTATATGAGTATGAAGTGTAAGCCGCTTCAAAGAAGATGATTGTCAAAAGCCCATCTCTCTATACACTCATGAAAGTAGGAGGTGTTCATGGCTGAAACGAACACAGTCGTAAGAACCATAAACAGTAAAGGGTTAATTGTGTGGCATTGATATATCGTGGTTTCACGGTATTTTTAATGCTTTTTCCTTAAGTTTAGTGTGTCCAAAAGCCTTTTTGTATTAATTTCCATGTAAGTTTCTCTTAATTTGCAGGATATCTGTCTAAAAGATGAATGCGGAGGTTTTTGAGCAAGAAATGCAGAAAAGTACCACCTACGGAGCTTGTGACGGTCCGTCGTGCCCGTGACTGTCCGTAGGTGGCATCATAGTGCAGTTGCTGAAGGAAGATGGAGAAGTCTGACCAAGTGTGGGGTTACGGAATGCGTGATGGACCGTCGTAGCCATGACGGTTCCTCCTGCTGGTTCGTCATGAAGATCAGAGAAGTAGTCCCAGTACCCAAATTCCAAGAGTTCAAGTGTTATAGAACGGATACCCATGACGGACCGTTGTGCCTGTGACGATCCGTCATACCTGCCGTCGAGAGTAATGAAGAGAGCAGAAGAAGAAATTGCATAAGTATGGGACGACGGATTCCATGACGGCCTGTCATGACCACGATGACCCTTCGCGAGGTCCGTCGACCCAGTCGCGTTAAGACAGATTTCCAACAAATAGAGTCCTTATTTAATTAGTTTTTTTTTTTTACAAATAGTTTGACAAACCTCATTTTTGGGGTTAGAATCTTGGTTATTTGAGCTTCTTTTGTGGATTATACTTGGTGATTATTGTTACACTTTTGGAGAATCTTAAGTCTTCAATTAATTTCAGTAATTGATTGTTGGTGACTTTTGTTGATTAATCAAGTGAACTTTTGGATTTTATTATTTCTCATTGAAGTAAGTGCATGAATTCTTATATTACATATTTGAATATAGTGATTATGACTATGGGTAACTAAACTCTATAACTAGGGTTGTGGGAACCATAGGTTAATAATGAGGTAAAACCTAACTAAAATAACAATTCTAGAATAGTGTCTTACATGTATTGATAATTCTTTCGCTTAGAAGTCTTTTTAACGGATGGCCAACGTTAGAACTAACCTTAATTCTACTTGCCGGACCAAGGAGGTAGATAATAGGAAAAGAATTATCAACATAGATTTAGTGTATACTATCTAATAGGCTAGTATTGATTGGTACGAGGTAATAACTTAGTCAAATATCGAATAAGATGCTTAATATGAGGTAAAGGTAAGGCTTAGTATAGGAACACACGTAGCCGGACCAAGGTGAGGAGTGAAATTTTCTAGATGCCGGACCAAGGATTTAGTAATCCACAACTTATCACTTTGCATGCAAGATACTAGGAAAGAATTGTTATAGTTAGAATTATCAAGTTATGAACTTGTGGGGAACATATAAACCCTAGTTACTTTTATTAATTGATTAAACTCCATCAATTGAAGTTGTTAGTTTCTCCTTTAATTTAGCTAGTTATTTTCATTCATTAGAAGTAAAAAACCCCTTTTTATTGTATTTGCTTTCCATGGAAATAATTGACTAAATAGTAGTAATAATAGATTGAAGTTAAGTCTAAACTATTTTCCTCGTGGGAACGATTCCAACCTCATTAGTTGGGTTCCTTACATGATACGACCTCTTTTATTCTTATTTGAGAAGTAAGTTTGAGCGTATCAAATTTTGGCGCCGCTGCCAGGGAATTTAGCTTTTTGATTAACTTAAACTTATTATTATAATTTAGTCGATATTTTCTTAATTTTACTTTGTTTATTGTTTTTTATTCTTGTAGAACCATCTTCCTTGTATACCAAATACACGTAGAAAAAGAGAACCCTTGTTTCTCTACGATCACGAATTAGAGCGTACACTATGCAACATGAATCGAAACTTGGGAATTAATGATGATGACCCAAACCAGAACATCACAGCTCCGGTTGATGTTCATGGTCAGTTGTTTCCCGATGCTCGGGGTCAAAACCAATATAGGGGACAAAATCCCGCTCCACGGCCCCAAAAATACTACAGAGGCTATGACAATAGAGCAGACTCCGATAGGCCACTTGTCTTGCCCCCTTTACCACCAGGCCACACCTTTGTGGTAACTAGTAGCCTGATGCAAATGCTCACTGCCAGAGGTTTGTTTTCAGGGCTACCTTCTGAGGATCCACATGCTCATATAGCTAAGGTAAGGGCAGTGTGTAAAAGTTGTGTAGGGAGGCCTGACTTGGACTTGGATGTAATGGGGCTAAGAGTGTTTCCTCTCTCACTGACAGGAGAGGCTTATATTTGGTTCACTAAGCTCCCTTACAACTCAATTTTCACCAGGAACCAACTAAGGGATGTTTTCTTAGCACGCTACTACCTGGTCTCTGAGAAAATAAACAACAAAGACAGAGTAAACAACTTCGTGGCACTACTAGGAGAGTCAGTTAGTAGTTCGTGGGATCGCTTCACCTCGTTTTTTAGAAGCGCCCCAAATCACTGAATAGATGATGAGTCACTTAAGGAATACTTCTATCGGGGACAGGATGGACACTATAGCGGGTGGTTCTTATAGAGAGTGTCCTTATGCTGAGATTGCTAAAAAAGTTAGAGAAAATCTCCCAGAACAGTAAAGCTTGAAGTACTAGAAAGTCAGATACTGGGATAAATACCTTCGCAGTGCAATCTACTCACAACCCGGCCACAAATGAGATTTGCAAAAAGATGTCTCAGATGAGAACTGAGCTTGGGTTTGTATTAAAACATATCACTGGGGTGCAGAAAAAGATAAATGCAGTTAACTACTTGTCTAAACCACCACCACCAAATGATGAATGCTATTATGCGGAGGATTCCTATGCAGTAAATGAGCAGACGGGGGGTTTCCGACCGAGTGCCCAAGGCTCAAATCAGGATAATTGGCACCAAGGTCAAGGAAACCAAGGTTGGATCTATGGTAACTATAACCGTGAGGGTCATTATATCCAAGATGGAAACTACAACCGCGACAACAACATCAACAGGGGTAACTACGGTAAAACAAATGATAGGAATGGGCCCTATGTCCCTCCTCAAAATCGTGAAGTTACTCCTAGAGATGGTGGAGATAGTATGGCGCGAGTTGAGGATATGTTGCACAAAATGATGAGGAGGTTTGATGCTAATGATGAGCATATTAAAGATTTAAGGAGTAATTTAGCGGGTATTGGGAAGAAAGTCGATACACATGCAATATCAATTAAGCAGATCGAGGTGCAAATGGCCCAATTATTTGTGACTGTGAACACACAGCAACCGGGCAGTCTTCCTAGCAACACTGTCCAAAATTCAAAAAATGATGCACACTGTATGGAAATCACTACTCGTGGTGGTAAGCAAACCATTAACCCACATATGCCGTCTAATGAGAAAAAGGTGACAAAAGATACTGAAGTGATAGAGGTCAATGGTGAAGTAGAAGATAACACTGGAAAAAATGTTGAAGTGCCTTAAAAGGTAACTCCCATGCCTAGGCCACCACCCCCATCTCCTTAGAGATTAGTAAAAAAGACCGAGGATGGTAAATATCGGTGTTTTATAACCATGTTGAAGCAACTTTCTATCAATGTCCCTTGGGTAGAAGCTTTAAAACAAATGCCCGGTTATGCCAAGTTTATGGAAGATCTAGGGGTGGGCATTCGGTATTTCGGTTCGGTTTCGGTTTTTTTTTGGTTTTCAGTTTTTGTAAATTGTGTACCGAATACCGAACTGAAATATTTCGGTTTGGTTCAGTTTTTGTTAATTCAGTTCGGTTTTTTGTTTCGGTTTTTTAATGGGCCTGCTTAGTGGGCTTTTTAAAATTTAAACTTTACAATTTTTTCAATTTTTTGTTTAATTTATAACTTAATGGGCTAAAAATAAAAATAGACAATAAATCAATGAAGTGCATTACTAATTTACTACCAAATTTTAATATATCAATGATTCAATATGTCATTAGGCATTAACACCGCAAATTTTAAATTCACAATATCACTAAAACACACAATTTGAAATTCACAATGACACTAAAACAAAAGTTGCATTGTGGATTTGTAGTTAATGTCTTCACAAATACAACATAATAACAATCTAACAAGTAACAATAAAGTCTTTCATGAGCTCATAATAAACAATAATAAGCAACAAACAATGTATTTTAAACTTCTTGTCTTCTTCCATGAGATTACTTTCAATTCAAATGTTAACAATAACAAACAACAATAATGAGTTTCTTGACTTTCTTCCATGAGATCGCTTTCAAATTTCAAGTGTCACGTGCCAACAAAATTATTTGTTCATTGTCTTGACCCTTGGACCTTTTAAGATAAAATCAAATATTAGAAACTTAGAATACTACTTTTAAGATTAAAAAATGATGATTAAATAAATTATGTATTAAACTCACCGCTTGCAAGTCAATCATAGATCAACAATGGAAGAGTTTCTTCCACTATTTGCCATCTCTACAATTAAAAAAAAGAAACATGTCATACAAGATACAACACAATAAGTATTTCATTTTTTCCATAAATAAATAAAAAATAAAAAATCTTACCAAGTTCAATTTTTTCAAGAAACTCCGAACTTTCTTCAACACAAATAGGCTTGGTTTCTTGTCTAAGCCAATCTTGGACACAAATAAGACATTGCACACATTTGGGAGTCAATGAACTTCTAAAAAGGGATCTAGAATTCGACCACCAGTGCTAAATGCACATTCCGATGCCACACTCGACATAGGAATAGCCAATACATCTCGAGCCAACTCTGAAAGTACTAGAAATCTAGGAGAATTAACTTTCCACCAACTTACAATATCAAAATCTTCAGATTCAGGTTCTTGATCTTCAAGAAGATATTTATCCAACTCAGATTTAACACCTAAACTTCTAGAATCATTCTTTTGTTTCTTCATGTGCAACTTAGTTCTCAAAGAATTTTTGGACATATTTTGAGAAATACCACTAGCAGAAGAATCAGATGAGTCAGATGAAGATGTTTGACTTTTGGAACCTTGTCCATACTTACTTCCATATATCGCAAACAAATCCCTCAAGTAAGCCTCTACTTTCGTATTCACTACATTTCCCATTTCTTCCCCAAGTAATTCTTCAAGAGCAAAACTAACATAGACAAATTTATTAGGAGGATCCAAAACAGAAGCAATAAAAATCATTTCGTTCATTTTTCAGGAGTCCCCCAATATTTCTTGAATTTTTCATTTCCGAAGCCATTTTACTCAAATCAAGATCATCACTTGCTATATATAATCTCAAATAAGCATCAAGTTCACATATATCTTCAAAATGAACATTACAAGTAACATACCATGAACCTGAAACTTTCAAAGAGAGTTCATAAAATTTTTCAAGAAACTTTGTGACATTCCTCACATTAGCCCAATCTTCATATTGAATTGACCCTGCGATACTTTCATCTTCACAAACATCAGTAGCAAGAAAAGAATTAAACTTACCATCATAAAGATCAAACCTCTCAAAAGCCTTCTCAAACTTTTCTGCTGTGTCTAACATCAAATAGGTGGAATTCCACCTAGTAGGCACATCTAAAGACAACATCTTATCACATTCTATCTTTTGCATTTCAACACATTTCAAGAAATTTCTTGTCCTTGAAGAAGATGATCTAACATATTTCACCATTTGTCTCACCCTTTTGATAGAAGGACCAATTTCTTTCAAACCATCTTGCACAATTAGATTAAGTATGTGAGCGATACATCTCACATGGAGATGCTTACCTTCCATCAAATTAGTTCCCCACATATCTAATTTTTTGGACAACTCTAAAACTGCCACATCATTTGAAGAGGCATTATCAAACGTAACAGTAAAAACGTTATCTAACTTCCAATCAAGTAAACAATTACTAATAGACTCATCCAAATGCTCACCTTTATGACTAATGATAGGACAAAAATTTAATATTCTTTTATGAAGTACCCAATCTCTATCAATAAAGTGAGCAGTCAAACACATATAATTGATTTTTTGCACTGAAGTCCATGTGTCTGTTTTGAGACAAATTCTTGGTTGTATTTCTCTTAAAGATTGTTTCAAAATTTTTCTCAATTCACCATAAACTTCATAACAATCCCTTGTTATGGTTCTAAGAGAAGGAATACGAAACAAAGGCTGGACTTTACTCATAAACTTCTTAAAGACTTTTTTTCAACAAAACTAAAAGGTAGTTCATCCAAAATAATTATCTCAACTAAATCTCTCCTACATACCTCTTGCTCAAATTTCCAAGTCTCTAAATTGTTATTTTGAATATTTAATAATTTTTGAATACCGGGTGCAACAGTCGGAGGTTTATACACTTTACACAGATAAGTCAAATGTAGTTTTAGTCCACTTGTTCCATTTCTTGTTGTATTGGCAGCATAATATTGTTTACAATGTAAGCACTTTGCTTTAACTAATACACCATTTTCAAAAACCTTTTCAAAGTGTTGCCAAACAAGAGATCTGTGATCCATTTCTTTTCTTTTTTTTGTTATTTCTGTGTCAATCGACAGATCATTGCTATTACTAGGTGTATTATCCTCAGAATTAGCCATAGTTATTCGACTTTGATCAACTACACCCATATTTAATTCTATTTGTTCAGCCATCTATATATATATATATATATATATATATATATATATATAATCACAATAAATTCCCAATAACTAGTAACAAAAACAAAATCAGAAAGAAAAAAAATGAAAAAAGTCAAGAAAAAAAATTAAAAAAGACATACCTGCACCTGTTGACTGCTGTCGCGGCTGGCGGCTGGCTGCTGCTGTCGCGGCTGGCGGTTGGCTGCTGCTGTCACGGCTGGAGGCTATTGCTGGTGGACGACGGCTGGCGGCTGCTACTGCTTCCCTGGTGGACGGCGGCGCTGCTGCTTCCTGGTGGATGGCGGCGTTGCTGCTTCCCTGGTGGACGGCGGCGCTGCTGCTTCTCTGGTGAACGGCGGTGCTACTGAACAGTGGCTGGAACCTGGAGTAGAAGAGGAAGAGGAGTAAAGAAGAGGAAGAAGAGCTGAAGAGGAGAGGATGAGGAGTGAGGAAGATGAAAGGAGAAAAAATCTAGAGAAAGAGTCAAAGAGATAGGGTTTCTTACTTCTTTAAAAAAAATTATTTAATATTAATAATTATTAATTAATATAATATAATTTATAAATTATAGTACAATATTTCAGAAAGTTGAGGGTGTTGATATACCGTAGTTTCACGGTATTTGTAATGCTTTTTACTTAAGTTTAGTGTGTCCAAAAGCCTTTTTGTATTAATTTTTATGTAAGTTTCTCTTTATTTGCATGAAATCTGTCTAAAAGATGAATGCAGAGGTTTTTGAGCAAGAAATGCAAAAAAGTACCACCTAAGAAGCTTGTGATGGTCCGTCGTGCCCGTGATGGACCCTAGGTGGCATCGTAGTGCAGCTGCTGAAGGAAGATGAGGAAGTCTTACCAAGTGTGAGGTTACGAAATGCATGACGGGCCATCGTAGCCATGATGGTCCGTCCTGCGGGTTCGTCATGAAGATCAGAGAAGTAGTCCCAGTACTCGAATTCCAAGAGTTCAAGTGTTATGGAATGGATACCCCCCACGGACCGTTGTGCCTTAGAACCGTCATACCTGCTGTCGAGGGTAATGAAGAGAGCAGCAGAAGAAATTGCATAAGTATGGGACGATGGAGTCCATGAAGGCCCATCGTGACCACGATGAGCCGTCGCGAGGTCCGTCGACCCAGCCGCATTTTGACAGATTTCCAGCAAATAGAGTCCTTATTTAATTAGTTTTTTATATAATTATAAATAGCTCGAAAAATCTCATTTTTGGGGTTAGACTCTTGGTTATTTGAGCTTCTTTTGTGGATTAGACTTGGTGATTATTGTTACACTTTTGGAGAATCTTTAGTCTTCAATTAATTTTAGTAATTGATTGTTGGTGACTTTTGTTGATTAATCAAGTGAACTTCTGGAACTTATTCTTTCTCATTGAAGTAAGTGCATGAATTCTTATATTACATATTTGAATATTGTTTATGACTATGGGTAACTAAACTCCATAACTAGGGTTGTGGGAACCATAGGTTAATAATGCGGCAAAACCTAACTAAAATAACAATTCTAGAATAGTGTCTTGCATATATATCCGAGTATATCCGACATATGTTCGCTATGGAAAGTTCAAGGGAAAACCTACTTATTCAAATGCAATTAATTCTTGCTTGTAAAGTACACATACTTGTCCGTTTATTTTTCTTGAAATCATTCCCCATTCATGCGGGGAATTGTTGGATTTTAATAGGTGTGAATGGAAAATGAAGAGTTGCGACTTTTATGAAGAGTTGTGATTTTTAGTAAAGGTTGCGACTTTTATGAAAAGTTGTGACTTTTATGGAAAGTTGTAACTTTTATGAAAGGTGACGACCTTTCCAAAAGATTATGACTTTTCCAAAGGTTTGTGACCTATCCGGTAAGGCACAATAAGAAACTTTTCGCATTATCCTTTGTTTTCTATAAATAGAGGGATTTTCTCTCATTTTAAAAATAGAATTTATGGACTTCTTCTTCTCCTATTATGTTCCAATATTGTTGGAAAAAAGAAAGGATAGGGATTATGTAATTGGTAACTGGAGTGGCTAACCAACTAAGTTACACATCCTTTTGTGTCAAGGAGTGTCGTCACTTTATACTGTATATCCTCTAAATTTTCTTTTGATATTTACTAATTATATATATGATATATTTTACTGAAGAAGCAGTGTCACATGACACTGCTCGAGCTTTAATAGATTTGTCTTTTAACCCCCTAAAAGAAAGTGATCAAATTATTTTTGTGAGACAAATCACTTCGTTGAGGAAGTGTCACAGGTTGACACCGAAGGAATTTGGTGATTTTTATGCACTATACAAATTTGAGTTACGTTAAATTTCTCTAAAAATAAAAGGGTTTTGGTAATATATGTATTTGATTCATATAATTTTAGTGGGTCGTATAAAGTGTGCGCTAATAATATGACATTTGACACCTTATTTCTTAAATAATATTATTGAATGGATGTGGTTTTGGAACTCAAATCGAGTGATTTTTTAAGAGAATTATTTATAGTTACTCAATTTTTGAGTTATGAAATCAAATTGGGTGACTTTTTAAGAAAAGGGAAAAGGCATATATTCCCTTTGAATTTGTACCGAAAAATCAGTGACACACTTAAACTATCATGAGACCTATTACACACTATAATATTTAAAAGGGAATTTATTTATCCACTAAATCTGACGTGGCAAAATAAAATAATATAAAAACAAATCATGTGCGTCAACATCTCTTCTTTTTCATACCCACCTTTCTCATCTTCTTCACACCTAAATTTAGCTTAAATAAATCAACAACAAGAAGCAATGTAGTAACAAGTTACTTCAAAAACATCACCTTTTTACTTACAAACCTTCGAACAATAGTTCTAGGTGACTTATGATTTGTGGATTTTAATTTGTGTTTGTTTACATCATCGGCGAGGTAGAATTTATGGAGGGTTTTTAGTCAAATTGATATGGTGAGATTCTTTTAGTAAACAAGATAGGCGATATGATTGAAAAAGGGACGAAAATTATTTTTCTATTATTCATATCTTTTAAGAAACCTCCATGAAGGATATAGAAAAAGAAAAAAAAAATATGTCCCGGTCTGTAAAATATTTACAATTGGAAGCTCAATTTCACAAGAAACGGAAGAAGTCTTCTTATAATTCATTTTGGAACGGAAGAAATTCTTTCACTATACAAAACAACTTTAAATTTCAAAAAAATTTCTTTGCTGCCATTGTAGAAAGCTTCTTCATTGCAATTTGCTATAAAGAAAATATAATTATTAGAAAAATATAGCTAGCAAAAGAAAACTCAACTAATAAAGAAAAAATCAAAAAAAATCAAAAAAAATTACATGGCGCTAAGATATCATTGATGTGACAGCGAGTGTAATATACCATATAATGTGAGAGTGGTGTTACACGTTCAGGATGATATTAAATTCATTTATAAGTAGTAAAGATGTGTAGTGAATAGTTATGATAATTTAAAAGTGTAACTGACTTTTTGATATAAATTTAAGGGGTAACTTATCAAATTCACTTGAGTGACTGAGATATTACCTTTCACAAACTCCTAGAAGGTTGTCTTTATAAAGAAGATTTGTTTTTCTCTATTTCGTTGGACAGTTTTTTTGAAAAATATTCTATCTATAAAAATAAATTTCCTTAAAGTAAGGAGAATAACTTCACTAATATGGTTGAGCAAAACAAGTTCTATAATGGACATTACATATTTTATCTTTTCCCATAGTAGTAATTATCTTTTCCCAATCCTATAACACACCCATACTCCTATCATCTACCCCACCCCTATAAGTGTTTGCCTCATATATATAGAGAAAAAAAATTGAGATATATTTTTTACTTAGTTATCAAGCACTAAAAATAAGTAAAACAATCCACTTAGTTTTTGAGGAAAATATTTTTAAGAAAACTCATTTAGTGGAAGAAATTTTTCCTTTCAAACCAGCCATACCCTAAATGTTTTCAAATAAAGAAAACAAAATTTACTTATATGATAATTGAGCACAATGGGGATGTAGCTCAAATGGTAGAGCGCTCGCTTTGCATGTGAGGCTGTGGTTAATTATACCTCCATAATTACATTTTTAAAATGTTAAGAGTTATATTAACATGTTATGTCCCGGTAACTGTGGCAGTACTAATATAATTATTATATTAACATGTTATGTCCCGGTAACTGTGGCAGTACTAATATAATTATTAAAAAGTTAATTGTCTAAAACAATTTATTTATTTTCTTGGAAACAAGCTATAGAAAATAAAAATTACTAAATTAATATATATATATATATATATATATATATATATATATACTTTTTGAATCTTGAAAATATATATTGTTATGATTTGAATAAATTATGGGGAAAAATTAATAAAGGTAGATTTTTAATTAATTCAATAAGAAAATGACACATAATAAATATTACAAAAAAATATTGTTAGTTGCAAAGGTATAAGTGAGCAAAAAGGTGGATGGAATGATAATTTTATAGTAAAAAGATAGTAAAAGAATATTTTTTTAGACCAAAAGATGGATGAAAGGTATTTTTAAACGTTATCTTTTAGCTAGAGCCGTCAATATGGGCTAAGCCTGTTGGGCCAGCCTGGCCTAATCCGGGATTTAATAGGGTTGGGCTAATATTTTTGAAGCCCATTTAAGAAAAGGGCTTTTTAGCCCGGCCTGAATAAGTCTGCTCATTTGGGGGCTTGAGAAATATCGGGAGGGCCGGCCCGTGGCCAATAAAAATTAATTAAAAAATATAATATAATATTAAAATTTAAAAATAAAGAGAGTCCAAAATCAAAACAATTAGGTTAATATTTCTATTTAGATATTTATACTTTTAGTTGAAAAATAAATTAATAAGTATCAAGAAAAATGCACAAGTACCCCCTAGACTATGACCGAAATTCCAAAGATACACCTTAACTAAACTAAGGTCCTATTACCCCCTGAACTTTTTTTTTTGTAATTTTATACGCCTTTTGTCTTATGTGCACTCCATGTGACTCCACGCAATTGAGGGGCGTTAGAGATATTTGGATGCCATGTAAGTCAAAGAGGTAGACAAAATTACAAAAGAAAATAAGTTCAGGGGGGGTAATACGACCTTAGTAAGGTGTGTCTTTGGGAATTCGGTCATAGTCTTGGGGGTACTTGTGCATTTTCTCTAAATATCATAAAGATAATTTTATTTTTGAATTTGATTAACAAGTAGTGACATTAAGGTCTCATTTGTTTTCATTAAGATTAAGACGTCTGAATTTGAATACGCATTTAAATATTAAGATGTGTAAATCTGAATAAACTTCTGAATATTAAAATATTGTCTCTGAATCTGAACACTAAATTATTGGGACAATTTGTTTTCAATATATGAATGCACATATGAAATTAAACGTTATATCAATAAAATATTATCAAACCTTGTTAGTAAAATAGTTTTTTTCATATAAAGTAATATTTTGAACATTTTTTACCGTAACAAGGTAATATGATTTATCTTTTAAGAACTCAACATCAAGTTAAATCATTAATATGACTATTTTTTGCACTCAAAATACTTTGAGAATCTAATATAATGCAATTTAAAATAGTTTATATAGAGTAGTAAATATAAAGTTTAGGAAAATATTTTATTTTATTTTATTTTAGAAATTTATTATTGTTAACGATCAAATAATTAATACTTTCTTATTTTTTGAAACCGTGCTAAATATTATATCATGGGAGTGCTTATCAATTCAAATATATTAATTAATTATGAAAGTAAAAGATGTATAGTAAATTAATATGAATAAAGGAAATTATAATTGCAAGCATGTAATTAAATATTAATTAAATAAGAAAACAACTTTTATGAGTTTTTGTGATCTAGTTGAATTAAGATAGAGTCTTAATTTTTAGTCTGAATAGTGTTAAGAGTGTCTTACAGATCTGATTCATTCAGTTATATCCAGACCCATTAAGAGGCTTATAAGAAAATAAAACAAACGAACTTAATGAACTGAAACTAAATAATTAAGATCCAGTTCTTAAAAACAAATACATTTAATGAGGCAAATCTGAATGATTAAGATTCAAACCCCATTAAGTGCAAACAAATGAGTCCTAACATAATGTAATTTTGTTTTGCCGATATTTATGATAATATTTTTAAATTATAATTTATAATTTAATTTAATAATTATAAAAAAATATAATTTTTTAAAAAGTGGGCTGGCCCGACAAGCTTGTAGCCCACGTACTTGTGTGTTGGGCCGATCATTTTCTGGCCCACACAAAAAATGGGCTAGCCCAGCCTGACCCGTAAAATGTCAAAGCCTATATGGATTAGCCCGGATAGGGTGGGCTAACACATATTGACAACTCTACAAGTAGCTCGAGGATAATTTTGGATTTTTTTCATGAATTTAATTGTGTTGCTGGGCAGGGGGTATATCTAAAGGAGTTGTTCACTCGAACTTTCTTGACAAAAAATTACATGTTCCAAATTTTTCTTGATATTTCAAATTCAAATCTCTAAGCATAGATTCTCCGAATTAAAACCACATTAAAATGGATAGAAATTTATATATGTCTCAATGATACTTCCAAATCAGCATAAAAAGAATTTTTAATAAAAGGAAAAAAATTATATGTATAATTCTAAATTAATTTTAATAGATTATTTACGTCGTCAGGTGTAAAAATAATAGATTTATACCTACCAAGTCATTGCTACATGTTTATACATAAATTATTTTTTGGGGAGGGGGTGGGGTTGGGAGGGGGAGGCTGGCTGGTGGTGGGGTGGGGGGGTAGGGATCGGGTAAAAAAATAAAATTCTAAAATTAATTTTTTTTTAAATTGTTGTTTTTCTCAAAAAAAAAAAATGTAATTTTAAATCGGAAGGAAATTTTGAAAAATATTTTCCTTAATTTTTGAAAGAAAATCATTTTTCTTAATTTTGAGGAAAATAAGTTGATTTGAAAAACATTTTCAAAACTTTTATCTCAAACAAATATAAAAAAATAAAAAATATTTTTTAGAAAATATTTACCTTAAAGAGGCTCACCCTTAAATATCATTCGGTGATTTGAAAAATTAATAAAATATGTTCCCTGTATTATTATATATGATTTGAACTCTTATTATCAATATGTTAATCACATCCTTCGTGATATACTGACACGATCTGAATTCATTCTCAAATTTTTTAATTAGAAAATTTTGCTAGGCATATTATTGTTATTATTGCATGGGAGTTCCCACAATTTATTCCTCCACCTCATACCTGTTAGCCCTCGTACGTTATGACAAAAAATGTGAATAAAATGTTTAAATTTAATGGCATAACACTTGTTATGCGACATAAAATTTATCGCAGATGTATGATCATGATGCTTTATTTAAATTATTTGTACTCTAACTTTTAAAAAGAAAAATAACTTATCTTTTTTAAATAGCATGACAATATATTTATACAAAACCACCTAAGCATAAAGCATTTAAGAACCTTATGCAAACAATCAATTGAAATTCAACCCATGAAATAATTTAAGACCACATGCAATAAATCAATTGAAATCCAATCCATGAAATAATTTAAGTTATGAACAACATTATCATTAAAGAGAATGTTTTTTGCTTAAGACAATGAATTTGTTATTGGTACAACATGGAGAAGGAATGTCGAATAAGTGGGTTGGGTTGAAATTGGAGAGAGTAAATGAGTGAAATTGAAGAGAATAGAAAGGGTTAATAGATTTGGGTCGGGTCTTGACCAGTCCAAGTTTACTTTGGGTTGAAATGAGTTGGGCTCAAATGAGCTAAAACGGGT
Source organism: Solanum peruvianum (assembly GCA_027705065.1). Classification (NCBI taxonomy): domain Eukaryota; kingdom Viridiplantae; phylum Streptophyta; class Magnoliopsida; order Solanales; family Solanaceae; genus Solanum; species Solanum peruvianum. The sequence continues at coordinate 47,946,569 of JAKWJD010001766.1, read as the reverse complement.
TGGGTCTTGGCCACCCAATTTGACCCGATTAATCTCAATAATAAACATATTTATATTTCACTTTTATAATCACAATTTGATTTTCAACTCATGAATTTATTTATTTTTTAAAGAAGTAACAATAGGATAGATACACCCTAAAAGATGTTAAATAGATAATAATTCACACCTTAAACATACGAATATATCTTAATAAGAAAATTTAAAAAAGGTTGAAATTGGAGATTGAATTGGGCTCAATTGAGAATTCTCTTCAAATGGGTTATACTTGAATGTGTTGAAATTGAACCCAATTCAAATTATCTTGAGCCCAACCCTTAAAATTCTGGATGGGTTACCTATGTTTGGGTTTATTTTTGACACCCTTAGCATGGATTCTAACTAACTTCCTAATATACAATGTTGCATAACCGCCGGCCCTAAAAGTAGTCTTGAACAACAAAAAAAAAATGGTTTTTATGAGTCTATCCATAATCACTCATATGGAATCTAACGTGAACATGGTGATCCATGGACGTCTTAACCACTAGGCCCCTGAAGTCATCGTTTGGGCCCCATATTTTTTGGATAAGTTTCACATATAGGAAACATAAAAATCATATTTGTAAGTTATAACTGTAGTTTGTATAACTGTGTTTCATAGCGAACATAAATATGTATATTCGCTATACATATATAAAAGAAAGCAGTTGTATTATCTACTTCTGTATACATATACAAAATACAATTGTATAATTTGGTTTGTATAAAGCGAGAAAGAGAGAATGACAAAAGAAAACTTGACAGGGGAAGATATATCGCATTTGAATAATCATAAGTGTATAGGACGATAGTATATGCATTTTTATTTGTATATAAAATTTTCTCTTTCTTTATACAAACACAAACACAATGTATAAAGTTTTATTTGTATAAAGTGAGAGAGACGGGTGAGCGAGCGACATCTAGGAGAGTGGCGAACGAGATTTGGGAGAGGGGAGAGAGGGGAACGAAAACATATGCATATATACAACTTTCTATCATTTTATACCAACACAAATACATTTTATACATTTATATTTATATATAAATTGAGAGAGGCGAGTGTGTGAGCAAGCGAGATCTGCAAGAGTGGTGAGCAAGATTTGAGAGAGAGAAACGAAAATATATGTATCTATATAATTTTCTCTGCCTTTATACAAATACAAACACATTTTATACATTTGTTTTTGTATAAAATCAAGAGAGGCGAGGGATAGAACGAGAGTGGTGAGCGAGATTTAGGAGGAGAGAAGCGAAATAGCAACAGTTTGCTATGGAGTACAATTAAATCAAATTATGATTATAACATTTAATTTGAATTAATAATTTGTTATTATATATAATTTTCCTTTCTTTGGAGACTTTAAAAGTACTTATACATATTATTAAAAAAATTATATATACTTTCAAATTCGAAAAAAAAATGAAAAAAGTAAAAGAAAATATCATTAGTTTTCCCACTTTTTTAAGGGAATGAAACATTGTTTTAGAATAATTTCCATGTGTGGGAAATTATGCTGCCTTATTTATCTCTTAACAATTTGACCTTAATTATTTACCTTATATTCATCTTCATTTTTTTTCTATTTTATTATTTTTATCTTTAATATTGAACTCTCTCCTACAAAATATTTTGATTTACTATTGCTTACAAGTTACAATAGAATAAATTTTCTTTTAAGTGTCTTCTTTAAAATTTGAAGAAGTGCAACAAACAATCATTATATTAAAGGAACACGAACTATTTCGATATTTTTATATCAACTAATCAAATTTGTGTCAAGTTTTGTTACTCTAACTTTATTTTATATTTTTTTTCTTGAAAACTTATTATTGTTGATATTATTAGGTCATAAGTGTATATCTTTTTGTTTTGAACAGTTTGAAGCATATGAAAATATTTTTTGTTTCTTATTTAGCAGTGAAAATTTGAGAGCACTAAATGATGAGAATTTTAAAAAACATTGTCATAACATTGAACTTTCTTTTAACACATAATAGTTATATGATATTGATGAGTTACATTTATTTTTTAAAGTAAAAGTATTAAGAGAAATAATACAAGTAGAAGATAATGATCTGATGAAAAATACTCAATCAAATAAAAATACTTGATTTTTTTCCTAATGCATATAATTGCTTAGAGAATAATGTTAATAGTTCACGTAAGGTTGTAACCATTGCTTAAGTTGAAAGAAATTTTTTGAAACTAAAATTGATAAAATCTTGTCTAAGATCAACAATGTCTCAAGAGAGAAGGAATGTATTAACTATATTATCAATTGAAAATGAATAACTAAACAAATCGAGTATAAAACAATAATTAATGACTTCACATTATCAATCTAGAAAAGAAGATTTAAAATATAAGTATATACGATGAGTTAGTATTTGGTAATTATTTAATAAAATCCATATTTATCACCTCTCACTTTCACATGAAAATCACTATTTCCTCGTCTAGCCCCCTAGGCTCAAGATGCTCAATCTTTACCTATTGGCAGTTGGAACACTAAGTCACAAACTTAGTGACATCTTTCTTCATCCCATGACACCAACAAATTATGTTGAGGTCATGATATATCTTGGTCAAAGAGTCAGGGGCATCATGAAGGATACTACCTTGCGACACATGGCCCATTTTGCATTGTTTTAATCTAGATTCGTTTGATTCATGTTTCAATCCATCATAAGGTATTTCCTTACTGTTTTTGTGTCACAACCCCGACTATCGTGATTGATACTCACACTAACCCTCTAGTTAAAGAACTATTACTACAACTCATATCAAGCAACTAAACCAAAACTAATATATTTAAGTTATGCAAGCAAGTCAAATACTAAGGAAATAAATAGAGTTCCCATAAACTCTAACAAAAGTCTATCCAACTAAAACCAAATACAGAAGAAGTGACCTAGAACCTGAAAGTCAATGTGCCAAAAAATCTAAACAATGAACCGAAGTCTAAAAGGAAAATGGGTACAATCGAACCATTACAAAAAGCATCTAAGAACTAGTATAAGTCCAAAAAATGTGGACAGAGACCCAAAGAGAATCCAAGACAACCTAGAAGAACTAGATCACCCTCGAATCCGGAACAAGCACTAATTCTTCCTTTGAGGGAAGCCCGACCAACAATAAATTTGCTTCAAGTCTCGATACGTCTTCGTAATACTCGATTTGATAGAATATCGCGAACCATGGGACTCTATCACAACTTTTGAATCAAATCATCAACTCGAGGAACAAAACTTCTTACTTTGTAACTAAGTATACCTTCCGCATCAAGAGTGGTCTCTTGTGCCTTACCAATCACAGTCTTTTTTCCAAGTTCATTCAAATTCTCAAACTAAGTTTGCTTGTCCTTGATCTCTTCAATGAATGTCTAGCTAACACCACACCTTTCTTTGAGATGCCCAATTGCATGGATTTATACTCCAAGGTCTGAATTTCTTTAGCCAAAGATCACTTGAATACACTCAAGTAGGCTAAATTACCCATATTTATCGTCTTTTGACTCAGAGCATCTGCCACAATATTAGCCTTACCCAGATGGTATTGAATGGTCACATCATAATCCTTGAGTAACTCCATCCACCTTAGTTGTCTCAAACCCATATTTACCGCCTTTTGACTCAAAGCATCTGCCACAATGTTAGCCTTACCCAGATGGTATTGAATGGTCACATTATAATCCTTGAGTAACTCCATCCCCCTTAGTTGTCTCAAACCCATATTACCGCCTTTTGACTCAGAGCATCTGCCACAATGTTAGCCTTACCCAGATGGTATTGAATGGTCACATCATAATACTTGAGTAACTCCATCCACATTAGTTGTCTCAAACTCAAATCTTTTTGATGAACACCTGTTGCAAACTACAGTGATCAGTTACACCTAACACTTAACACCATAGAGATAATATCGCTAGATCTTAACTATAAACACTAACGCTGCCAAATCTAAATTATGTGTTGGATAATTTCTCTTATGCACATTTAATTGACGCAAGACATAAGCTATAACATTCTTAACCTGCATCAACACAATACCCAAACTAGAATGTGAAGCATCACAATAAATAATAAAATCTTTACCTTCAACCAATAATGCTAGAATGGGGTGCGGTGGTTAAGAGATTCTTGAGCTTTTGAAAGCTCTCCTCACATATTTTCAGTCCATTCAAATGATATTTTTTTTTAAAATCAAATTAGTCAAGTTACTGGCAATAGAAGTAAAGTTCTTCACAAATTAATGGTAGTAGCTAGTAAACCCCACAAACGCTCCTAACCTCCGTCATAGAATTAGGCCAAACTCAATTCTTAACCGCCTCAATCTTTTGAGGATCTTCCATTACCCCATCTTTTGAAACTACATGTCCCAAAAATACAACAGAAATCTATCAAAATTCGCACTTTGAAAATTTAGCATACAACCTTTGGTTCCCAGAACACCCAGAACAATACAAAGATGGTCGGCATGCTCTTCCTCACTTTTCGAATAGACCAAAATATCATCAATAAAGACTATGACAAAAGAATCAAGAAATGTCTGGAGCAGCCCATTCATTAAATTCATAAAAGTTGCAAGCGCATTAGTCAAGCCAAAGGACATAACTAGAAACTCGTAGTGCCCATAGCGGGTTCTAAACGCCCTCTTGGACACATCTATAGGCCTAATGTTCAACTGATGGTAGTCAAACCTCATATCAATCTTGGAGAAAACTGATGCACCTTGCAATCGGTCAAAAAATAATCTATTCGAGGCAAAGGGTACTTGTTTTGAATAGTGACCCTATTCAGTTGCCGGCTACCCCCATGGGGAAGCACTTGGTCGAATGAATTCTTTATCAGGAAGCTCTTGGATATGAGCCTTAAGCTCTCTAATTCTGCTGAAGACATGCGATATGAAGGGATGGAGATGGGACGAGTATCGGGTTCCAAATAATTCAAAATTTTATATCTCTATCCGGATGCATGCCAGAAAAAGCAGTAGGAAACACTTCTCTAACCAATAGATAAAATATCAACCTCAAACATCCTGAATATAAGCCAAATAAGCTACACAATCCTACACTACCAGTTTGCTAGCCCGAATGGAGGATATGCTCTTAGCTTGCTTAGGCTTGTACACCCCTTTCTACTCTAACTTTTCCCTTCCCTGAATTTCTGGAGTTACAAACTTGGTATTAAAATTTAACACAGCATAATAGAGGGACAACCAAGTCATGCCTAAGATAATACCATAGTCAGTCATATCCAATCACCAAATCATCCTAAGTTTGAAGACTCATACGCAAAATAGGACAAGTACGATAGACATGAGAGACTATGACTACTCTCCAACTGGGGTAGAAACATGGATAGGGGCATCAAGAACACCGCAAATCATATCAAACTCTGATGTAAATTGCACGGATACATAGGAATAAATAGATTTTGAATAAAATAACACATTAGCCATCGGATTATAGAAAAAATAGTACAAATAGTACATGTGATCACTACATCAGACGCCTCTGTCTCATTCTTGATTGGAAAAGTATAACACTGAGCCATATGATCTTGATGAGCCACCTCCATGCCTGGTTGCATGTTACCTGCATTACCATTTCCTCTACCTCCACGACCTCGCTAATTACCTCCTCGTCCACCTTGTGGACTTCATCGACCATTATTACCATTTCTCCCTAGTTGCATGAAATTTTGTTGTATTAAATTTAGTAAGACTATTAGTTATTCTGAAGTAATGGATGTAATGCACTATGTATTTTTGATAAATACAAGAATAATTTGTTTCTTGTCCTAAATATTGTTAAGAGACCACAAATTACCATATCATCTGCATTTAGTTTATGCTTGTATTTCTTAAAATATATGTAAATTAGCTTATTTTCTGTTGACTGTCCAGAAATCTGCACTTTTCTATTTTTTAACTATACAGTGAATCTTCTCTTTCTCATTTACAAGCCTACTATTCTACAAAATTTGCGCTATGATGCGACTGATGATGTAAGTTCAACGAATACATCCTTTTTGCAAGATATTGTAAGACCACCCATTGGGTGATCAAAGCCAAACTCCTCTTCGGATTTAGCTAACAAGTCTTGACATAAAGACACGACGAATATCTTCTGTTGGCTCTCTCGTACATATACTGCACAATGAACTTTTAGAACACCTCCAATTGAAGACCACCGATTAGCTTAAATAAATGGAATCACTTTGATACCCATTTTCTTCAAGGAATTTTTTATGAAAGCAAAGAAAGATGAAGAATTACATAGACAAGAAAGTTTGTGTGAATGCTTTGTGTTCTGCTCAAATTCATGAGTTCTATGTGGTCAAATGAAAAATACAAACTACGGGCTTGGGTCGAGGCAGATGTTATCAAGCTCAAGGGATAAATTCGTTAGGTCAAAGCGGACAATACATGTCATATGCTTGGGACATGACATATTTGGAGCACTATATGAGAATTGTCTAGGCAAATATGATTAAAGAGTGAGTAATTTATCAGAAGTAGAACTTTTGCTACTTATAAAATTTACAATGAAAAGGACCTATCTCTAAAGTTTTCTCTTTTTCATTTACAAGTCCTATTTTACAAACAAAAAAATATTGTTGAAGAATTTGCACTATATGATGTAACTCATGATCTTCTTAAGTGGTAAAGATATACTTTAATTATTTTCTATGTTAATTAAATTCGTAAATAAATATATTCAGTAAAATTATTTATAGAGATTCAAAAATAAATTTTCTTATTTTTAATTTTCATTAAAAGAGTTTAAAATCTAAAGAAGTAAACAAATGACGGAAGTTCTACATCAACTACATATACACGAAAAACAAATTCAACTACGTATGAGTAGTATCATTTTTTCACTGACGAGGTTAGAATGAACCCATCTTTTTAGTATAGGGAGTCCGTAAGTGTATTAAGTGTAGTTAACCCAAAAATAATACTTACGTGACTTATTTTCCTACTTATGTGATCCTCTTTACAATCATGAAATCTATTTTATTTATTTTTTGCTTTTCATAATAACGAAAATTAACAAATTGTATATATTATGCTTATATAGAAAATGAATTAATGATAATATAAGTGATGTTGAAATAAACGTTTGAATTGGATTAAATATTTGTTTTACGAAACTTAAGGACCTAAGACATATGCTCTTCCTTTACGTTTCTCCCACATCAAGTTCAGTGAGAAGTTTACAGCAAAATAAGAACCATAGCGAAGCAATGGAGTTTGTCCCTTTGGAAACATCCGATAAAATTGAAACGATACATAGAAAATTAACATGGCCCCTGCATCAGGATGACATGCACAAATTGAGGCCCCTGCATAAGGATGATATGCACAAATTGAGAAATGATCTAAAAAATTTTTTAGCTATATTATCAACATTTGATTTACATGGTTCCCTATCGTAGAAAAACCTAGTTCGATTACATTCATATCTAAGTCTTTCAACTCAAAATGCATAAATGACTTTTGAATCAAAATCTAAGGCTAATCAAGAAAACAGAATTAGGTTATATATATGGTTGTCAAAGAAATAGGCTTATAGGCTTGAAAAGGACTAGCTAGGGAGAATGTAAAGGCATGTATACAATATGATAAATGTGGGTGTATACAAGAAGGCCTTGATCACCTTAAATAATTCCAACACCACGTTTAATATTTCACACATATGACAAGTTCTAGATGTACATATACATGAATGAATGCATAAACGCTCACCCACAATATGGCAAATTAACAGTACTCTTACTGTAGATAGTACATGTTCCTCCACAAATGACAATTTCATAACTATTATTAAGAATTTGAGTTGTGTACTAAACCTGATGATATGTCTCAGGAGGAAAATCTATATTGAGATTAACGTGCATCGATCCCCGAACCTTGATGAAATAATCTAAAAAGTTCATATTAATCACCTCTCACTTTCACATGTGAACTGCTAGTCCTAGTCATGGTCTTGCCCCTTGGGCTTAAGATGCTCGACCATCACCTATTGGCAGTTGAGACACTAAGTCACAAACGCAAGACATCTTTCTTCATCCCATGACACCAACAAATTGGCCTATTAGGTTAGTTTTTTAAAAATAATTATTTGAAATTTCTGACCTCGTGAGGTCAGTTGGCTTTTTTTTTTTGTTTAAAAAAAACAAGGTCATTGGTGTTTCCATGACTATTTTATACTAAAGTCTTCCAGCAAAAGACAGAAAAATAAAATTAAAAGCAAAAGGAAAAGAGAAAACTTAATCAGAAAGAGATGAGACAAAACGCTGATATAAATTGTTTTATTAAAATTACAAAATAATAAAATGCACTATTCGGGGTTGGGGATGCGTATTAGTTAAAGACTTTTTTTAAAATATATATATATACTCTTTAAATTCCTTCTAAAATGTGGCCTTCTGAAGTAAATGTTGACACCCAATTTTTGACCCACGCCGGTATAAATTAGCTTTAGATTGTATGTATATAAGTTGCATAATTATGTATATAAGTAGTATATCTTATGATTATTCAAAAAAAAAACCATCTAAGTATACACCTAAGTATTTTATTAAACGAGTTTAATCTAAATTAAAATTATACTTTTGGATCGCTTTTCACGATTTTAATAATTATTTTACTAGATAAAAAGGGCTTGTTAATTGGTTAATGCAAATTCGTCATTTTAATTAGTTTTGTCAAGTAACCCAATTCCCTCTTTCATTTTTTTAAAAACCCGGCGGCCCATTTCTTAATTCCCAGGCCCATCTCCCTTCCCAAATCCAAATCAGCAACAGCCCAACATTTTCAGCAGCCCACCCTCACAACCCAAACCATTCCTAGGCCTAAACCCCTTAAGTTTTTACCCGACCCAACCCCATTCGACCCGTCCCCCAAACCCGTTTCAACCCCCCCCCCCCCTTTTTTCTCTTTCTTCCCCACGCCATTACCAGAAAAGAGAAAGAACAAAAAATCGCCAGAAAACGCAGAAAAAAAAGAAAAAAAAACAGAGCCCCAAAGCGGAAATCCCCCCCCCAAACGCGACCTCTCTCCCCTTCGCTCTCCTCCTCTATCTCCTCCTCTCTCTCTCACGCAAGCTGTGCAACGGCTTTGGAGCCGTTTCGTCTGCAAATCGTACGCTCACCAGCCTGGAACAGTCCTTCTTCGTCCTTGATAGCTGAGATCGAGCCACGTAGCTGCCAAGGACATTTCTTTTCATCCCAACCATCCGCCCTCCCTTCCATTTCCGCAAAGGGTCGAAATTTCAGGTAAAAGTGGCTTGACCCAAAGAGGAAAAGGTTTAAAATTTTGAAATCGATGGAAGAGGTTCGTGGATCCCGCCCAAAATTCGAACCCCTAGTTTTCCCTTCTATTTAAACCCCCTCCCTCTTCAGATTTTGGGTTGGACATTTTTGGTTGAGAAAAAATTTTTGGAAGAAAATTTCGTTGGCTTTCCTGTCTTTCTTTCGAAGAACTGAGGAGAAATTTTTGGGGTTGGACGATTTTAGTTGGAAAATCTCAAAGAAACAACATTCTATCTTGTTCTGTCTGTGGTGATAGAACAGAGGGGTCTCTTTTTTTTCGAAATTTTTTGAAAGCTTCCTTCATCTTCTGAGCATTCTCACTACAAAAGAACGCGGAAGGCCAAGAGAAAGGAACTTTTCTTGCTAAGAATACATTCGCGCTGAACAGTCCAGAACGAGACGCTAAAGAGGTCGAAATCGTGATTCTGTTTTTCGTCTAATCGATTCGTTTCCCTTGAGCTGTTCGGGGGGGTTCGTGAGTTGGTCTGAAGTTCGCCATTTCCTTGCTTGACGTCGTCTCATTCGCTGCTTTCGAAGAGGTAATCCCCCCTGCTCCATTTTATTTCTTCGTTTTATTTTTCTCCTGCTTCAAGAATGGTTGTTCTTTTATGTGTTTCGTGTTCTGGGTGCTGCTGCTGATCGAACTACCTTTTTATTTATTTTTCTTATTTTGTTTCGTCTTGGGTTCCAACCTGTTAGCATTCGCATGTTAAGTACTCGGCTTGTGTAGCATTACAATGTGTCTTCCTTCGGCTGTCCAATCTTCATTTTCCATCGAAACATCATGTTGATTTCATATGCTCGTAAATACCATGTTTTGTTCACTTTCGTTTGTGTGTTTTTTTTTAGTCTGCGAATTTGTGTCGCCTCGTTGGCTCTCCATGTAGTTTCTGTCAACAGCGTACTTTCCCTGTTATTAGTTCAAGGTTGTTTAAAATTTGTACGTGTGAGTGTTGAGCGGGTCACTAATGGACCATTGCTATTTTCTGTTTAGTACATGTTTGCATATACATGAACCTGCGTTGTCGTTTTCCTCTCGACATCCTAGTTCTCATCTCATCATCTCATATAGATGAATGAGCCGAGATGCTTGCATGAGGTTCGTGTTGAGTCTTTTTCAGTCGTATGAAGGTCTCATAGTGATTGATTTCTCCTGTTCGACATTAGCATCATTATGTATGTAAGTCTGACCTTTCGAAGTAGATTGAGGGAATCTCATGATGTAGTTGCGTCTTATTTTCCTTAGCCTACATTTTGTTTTCTTCATTTTGAAGCTTTGATGTTCCATTAACTCAAATGATTTTAACAAGCTATTTTGATTGTTTTCATTTTGTCAAAGTTTCAATTAAGAGCAGCCTCCATCGTCTTTGAGTGATGAAATCTTTTGAAAGAGTTTAAAAAATGATTATATGACTGTTTCGTGCTCGGACATTCCGTCAACAAGCCCTAAGATGATTAGTTTCCTTGGGATGGACTCGAGTTTACCATTACTGCCCTTTTATCGTTTTTCTTCATATTGTGCTAGTCTAATCTTTTGCAATTTGATATCTTGTGTCTATTGATTTAGTTCGACATCGGCCATGGATATGCTTTGATTTGAAACCCAAGTTGCGTTGATGTATTTTGTTAATGTATGTCTTGCACCATAGCAGGTTCAATGTAGCATATCCGAGTGATTGTCATGGTCATACATGCTGAAGTTTGGTGTCTTAGCTTTGGTTTTGAACATGAGAATATCAAGAAATTTGTTTTGGTTTCCTTAATTGTCCTTTGGCATATAGCTTATTTTGTCTTCATTACATTGATTTGGGTTGGAATCTCTCATTATATTTTTATTTCATTTTGTTCTATGCCGTCTTCCTCTGACTATTCCTTATTTTGTGTTGCATGAAAATTTGGCCTCGAGTTCATCACAAACTCCTATTTCTACTCTCGGCATTTTTGAGAAAGCCGTAAAAGGCTTAATTTCCTTTTTTTTCGAGTCAAACCATCAAGACGGACACACGAGAATCAAATACCTTGAAGATTGAAGAGCTTGAAGAGATGAATTTAAAAAATTCCTTTATTTTTTATATTTTTGTATTTTTATTCTGTAATGGGCATAAGCCCTCGTTGTTATTTTTGGGTATTTTATCTTGTATGTTTAGACTAGGACAGGTGAAAATGGGTCAAAACCCCAAAGCAGGTGGGTCCAAAATTCGGTCAAGGCGAACAGAACCCGAATTTATACCCGAAATCTCTCTCTCCCTCTCTCTCACTCTCTTTCTCTTTTTACTATTCGTTTACATGTCTGCTTGATTGTCGTTAGTTAGGCTTAGGAAACTCCAAACCCCCTTCGAAACGTCTATCTATTTTATCAAAGCTTATAACTAAAACGGAATCTTAAAACAATAAATGTTGCAAAACTTGTAAACTTGTCTAAATGAAACTTTAATAAGTTTAACTTCAAAATTGCAAAAGTTAAAATAAAATAGTCAAATAAGTTAATCGCCGGAAAACCGTATTTAACGGAGTGTCTTAGGTGCTTTCAACACCTTCCTAACACACTAATAGGAATCCCGAACCCTTAAAATATTTTTCAAGCGATTTTCTATTTAGTTGTTTGAAAAAATAAGTTTCTTGATTTTTCTTAAAAATTAAGTGGCGACTCCCAAAAAGTCAAAAATATCTTTTAAAATAAAACGAACTCCTTTTCGAGATCATTTTTCGATAAAACAGTAAATATATTAAAAAAGAAAATGCATAAGTACCCCTGAATTATGCTCGAAATCTCAGAGATACACTTATACTATACTAAGGTCTTATTATCCCCTAAACTTATTTTATAAATAATTTTCTATCCTTTTCGGCTTACGTGGTACTATCTTATGGGCCTTGTAAAATAAGTTTGAGGGGATAATACGACCTTAGTAAAGTACAAGCGTGTTTCTGGAAGTTTGGATATAGGTTAGAGGGATGCTTGTGCATTTCCTATATAAAAATGATAACTTTTTGCAAAACTTAACGTTAAAGATCGATTTTTGCAAAAGAAATAGTTAAAAATCAACCTCGAGAGATCAATTTTGCAATCCCAAATTTTAGAGCTAAAAAACCCAAACTTGATCTCTTTTGAGGTTGATTTTAAGGAGATTTTATTAGTGTGAGTGTGTGACTCATGACCGCTTTTTCTATAAAATATGAAAATATTTTCTTTCATAATTAACATTGCATCCTAAAAGGAGAAAAAGAAAAAGTACTTGTTATTTGAGAATACTTATTTCTTTATATAATAAGAAAATGTATAATATAAATATCAATTTGATCCCTTGAGTTACAATTTTTTATTCATATTAAATATGAATAGGTCGGATATAAACTATATTAATTTTATTTCAATTCATTTTCAACTCGTCTATTTGTCATCCCTATTTTCATCCCTCTTCATACTTTCCTTGTGCCTCACTAAGTGCATGATGTTCTATTATATTGATTTATATTGATTAGAATACATACAACTGAACCTTTTTGTCAAATATCCAAGTTGGTATAATTTGTTTAAAATATATTGTAATTTTAAGCAATATTGATTGGCTGAAAACTAACATATTAGAGTTCATTTTTATCTAGTTAGCATGAGAGTATTGGGAGTCTAAGTAGATAGTAGTGGTCATTACCTTTGCTCCCTTCCTATAGAGAAGGGCTATGAGTCATAATTTTGTTGGACAAATTGAAATCCACTTGGCATTACCCAAACTATCTTCCCCTTTTCTTTCTCCTCTCTTTCTTACTCTGTCTATTCTCTTTTCTTCATCCATCTAATTTGATCTCTATGTTTTAATCATGTTGAAACTAAATTCTCCTTAAATCTAATGAAAATAAATAATATTCCCTGTTCTTTGTAGACAAATTTCACATTTCAATTGTTTTAGCAATTTCATAAAATGATTAGAGTGTCACATTTCCTCCAAATACTTGTACATTTTTCATGTAACAATCCTAGTCCCATTTGTTGGTGATTGTTCTTAGATCTTACATAGATCTTTGTTGTTTTTGGTGATCTTATAATGGTGTAAGATATTAGAAGAACAAGATTAGGAATCACACATTGTTATGATTACATTATTAATTGTTATATCATAGTACTAGATAGAAATTAAAGTATAGTCTCAGAAAATGAAGCATGAAACACATCAAAATCAGATTATCTCAGCAAAACTTTTCAATTCTCAAAGGTATATCCATAGCCTTATTGTGTATTTTCTTTTCTTTGGTTCTGGTTTGGTTATAGGAATATCATTAACCTTCTATCTAAAAGATGTTCCAATCACATTAAAGAAAAAACTATTTACTATCCAACCATCTCCTCCATTAATAGTACCACCAAAATCGCGCCCTCCACCATCTCTTCCAATATTCCATCAAGAACAAGACGTGACAATGAATAATAATATCAAGAGGAAAATCCCGGGTGTTGGTAGAATAGGATTAACCGATTATATTAAGCCTCCTGAAGCAATGCATGATATGATGGATGATGAGTTGATATGGAGAGCTTCTATGATTCCTAAGGCTAAGATATTCCCATTTAATCGTACCCCAAAGGTCGCGTTTATGTTTCTAGCAAGAGGTAGTTTACCATTAGCACCACTTTGGGAACGATTCTTCAGAGGACATGAAGGTCGTTACTCCATTTATATTCATTCTCAACCATCTTTCAAAGGGGATGCACCTGAAGAGGGACCAATTTTTCATGGTCGAAGAGTCCCAAGTAAGGTATGTTACTAGTACTAATTGCAATTATTCATATTTTATGTGTGATCTGCCTCTATTCATTTTTACTTGTTCATTATTGCAAAAATAGATTTTCACTTTTATTTGTCACTTTTAAAAGGATACATAAAAAAAAAAAAATTCCATACTTAATTACCCTTAGAATTAATTGCTTATTCTCATAGAAATTTTTCAAGTCATTGTATTAAACATCAAATAATAGGGATTAGTATGGTAGTATAGTCATATCAATTGTTGTTTACTGAATGAGCTTATCAAATTCAATGTAACAAGTACAAGTGAATCATGACAGTATGTGTGAAAAAACTATTGAGCTATAAGCATTGATCTCACTTTAGTCTTTTAGTGAACCAACATACTTCGTCTTTGGGCTTGAGTTGGCCCAGTCTCACTTGGAAGGCTAGTTCATAATGGCCTTCCAGATAAATTATTATACATTTTTTACTTTTATTATGCTACTATTATTTGAATTATGTAACATTAATGATCAAAGGATGGAAAACATTTGATTTGATAATATCTTCTTTATTGAAAAATATGTAGAGAGTAGATTGGGGAGAATTCAGCATGGTTGACGCCGAACGAAGGTTACTAGCCAACGCTTTACTCGACATGTCAAATGAACGTTTTGTGCTTCTTTCGGAGGCTTGTATTCCGTTATATAATTTTACAACTATCTACACCTACATCATGAACTCCACAAAAACCTTTGTGGAATCCTATGATGAATGGGGCCCCGTTGGACGGGGCCGCTATAATAGTCAAATGACACCATGGGTGACAATCGAACAATGGAGAAAAGGGTCTCAATGGTTTGAGCTCGATAGAGAGATCGCGCTCGATATGATCACCGATCAAAAATACTTCAATTTATTCAAAGATTTTTGTAGGCCAGCATGTTACTCTGATGAACATTATTTACCAACTTTTGTCACCATGAGATATTGGTGGAAAAATGGTAATAGAACGTTGACTTGGGTTGACTGGACAAAAGGTGGACCCCACCCTACAAAATTTGCTAGAACTGAGGTAACAAGGGAATTGTTACACCAAATGAGAACTGGAATTCAATGTATGTATAATGGAGAGCCTACAAATATGTGTTACCTTTTCGCAAGAAAGTTCTTACCTAGTGCATTGGATAGGCTTTTAAAGTTTGCTCCTAAGGTCATGATGTTCTGATCAATATTTTATTGCTTTCATAGGGAGGGACTTGTGCCTATAACGAAGGGTCAAGTGATTGCAACGGAAATATTGACCTTTCGTTTCATTTTTGTTTCTTAGATAGGTAATTTAGGCGAAGCACCGTTTTTCCAAGCAGTGTTTTTATAAAATTTTGTGGGAGCTAGTTTGGATTAAAAAGAAATAAACCAAAAAAATTCAATATGTCATGTAATTCTTTAATTATTTTTTTAAAATTTTACTTCATTATTATTTCTTAGTTGTAGCCTAGTAGGTCCTTAATTGGTTGGATAGGTCCTACCTCATTTTCAATGGGACAATATTGAACAAAAGTCACTAATGTTCATATTTTTTTTGTTAGTATATTGATTTGTCTGTTGTGGGTGGAGATAGATTAAACTATTTACTGAGAGTTCTCAAATTATTTAAAGTCTGCTTGGAGTTGTGTATTAATATATTTTTTAATATCACGACGAATGAAAATGTTTTGCTTCTTTTTATTTTTATTTTGATCACCCACACTAACTCTACGATGAGAGTACCAATACCAACCCCAAGCTTAACCATAAAAAGCAAAGTCATGTTATTAAATATTAGAAAATCATTTTAACAATTACATATCAAATTCTCATAAACTTGACTAGTCAACAAAACAAGTGAGGAATGAACTTTCTAAAATCTGTAAGTCATAGTAGAAAAAGATCTAACAAGTGTAAAATATGGGGATGCAACCCAATCAGAAAATATAAGAGATGGACAGCAAGGTAGGGAAAAATTCATGATAGCCCAAAAGAGGTAATTCACCCTAGAATTCAGATGTTTTGCATCTCACAACTGAGGTCTCAAATCATTCGCCTAAATATGTCTTGTACTCAATAAACTTAGAGAAAGTGTAGTGTTAATACACAACCAAACTAACTGGTAGGATTATCGGCTAGTTCCAAAATATAAAATATGAAGAGGCAACCATAAATTAATAAGCAGATAATACACAATTACAAACATAAGTACAACATAGCCTAGACTCCCTGTTCTTACCCTAAATTGATATGCATAGCCAACATGAATCATCACAACACAATAAGTCAGTATGATTCTCTCATGCAACTCATACTTACAAATTGTCATGTACCGGTGCGGTTCCCATTTTCATAGTTAGTATACGCTATTGGGGTGGTACTCGTTCCCATTGTACTAGTGTGGTACCCATGGGAGGACCTAGAGTTTACTTAGGGGGTTCACCAAAAATAACATTGTATAATTTTAAGGTATTTTAAGAATTTTCATTTCTATATGTTGATCTTGAACCTTCTGAATGTAAGATTAGAGGTTTGCTTAGTCCTGAGGGTTCAAAACTCACCTTAAGGTTTCAAAATCAAATCTTAGGCACTACTTTTTTTTTCGAACCCCCTTAATGAAAATTATGGATCCGCATGCTGGTACTTATTCCATATGTTAGCGTATCGACATGGAAAATGCACAATTAACACATAACTCGAATCAAGCCTGAAAACTCTAAAGAACTTGAGTTTTCCCCTCATTAAGAATTCCACCATTAATTCTAGTTCAAACCCTTCACCAAGAGTAATACACCAGATTTCAAAGGCTTAAGAATCAAAATATAAGTTAGGAATGTTATTGACTTACTTTTACCAAAGAACTTGCTGGAAAACGGAAGAAAGCTGCCCTAAATGGTCCTTTCTTTATTCAAGAAAAAAGTTATAGAAAATAAGAGGTTTTGGGACTTTTCTTCACAAAAAACTTACTAAACCCTCAATAATGGCCCGACACGCTATAGCGCTGTCACCATAGCAGCCCACCACTTTAGCAACAATTAATCCATCCCTCTATAGAAGCATGAAACCCACTATAGCGTCTTGCATGGAGACAAAGACTCGTAAATCCTCTCCAAAGCCCCTATTTAGCAACACAACCTTGAAACTTAATGTTCTATGTTAATCCTTTCATGTCAAGTTCGATTCTAGGAGTTTTTCTCACCCAAATTTGATTCAGAATGGCCCTATAGATTCTTTAATGTCTTAGATACTAGGAATCATAGGTCAAGCTTAGAAATACCAAACAATCTATTCCCCAATCGTCCTAGACCTTACTTTTCTCAAATTCTGTCTAAGACTAGCCTAGCCTAAACTTTTAAGTCATTAACCAAAAAAACATTTGACTCGTGCCACATAAATTGGCATAAATAGAGTAACATATATTATTTGAAAAATAAATTACAAGTACTATAGATCAAAATAATTAACAACTTAAAATTAAAAAAAATAATATTAAAATTTGGTTAACTCTCAAAATTTTACACGTGCCACATAAATTACGAGAAAGAGAGTAACATATATCATTTCAAAAATTTCATTATAAATCGCAATAATTAAAACTTAAATATTTATGAAAAAATACATAATTATCCCGTCAAACTTATACTTTTTTTAAAAGAAAACCACTAAAACTTTGAAAAGGTCTTAATACCCCCTTATTCTAGCTCGGAGTGGATTTATTTTCCCTTATGATCCTATGTGGCACAAAGAGTGTACTTCACTCGCCACTAGCGAGTGAGACAAGTAAAAAAATATTATTTATTTATTTTAACATTCATTTATTAAAATATTATTTTCTTTTATTTTATTTGTTTCGTGGTTTTTTTTCGTCTACTTTTACCCAAAAGAGTTCTTGAACTCTTTTTAGCTGAGGGAGATTAAATTAGTGAGATAAAGAGATGAAAGAGGAGTGAGGTTGAGGAGTAGGATAGGAAAGGACCGGAGTCAGAGAGAGAATTTCAGTCTTTACAGATACAACAAATGTTGATTTTGAGCAAAACTTAAAGGTGACGTACACAGAAATGGTTGAATGATCGAAGAAGAAGCGCCAGAGATTTGATAGATTTTTTCATATTTCTATTTTATTTTTGATTTCCTAGAGAGAGAAAAAAGTTAAGATGGTGTTAAAGTGTGTGGGTGGTGGCTATGGTAGAGAATCGCTGGCGGCGTCAAAAAAGAGGTCAACAATGCAGTTGAACATTGAAGTAGAATAAGAATAGACATTTTGTTTTTTTAGAAAATAAATAGAATAAGAATAACATATATAAATATAAAAATATAGAAAATAAAATAATTGACGCGTTGTAAGTAACAGTTGGTGCATGTATACATGTCACACCCCAGAAATTTTTTTAACTAAGACTCGAACCATTCTTTGTAGTGAGTAAGATTTTTACCAAGAAAATTAAAAATTTCTTAATATTAAGGTCAGGTCAGTAGATGTAGCACCTTGAGTTCTAAAATAACTAAATTGGAAATCAAAAAAATCTGAAATTTAGAGATTTAAGCTAAGTATGAGTTTTGGATCAAATTCAAACGACCAAAACTCCTAGCACAGAATGATATAGGTGTGATACAAGATATCTTAGGAATTATCTTTGAATTATATTTCCAACGCCACTAAGTTTGCTAAGTTTCGAGTTTGGATGAGTCAGATATAGCCTTTGAAGTTAGGTTTTCTAGTTAAGAAAGCTAGCCGAAAATGGTAAGAGGTATTTTGATTTTTTCTTTACCCAATTAGATTTAATTTGTTATTAGTAATATTTTAAGTCTCTAATCTTATTAGGTTCAGTTTTATAATCGTAATATACGCCTAGGATTTTAGTTGAGAGTTCAAGAAGAGAAAAGAGGAGAGAATCAAGCGTTCGTCGAGATTCTTACATCTTGATGCGGATTTTCGACATGGGTTTAATCCCTAAGAGTATTTAAGCTTCCACAGTTTTGGGTTAGTTCACTCACACGCCAATCATGTTATATTAGTGAAATTTCATTCTTGAAGTTGAAAGATTAGAGTTCTTGATGAGTTCTTGATAGGTGTTATTGAAGTTCATTCTAAATCTTGTTGTGTTGGGGTTTTAATGATTTATTGAGATGAATTTAAGTGATTTGAGTGTTTTTTGAGTATATTAGAATGTAGTTATGTTACGTATTCAAATCCAAGTGATTGAGAAAAACCATTCGATTCTAGGCGAATTAGGGTGAAAAATAAGCAAAGAATTTCGTCGAGTCTTTTGGGTTGGGGCCTAGAGCGTCGCACCAGTCGGAGGCCCCTAAAGTATTCCCTGAACTTTAGGATCTGGTTCCCCGCGCCACACATAGCCCCGGGATCACATGTACCATTCAGTTTACGATCGGTTGCTTCGTTTGAGTTCTTTCGAAGGGTAGATTCACTCTTTTTCGATTCTATTTACTCTAAGCTAATTCTAAGTACCTAAAATCACTCCTAACATGATCATAATCTTTATTTCATTCAAATTAAGGTAGAATTGGGAGTTAATTTTTGAGGATTCTTTCGAACATTCTAAGAAAGTCTCTTTGAGTCCTTTTGTGGAGTTTTCTACAACTTCTAGTAACTTGTTTCAAGACTCGAGCAAGTGATTATGAGAGTGAGGACAATGTATTCATGAGTCTAATTGTTTGTTGCGAGATCATTCATATCATGAACCATAACTCTTGAATTCATAATTCACATTCAAAAGAGAGTTAAGAGTATATTTCAAGAAAGTCTTTGAGTTCAATTGTGAATGCTTTGACATTAAATATTGATTTGAGCTATGTTTTGAGGAAGTAAGAATGAGGATAAGAAGAGTCATTTACATGATTTCCTATTGATGTTTTGACCTTTAAGTCTAGTCGTTCATGCTCATAACTTTTGCATGAACTCCATCAGTTGAGTATCTTTGAAAGGAGTAGTATCTTCAAGTTATAATTATTGAGTATAAAGTTCTTAATCCCCTTTGACTTTATCTTCCCAGTCATGGGACTATTACATGTTACCCATGAAGTCTTAGAGTTGAGTAGTTTGTACCCATAATTTCGCATGGACCTTATAAGTCTGACAATCTTGAGATGAGAAGTGTCTTTGAGTCCTTGAGTCCTTGAGTTGAGTAGTTCATGTTCATAATTCTACATGAACCCTCTGAGTTGAGCATTCTTGAAATAAGTAGTATTATTGAAGTTCTTTACTTTCAACTATTAAGTTCTATCTATGGTTATTGAAAACCTTGAATTAAGTCGTGCACGTCCATCATTCGGCATGAATTATATTTTAACAAGTCTATTACAAACATTTCAACTTTGTTTTAAGACTTAAAATTCAAGTTGAGTAAAGAGTAAAGAGTAAAGATTGAAGTTTATTTCTTCAAAGAAGTATATGGGGATTATGTATTCCCAAAGAGTTTTAAAATATATTCACATTTGAGCAAGAAAGGGAACATTGATTTCAAATGAGCTTTTAAGCTAAGTTTTAATTAAATATCTGAAACCAAAAAAAGAAGTTTGTTTTAAAAACTTATGAGTTAAGTATTTTTTGGGACTAGTATTGACCATTGATATGGGTATGCGAGTTCATATTAACTCAAATCTACATAACCCATGTAGCCATCATGTGTAGTAAATATCCCGAGCCAGACCGTTGTGATTGGCACCCACACTGACCCTCCGAGGGATAACCACTACTGCAACCAAAAACAAGCAACTAAAAAAACTAAGGCATTTAAGTTACGAAAGCAAGTTAATTAACTACAAATATGGAAATTTAAATACGTAAAATCTGAAAGTCAATGTACCAAAATATCTAACATGATCCATCAATCTAATAAGAAGAGATACATCCCCAAACAATTAGCTACTCATGTATCTAGAACAAATGCCTAAGTATGCAAATGGTGGACATAGATGAAAGAGAATCTCACGGCAGCCCGGAAGAATTGGTTCACCCTTGAATTTGAGCAACGCTCAATGATCCTCTAAGAAAGGTCTGTCAATAGTCTCTTAAAGATGCAATGTACTCAACAAAAAAAAAAAAGCAAGTGTAAAATCAGTACACAACCACAGTGTATGGTAGGATCACGTGGCTATCCATAAGTGTAACATAGATAAGTCAAGAAATATTATAATCATATACATATATATCAACATATGCAAAACTATCAATATGAAAAATTAACTATACAATTCACATTTATCATCACAACATTGGTCCTCTCATGGAACCCAAACTCAAACAGTTAGCTTGTCAGAACATGACAATCCGATCTCATTATTATGTCAGAACGTGGCAACCTATCCCAGTTAGCTTGCCAGAATATGACAACGCGATCCCATTTTAGTGCCAGACATGGTAACTGATCCCAGTTAGCTCGCCAAAATATGGCAATTTGATTCCTTTTTAATGCAGAACATGTTAACCAATCCAAATTAGCTTGTTGTTACGTGGCAAACTGATCCCCAAACACACATCAAAATCACAATCACAATTATATCATCAAGATCATTTATTTACATCATGATTTAATGGTAACATCATTCATTTATCTAAATTACAACAAGTGTGATCAATATTGCAATATTCATACATATACAAGTATCAAAATGAAGTAAGAACATTCATACAACACACAAATATAGAATCACAACCATCATGTACCTCGAAACAAGTTTGAAACACTAAGAAAATTGGTCTTTTCCTTTCAAAATTTGTTTGACTGGCTCTTGGTCTACAAGCAATCATAATAATATGAAAATCAACAAACAATCGCTAATTATCCAAAACTATAAAAATTCTATGAACCCTTGATCAAACTCATGATCCCAACTAACTGATTAGGGTTGTTCCACCATATTGTCCATAACCATTCACTTCCCAAGAACTAATAACCCCTTCTATTACATTCTACTGATCAAAAAACGGATTTGGAGAGTTAAAAGTTTACTTTTAGCCTAAAGAATGGTGAAAACGTGTAGAGATCTCCTGGGGTCGTTGCTTATCATTACAAGTCAAAAAGTGCATAATGAGGTCATTTTGGGGTTTATAAACGACTTAACTCGCGTCCTGTCCATCACAGCGGCACCCATTCCGCCTCAACGGTGATGCCTGAGCGGCAAAATCCCCCGCCAGAGAGGGATTCTCAAACCATTCATCTCCCTCAATAATTTCCAAAACCCCATTTCACAATACACCTATAAACCACGACACTCAGAAAATACCATTTACGCTAAGTTCGATTCCCGAAGATCTACTCACTCAAATTCAATTCCGTAAATTCGTACGGGTTCATTAACAAGTTATCTAACACCTCATGTAATCAAATTCTTAATTAAATCACCCAATTGCTATCATATTTTCCTACACCTCAAAGACTCTGATTTCCTCCAAATTTAAACAAGGTTGGAAAAATCCAACTGCTACTAAAAAGTTTTTCCGACCCCAATTTTTTCCTGTTTGCATTTTTATAAATATTAAAAAAATTCTTTATAATAGATATCAATTTACCCATCACTCATCCCCGAGTGACCGAATTAGAAAACTAGGCTAATGAATAAAAGAGGTAGTACCTGATTCGATGAACAATTGAGGATACTTGTCTTGCATGTACTTCTCGATCTTCCAAGTAGCTTCATCAACTACATGATACTTCCATTGAACCTTAGCAGAGTTGATCTCCTTGGTCCTCAACTTGCGCACATCACAACTAAAAATAACAATCGGTTCCTCCTCATATTAAAGGTCTTTGTCTAGCGCGATCAAGTCTCACTTAATGATATAATACGTGTCACCACGATATATCTTCAATATGGAAAAATAAAATACCAGATTAACATTGTATATATTAGGGGGTAGAGCCAATTTATACGCCATTGACCCTACAATTCAAGGACCTCAAAGGGACCAATATATCGCAGACTTATTTTACCATTCTTACCAAATCTCATTTTCTCTTTCATGGGTGATACCTTAAGTAGCACGTTCTCACCTGTTTGAAATTTCATATCTCGTACATTATGATCTGCATACTTGTTTATCTACTCTAGGCATCTAGAAGTTTAGCTTGAATACTCCTCACCATATCTTGAGCATCATTCACTAAATCAACCCCCAAAGGTTTTACATCTCCAACCTCAAACCAACCTATGGGTAATTTGCATCCTCTCACATAGAGTGCCTTAAATGGTGTCATACAAATATTGAAGTGATAACTATTATTATAAGAGAATTCGCACTAGGGTAAGAAATTATCTCAATGCCCTTCAAAATCAATCACACACGCTCTCAACATGTCTTCCAACAGTAGAATATTCCTCTCTGATTTCTCGTCCGTCTGTGGATGAAAAGTTATACTAAAAGTGAGTTGGGTGCCTAATTCATCATGCAATTTCCTCCAAAACTTGGAAGTGAATTGGGTACCACGATATAAGATGACAGAAAAGAGCACTCCATGAAACTTCACTATCTCTTTAACATACACCTTAGACAGTTGTAGAACATTATAATCCATTCTCAGCAAAATAAAATAGGCTGACTTAGTCAATCTATCGACCATTACTCAAATACAATTGAGCTTCCCCGAAGTCTTGGGAAGACCAACCACAAAGTCCATGGATATTCTTTTCTAATTCTATTCTGGAATTGACATCCTTGAAGTAAACTTGCCAGCCTTTAATGCTCACATTTTACTTGTTGGCAATTTTGACAATTCACCACAAATTTTGTGATGTCTTTCTTCATACCCGACCAACAATAAATACTCTTCACATCTCTATGCATCTTGGTTACACCTGCATGAAGAGAATATCGGGAATGAATTCTGCCAATAATTTTTGGTACCAAGTCATCAACTCGAGGAACAAAAATTCTCCCCTTAACACTGAGTACACCATCCCCATCAAGAGTGGCCTTTTGTGCCTTACCATCCGCCATTCTCTTCTTGAGTTCATTTAAATTCTCATCCTCAAATTGTTTGGTTTTGATCTCCTCAATAAATGTAGCATTAACTTAAATGCTAGCTAACACCTTTGTAACATCTTGCAATTCAAAATAAGCTAGGAAGAAGCTAAAAACTCGAAATAACAATTTTTAGAAATAATGACAAATCTAGAAGTTTGTTTAAGTTAGGAAATATGAGTTTTTGGTCAATTTCAAATGGTCATAGCTTCTAGCTCAGGATGCATTAGGTGTACTTCTAAGTATTTTTGGAAAGATTTTGGAATGATCTTTCCAAGGCAGCTAAGTTTGCGCAATTTTGAGTTTGTGTGAGTGAGATATTGCTCTTTGGAAGTTAGAATGTTGGAATAAGGAAAGTCCAATCCGGATTTTGAAGGTGAAGTTTGGTCTTTTCCTTGCCCCGGTAATTTATTTCATTTTTTGTAATTAATTAGGAATCTAAGTTGCATTAGACCTGTTTACACTTTTACCAAAAGAGTTAGGGTTTTGAGAGAAGAGAAATGAAGAGGAGAAAAGAGAAGGGCGTTCAAAGATTCGTCGAGATCATCGAAGTTTAACTTGTGGATTTCATCGGCGTTGATCCCCTAAAATGTGTGTCAGCTTTTCATAACACTTGGTTCGTTCACCCACGTGTCAAGCATATTTGATTTAGCGTAAATTTGTTCAAAAAAGATTGGTATTTGAATGTTCTTGTTGGTTATTCTTGAATTGCTTTCGTTTTTGAACATGAGTTGAGATTTAGGAGTTTCTTGATGTAATAAGTGATGTCTCTTGAGTTCATTTGGTTAGATCCTTGTCTATTTGATGTGGGTACATGAATCTAAAGTTAATTTGAGAAAAGGAATCGAATTAAGATGATTTAAAATAAAAAATGCGAGGAAAAATTCGTTAGGCTAACCTGGGGATTGAAGCGTGGCGCACCCCATATGGGGTGACGCACCTGCAATGCTCCCAAATGGGGCCTCTGAACTTAAGCCTGGAGCGGCTGCGCCTTAAATGAGCTCGAATCGACTCCTTCACCTAGTTTTCATAATTCATTCCATTTAATCCTTTCTAAAGTGTTTTAAAACTTTCTAATGATTCTAACTACTCTAAATGACTTCTAAACAAATAGCAATCATCTAAAAACATGAATTTCAACCTTGAATCCCTAACTTCAAATTCAAGGAAAGTTAAGAGCCAAGTCTAGAAAGTTCTTAGATTCTTTTCAATAAGTCTTTTACAAATGCTTTTATCTTTGTTTAAAGACTTAAAGATAAAGTTGAGTAAAGATAAACAGAAGAAGTTCATTTCAAGTTTCACAAGTCTTTCACAAGCGCTTTAACTTCGTTTTCTGACTTCAGTTTGAGTTCTGCTTAGAGTAAAGTGGAGTCTTTTCTTCAAAGAAGTATATGGGGACTAATCATTCTCAAAGAAGTATAAAATACTTTCACATATAAATAAGGTCGGTGATTGAGATTTCCAAAGAACCTTGGGGATAGTTTTCAGAAAAGAGTAATAGTTTTCTAAATGAAGCAAGCAGGGAAAATGAGATTGCCAAGATAGCCTTTGAGCTAAGTTTTGAGCACCAATCTCAAACAACAAAAGTAAGTATGTTTTAAAAACATAAAAGCAAATATAATAATATTTTAGGGAGTAGTATTGAGCACCGATATGGGGGAGAGTTCAGATAATTTACAATCCCTACAAACCATATATCCACCATGGATAGAAAAGGATCATACTTTTTAGATAATTCATTTAGTGCTTTTTAGCATAGACTAGTGGATCCACTTAGTAGTTCATGTTCTATACAATGGTAAGGTATAGGAAGGCCCTAGCAGAGTGAGGCAAAATGATGTATCATCACTATAGCTCTTAAGTGATAGATGTCGGTTAGAGAAATCCCACAGAAGTTAAATGTATTTCATATACACAGTTATTTGTATTTTAACATACATCTCAAATTTGTGTTGTATCTTTACATACATACAGAGTTGACATCATGTTTTAAATAGTTTTTCATCGTATTGCACTTACTTTGAATTGTTATATATTGAAGTGAGTTCAGTCTTGTAGAGATGAGTTGAGCCAGGTAAGTCCTTCAGATTATCCTTTTGAATCCTATGTTAGTATTGTTTAGCATTCAGACTGGCACACTCGTATCTATTGATGCCAGTTGGCCTGCATTGTATTATGATGCAGACACAGATAATGAGGATCAACATCCAACTCACAGCTGATCTAGTTGAGCACTCCAGAGCCAGTGGTGAGCATCCTTGCATCGGGGAGGACTCTTTTACTTGCTTTCTAGTACTAGATCATTAGGATGTTGTAGGTCTGTCCCAGTATCCATCTTGGTAATGTTAGAGGCTTCATAGACAACTAGATGTTAGACATTGAATCTTTCAGTATTATCTTTTATTGTTATGACTTAGGTTGCCACTTAAAACATTCTCAGTCATTATATTGATTTCAAGTTTATTTAAGTTCATTGATATGATTATTGTCTTCTGTTGAGTTAAGTAAGTCAGATCAAGGGTCCGCTCAAGGCCAGCAAATGTTCTTCGAGTGCCAGTCCCGCTAGGGTGTAGGTTCGGAGTGTAACAACCTCGACCCTTTCAGAGATTCCCAATTGCATGAACTTGGACTCTAAGGTATGAATTTCCTTAGGCAAAGGTCGCTTGGTTACACTCAAGTAGGCTAAGCTACCATGTTTACCATTTTTTTATTCAATGCACCCACCACAACATTAGCCTTGCCCAGATGGTATTGAATGGTAACATCATAATCCTTGAGTAACTCTATCCATCTTCGTATTCTCAAATTCATATCCTTCTAAGTGAATACATACTGTAAACTACGATAATTGGTAAACACTTCACACTTAACGCCATAGAAGTAATGTGTCAAAATATTGAGAGAAAACACTACATCTGCCAACTCTAAATCATGTGTTGAATAATTCTACTCATGCATCTTCAATTGATGCTAGGCATGAACATAAGCTATAACATCCTTACCCGGCGTCAACATAACATCCAAATAAAAATGTGAAGCATCACAATAGAGAATAAAATATTTACTTTCAACCGTAATGCTAGAATAGGATGGTCAAGAGAGTCTTGAGATTTAGGAAGCTCTCTTCACATTTTCCAGTCCATTTAAATGGTATCTCCTTCATAGTTAAATTAGTTAAATAGGTAGAAATCGAGGCGAAATTCTAACAAGTCAATGATCATAGCTAGCGAGTCCCACAAAAAAAATCTAGATTTTGTCACTAAACTGGGTCAAACTTAATTCTTAACCGCCTCAACCTTTTGAGGATCCACCATTACTTCTTCTTTGAAAACTACATGCCCTAAGGGTGCAATCGGTTTCAACCAAAATTCACTATTAGAAAAATTAGCGTACAACTTTTTCTTCCAAGAACACCCAAAACAATGAGAATATGGTTGGTATGCTCTTCTTCAGTGTTTGAATAAACCAGAATATCATCAATAAATACTATTACAAATGAATCAAGAAAGGTTTTGAACATTCATCAAACTCATGAACTTTACAAGCACATGGTCAACCCAAACGACATCATCAAGAATTCATAATGCTCATAATGAGTTCTAAATGTCGTCTTGGGCACGTACTTAAGACTAATTTTTTCAATTGATGTTAACTGAATCTTAGGTCTATCATAGAGAAAACCACTAGCCATTGCAATTGGTCAAAGAGATCATCTATTCGAGGCAAGGGATACTTGTTCCGCAAAGTGATTATTTAATTGTTGCTAATCGTTACACATTCTCATGCTACCGTTCGTCTTCTTAACAAAAAAAAATTGGAGCACCCCATAAGAAAGCACTAGGGCGAATAAATCCCTTATCATGAAGCTCTTGGATTTGAGCCTTAATCTCTCTTAATTTTGTCAAATCCATGCTATATGGATGGATATAAATAAAACGCGTGAAAGGCTCTAAGTCAACGCAAAAATCTATATCTCTATTCGGAGGCATACCATGCAAGTCATTGGGAAACACTTCACTAAATTCGGACACCACAGGAATAGACTTTATAGATAGAGCCTCAATTTCAACATCCCTAATATGATCCAAATAGGTCAAACATCCCTGCTTTACTAATTTACTAGCCCGAATGGAGGATATAATCTTAACTTGCTTAGGCTTGTACACCCCTTCCCACTCTAACTTTTTCCATCCCGTTATAGTTACAGACTTAGTATTACAATTTAGCTCAACATAATAGGGTGACAGCCAATTCATGTCTTATGTCAAAGTCAATCATATCCAAGATCACCAAATCAGCCTAAGTTTGATATCTCATAAATAAAATAGGGCAAGCACGTTAGACATGGGTAATTATGACTAACTCTCCAACTGGGTGTAGAAACATGAATAGGGGTATCAACTACATCATAAATCATATCAAACTTGGAAGAAAATCTCACGAATACATAAGAATAAGTAAAACCCGGATCAAACAACACATCAGTTATCCGGTTAAAGACAAGAATAGTACATGTGATCACCACGTCAGATGCCTCTGCATCATTCTTGCCTGGAAAAGCATAACAGTGGGCCCTATCCTCTTGACTATATACTTCCTTGCGTGGTTGCACATTTCCTCTACCTCCACCATCATTTTCTCTACCTCCACGACCTTGTTGATTACCTTTTTGCCCACCTTGTGGACATCCTCTGCCATTATTACATTTTTCCACGGTACCACTACTCGTATGGCTACTGTGCGGAGTCTAGCACATGCAGATGGGGGAAATCTCGTCTCATATGTCTAACTTCTCCACAATTATAGCAAATACAATCACAGGATGATCTACTGCCCGTCAAAAACGTGACTCTCTAGCCATACTGAAAATTATTAGATGGGGTTCCCTAATAATTACTTGTAGAGGTGTGCATAATAGACTCAATTATCTTAGCTTCCAAGGTTTGTCGACCAGATCCTCTAGAATATGAGCCCTAAAAATTATTGAAATTCTTAGCTCTTTTAGAAACACCTTAGCCTGAACGTCTTGCCTCACCCCCTCCACTTTCTTAACATAATTTGTCACCTCATTAAGGCTCCTCCCAGTAGAATTTATATGAACAAATAACACTTGCAACTCTGAATTCAATCGGATCCTCTCCTCTTTGGTATTCACTAAATGCGTAGCATATATAGATAAGGCATGGAACGTGGACTTATACGCAGCCATATACATATCACCTTGATCTAAGACCATGAACTCATCCTTCTTGCGTCCCTCAAAGTTTTAGGCACCTATTTTCCAGGAACAAAGCATGGAACTGGGTCCAAGTGAGTGGTGGTAAAGCAGAAGATCTTCGCTCCATATAAGCTCTCCATCATTGTTTGGTCTCACCTTAAAGTTGGAAAGACACGAACTCAACTCCATATTGGTGAACGATACCCAATTTATGTAGTCCCTCATAACAGTCTAAGATGAACTCATACGCATATTCAGCCTCAGAACCCAAAAATAATGGACGCTTAAGCTTCAAGAACTTAGTCAACATGTCATGCTCATTACCGGTCATAACGAAACTCAAGTGGGAGAACCATTGCCACCCGTCTTAGGCACAGTGCCAGCAATAGGAGGATTATCTTGAGCTTCAGTAGGTGGAAAAACTCCAAGCCCAGCCAACCCTTTTAAGAACATCATAATTTGTTGAGCTAACACCATATCAATGGGGAAACAGCCATATTCTCTACCGACACCTCTTCCTCTTGCCCATTCTACTCGACATCTCCACCCTCAATATCATCATCTATATCTTCATTATGGAATATTGGGATCTCTTTTACAGGTGTGTTGCCAATCGTTACATCATGCCAGGAGGCGTTAGTCTCTCACGAACTCTACCCCTAACTCTTTCTTTAACACTTCCTTAATCACGATCTTTCGTTGCAGGTTCCTTAGTTGCAGCACGAACACTGTTGAACCTTGTATTAACTATGTTCAGACAGAAGAGTGGATACCAATTGGACCCAAGTTATAGCATGAAAAAAGGCAAGAGAAAAATATAGAGATTTCATAAAGTCCTATAGCCTCTCGAAGAAAAGTAAAGGTGTTCCAGTACCATTCCGCGAGACTCTATTAGACTCGTTTGATACATTGAGATCAACAAATCTAGGCTCTAATACCAACTTTGTCACGACCCAGACCAGCGTGATTGGCATCAACACTAACCCTCATGTGGGAGAACCACTACTACAACCAAAACCAAACAACTAAACCAAAACTAAGGCAATTAATTTACGGAAGAAAGTTAATTAACTACAAATGCAAAAATCTAAATACCTAGAACGTGAAAGTTAATGTACCAAAACATCTAACAAAATCCATAAATATAACAAGAAAGGATACATCCCACACTAATGAACTACTCATCTATCTAGAACAAATGCCTATGTCCAGAAATAGTGGACATAAATGAAAGATAATCACATGGAAGCCCAGAAGAATTGACTCACCCTTGAATTCGAGCAACAATCACTGATCTCCTAAGCAATTTCTGTCAATATCCGCTTGAAGATGCCTTGTACTTAACAAAGATAAGAGCAAGTACAGAATCAGTACACAACCACCATGTACTGGTAGGATCACGCGACTATCCTACTAGTGTAACATAGCCAAGTCAAGAAACATTATAATTACATGCATATATATCAACATATACAACACTATCGACATGACGAATCAACAATACATTTCACATTTATAATCACATCGTTAGTCCTTTTACGCAATCCAAACCCAAACAGTTAGCTTGTCGGAATGTGGTAATTTGATCCCATTTTTATATTGTAATGTGTCAACCAATCCCAGTTAGCTTGCCGAAACGTGGAAATCTAATCGTATTTTTATGTCGGATCGTGGCAACATCCCAGTTAACTTGCAGGATCGTGGCAATCCGATCCTATTTTTATGCCGAAATGTGGCAGCCGATCCCACTTAGCTTGTCGCAACGTGGCAATCCGATCCCCAAACACACACCACAATCACAATCAGAAGTATATCATCAAGATCATACATTTACATCATCATTTCATGGAAACATAATTTATCTATCTCATTTACAAGAAGTGTGATAAATATTGCAACATTCATACATATACAATTATCACAATGAAGCAAGAACATGCATACATCACAAAAACATAGAATCACAATCATTACCTACCTCGAAACAAGCTTTAAACCCTAAAAAACTTCATCTTTTCCTTTTTCGAATTCGTTTCGGTTGCTTTTGGTCTACGTACAATTACAATAATACGAGAATCAACAAACAATCGCTAACTACCCAAAACTATAACAATTGTACGACACTAGATCAAACCCATGATCCTGGCTAACCGATTGAGGGTTGTTTCAACCATAGAATGCATAACCATTCACTTTTCCTTCACTATTAACCCATTCTATTACGTTTTATGGATCGAAATATAGATTTGGGGAGTAAAAAATTTACCTTTAGCCTCAAGAATGGTGAAAATGAATAAAAATTTCCTGGGGGTCATTCCTTAGCTCTAAAATCCGAAAAGTGCATTATGAGGTTGTTTTGGGGTTTATTAAGGACTTTAACTTGCATCCTGCCTGCCACAGCAACAACCATCCAACCACAGCGACGGCGTAGAGCACCAGAATCCCCCAACGCGGCGGGATTTTAGAACCACACAGCTCACTCAAGAATTTCCAAAACCTCATCTCACAACGCACCTCTAACTCATGACACTCAGAAAATACCCTTTGTGCTAAGTTTGATTCCCGGAGATCTACTCACTCAAATTCAATTTCGTAAAGTCATACGGGTTTTCTAACACCTCATGTAAGCAACTGCATGTACATAATATCAACTACATATATATTTAATTTGATGATGTATACATTAGATTGTTATAGAGTTTTGCCTCAATGTACACGAATTCATGTTTCACATTAAATAAAATTTAAAAACTTCTTCGATTAATATCGAGGTGAGTTTGTATGTGTTGAAATCGATGATATTGTAGGTAGAAAATTATTATCCATCAATAGCTACAATTGACGATTTTCAAAGTCCTCGTCGTTTTTCAGTTCACTCATCTCCTCCAAGGGTTTCACACTATCGTTGCAATCTTCGTCAATTTCTACATATTTTCTCTTTTAAAAAAATTTCAACTACAAGATAAAGAATGTAGGAATCCTCAATATTTTTTGAAAAAATGCAAACAATCAATATAAAAAAATTTGTGTTATTTGAGATACTAACTATGAAGAATTATTATTATAGTTAATCTAGTAGAGATATTTAGAAAATGAGAGAAATCCTAAAACATCAAAGAGGTAAAAAAAAATGAAAGAAAGAGAAGAGGGGAGTTGAAAATACCTGACTCTTTTTTAATATAAAATAGTGTTTTCCTATTTTTGTGCAACTGTTTTAGATTTGGTGAGCAAAAACAGTTAACAAATAACGATGAGGTAAAACAAAAAAGTACAATGATGAGCGTGTCTAGGAAACAGAAAGAGAAAATTAGAAAAAATTATTAATTTTCAAGATAAATATGATTATCAAAGTGTTTTTGGCTAAAATATCTTTAAATTATACCCAACTTAAATTATATCCTTAAGATTATCCTTCTTAATAAAAAAAACATCTTCAAATATTTAAAACTTAACAGCTTTTATTTCTCTACTAAAATTTGTCAAAAAATTTAGCTAATTCCCACAAAAACATATGCAATTCATACTATTCTCATAAAAAATTCTATAATATTATTGCCGATTGAAATAATAACAAAAAATATATAAAAAAGTTGAGACTCATGTTCGTCGTTAAAAAAAATGTTAGAACGGTGTTAGTCTACGAGAAGATATGACTTCCTCTTCTCCTTTACCAACTGATTGGAGTTGGAATTTAATTTGACACCATCTTCACCTCGTAAAGTCAAAATATCATTAGGTCAATAATCTTTTGGAACAAATTGATAATGGAGGTAATCAAGATTCAACTAATTTTGATCTCTATTAAGTTTTATTTTCTATTATTAGAAGCAAAAGTCTCTGATCGGTACCACCATTTGCAGATTTAATGAAAGAAAATATTTCCATTGATAATCTTTGATATCAAATCAAATGAAAACTAAATAAAAATAGAATTGCTATTAAAAGGAAGACTATGCAAAAGGTTGTCACTAAAATAATTATAATATTATTTTACATGTATGTAGAATGAACATAGTTGGTGTACTGGGGTGATTTAAGGAGTTTAAATTGTTGAGTAATGTGAATCGTACATGTTGTGAAGAACTTGTTAATTTTTGATAAATTTTAATAAAAGGATGAAAATTGTCAAATTTTAATTAATTGAGGGATGTTTTCGGTCAAGAAAATAATAGAGCGATGTAATAGTTGAGGGTATAAATTAAGAATATTTTTGACCAAAAACTCGACTATCTAATGCCAAATAAATATTTAAAAGGTCTTTTTTTTACCAAAAGATAATTAAAACTAAGTTATTTATATATCAAATTTTTCTTCATTTTTATGTCTATAAATGAAATTTGCCCTAATATATATTAAACTCGTACTTGTATGAGCTGATCTTATATATAGACGTATATGTATATAGTAATATATTACATGAAAATAATTCAACAAGAGTAGATTTTATTTTAACCCACTAGGTCTCAATATATCATTAATCAAAATTCTATTGGGTAGATCCACTGAAAGAGGGAAACACTCATTCCTAAAAGATTTTTAATTTTCAAAATTGAAACTCTAAATATTTGATCAAGTACACAAAGGTTTCAACTAATCCACCACACAATTCGATGGTAATTCAATATGAGAAGGAAAAATTTTGGTATAATTTGATTATCTAAACTATAACTTTGATAAAAATAAGCAATAATAATTTTAAATTGTGTGAATCCGACAATAAAAGAAAAAAAAATGATGAATTCACATTAGGGATGTCAGACGTGAAACATAGAGATCATGAAGAAGAGATTCTTCCAAGAAACTCAGAAATCAAAAGCTAAATACATAACCTTAAACGGTCCCTCGTTACTTTTTTCCATCTCAAAGTCTTTATCTACTTTAAAAAGCTTAAAATAGTCCCTCGCATTTGGGTTAAGGCTCAAAGTGATCCTTGAGTTTTCACATGGAACACTAATAGTCTCTCATGTTTTCAATATCGGTATACTTTTGGTCCTCACCTAAAATTTTGCTTATTTTTTAACATTAAATTTGTTTAAAATATTATATAAGAAATGTCCAATAGTGTGTATATATATATATATATATATATATATATATATAATAACTCTAGCTAAGAGAAAATGATAAGAAAAACACCTTGTTCTGTTCACCAGATACTACTGTAGCTAAACTAAAAACATTTTAACATATGACTTTTGTAGGAAAAGAAAAAATTGTTTAATTGCACGTGAAATTATCAAGATAAACTTCTTGACTTTACTTGCAATACGATTTCTACTAAACAAAACAAATTATTTTTCTTCTCACATTCTTTTTTATGTAGTTGTTATTTCTACTAAATAAATAAAATGACGATTAACATTCCATACATAGGTTATGGATAAAATTAATGCCAAAAAAATAGGTAAAATTTTGGAGGAGAACTAAAATTGCACCAATATTGCAAACATGAGAGACTTTTGGTGCTCCATGTGAAAATTCAAGGATCACTTTGAGCCTTAACAAAAAAAATGAACTATTTTGATCCATTCCTCTCAACTTTAACATAGAGTAGTTTCATAGTCGGATAAGAAATAAAATTATATATATACATATATATATATATATATATATATATATATATATATATATATATATATATATATATATACTTATATGATATTTGGTAGAAGTATATTAAAAAAAAGTTATTTATATATAAAAATTAATATGGTGTTTAGTTGACTATTTAGAAACTCACAAAACTAATATTTTACATGTATAGATTATAGAGAATTTATTATAGGGAAAATTGTATATAGTAGCAAACTAATAACCTAAAATAAATGGAGTAGCTAGGGTTTGATTTAATTCTGCTCCATAGCAAACGTTTGCAAAAAATTGTCAGGCGCCTCTCTCCCAAATATGTCGCTCGCCACTCTCCTCCAATCTCTCGCTCGCTTCCTCACTTTTTATACAAAAACAAATGTTTAAAAATTGTTTCGCCACTCTCTCAAATCTCGCTCGTCACTCTCGTCTTTCTCACTTATACAAATAGAAGCAAAATGTATAAATTGTGTTTCTGTTTGTATAATGCGTGAGAAAATTGTATATACACATGCAAGTACATATATTTTCATCCTATACACTTATAATTATACAATAAAAATACTCCCCTGCCAGTTTCTTTTGTCTTTCTCTCTTTCTTGTTTTATACAATTTTCAAATTGTATCTAATTTCTCTCTTTCTCGTTTTATATAATTCGATTCAATTGTATATTCCTTGTCAAGTCTCTTTTGTCTTTCTCTCTTTCTCATTTTATACAAATTCAAATTGTATATAATCGTTCTATACACTTATAATAATATAATTCGTTTTATACACTTTGTTTTTATACAGTTATCTACTCAAGTGCCTTTCTCTTTCTTGTTTTATACACTTCGTTTTATTCAATTTGCTTCAACTGTATATGTATAGCAAATTATACAGTTTCTATGTTTGCTATGGAGTGCAATTTGCAAACTTTGCTATAACATACTGTTAGGATTGAATTCACGCACACAAACTAGATGAATGAAGAACACAAAAACTTTCAAGAGAAAAAGATGAGAGATCTAGAGAGAGAAAGAGAAAACCCAATATTTCGTGGTAACACCCCGTGAGTAAACTTCCACGGCGGTGAGGTTTATTTATATTAATAAATCAGAGTATTTTTGGTTACAGAGAAATAAATAGGAAAACCTAAAATAGAGAATAAATAGGAAAGCCTAAAATAGAGAATAAATAGGAAAACCTAAAATTAATCAGGCTCTACTACCTAACAATTCTCCCACTTGGAGACTGACTCAGTCATCCAAAAAATACATTCTCAAAAAAAATCTCTTCATCATCAACATCTTTACCGCACCGCAACATCTGTAGCAACTACTACAAAAGACCAACCGAGGTTTTACATAACCTCAGTTTCCCAACATCAACACATTTCGTCAACATGTCTGCCGGGTTCTTTGCACCCTCTATCTTCTCCAAGCACATATCACCATCCTCCACTGCCCTGCGAGTGAAATGGTATCGCCTTCTGTTGTGCTTTGTCTTCGAATGATAGACTGGATTTTTCACCAACTGTATGGCACTCTGGCTATCTGAGTAAAGAATCTTCTTGCTCTGCTTCTTGCCCAATTCCTCAAGATAATTTGCCAGCCATATCATCTCTTTCCCAGCTTTATCTATTGCCACATACTCAGCTTCAGTAGATGAAAGAGAAACACACTTCTGAAGCCTGGACATCCAACTCACTGCTGTTCCACCTATGGTGTAAATGTACCCGGATGTACTCTTGCTCGAGTCAACATCTCCACCAAGATCAGGATCCACAAAACCCTGTAGAGTCACCTTGACTTTGCCAAAACAAAGTGAAGTACTGGATGTACCTCTCAGATATCTCAGAAGCCACTTCACAACTTCCCAATGCTCTTTCCCAGGGTTCGCCATGTACCTGCTAACAACTCCCACTGCATGTGCTATATTAGGTCTAGTGCAGACCATAGCATACATCAAACTACCAACTGCTGAAGCATATGAAACAAGTGCCATGTGATCACGCTCCTCGGCAGTCTTGGGTGACTGCTCCTTTGACAATTTAAAGTGATTTGTCAATGTAGTAGTCCTGAGTTTAGTATCATTAACCCTAAATCTGCTCAACACCTTCTCAATGTACAACTCTTGAGATAGATTTAAAGTGCCAGCAGATCTATCCCGAGAAATCTTCATCCCCAAAATCTGTTTTGCTGGACCCAAATCTTTCATCTCAAATGTTACAGACAACCTTGTCTTCAGATTGTTAATCTCCCTCATACTATATCCTGCAATCAACATATCATCCACATACAAGAGTGGAAATACATATGAATCAGTGTATTTCTTAAAGTAACAACAAGGATCCTTTTCAGCTTTGCAGAATCCACTCTTGGTCATGAAGGAGTCAAACTTCTTGTACCACTGCCTTGGTGCTTGCTTTAGTCCATACAAGCTCCTGGTGAGCTTGCACACCATGTGTTCCTTGCCTGGAACCACAAATCCTTCTGGTTGCTGCACATAGATCTCTTTGTCCAGATATCCATGTAAAAACGCTATTTTTACATCCATTTGCTCTAGATGCAAATTTTCCGATGCAACAATACTCAACAAAATTTGAATAGAGGTTAACTTCACAACAGGAGAGAATATTCCAGCATAATCAATACCTTTCATTTGTGAATATCCTTTAACCACTAAACGATCCTTGAACCTTCTTTTGCCATCTGGTTCAGTCTTGATTCTGAACACCCACTTGTTCAGCAAAGCTCTCTTCCCTGCAGGTAGCTTAGTCAACAACCATGTGTCGTTCTTCTCAAGAGACCTCATCTCATCATCCATGGCTTGCTCCCACTTGATTGAATCCTCCACCTGTAGGGCCTCACCAAAAGACTCTGGTTCCCCCTCATCAGTCAATAATAGATAGTGTAATGAAGGTGAGTACCTATCTGGTGCCCTGATGGATCTGGATGATCTCCTTAACACCTGCTCAGGTGTAACTTGCTCCACTTCAGATTCTTCATTAGGAGTTGGTTGAGTATCTGCTTCGACATCTCTGGGTTACTCTTCTCCAACTCAACCTCAACTCCCACTTGCTTTGTAATCTCTAGAACCTTCTGCTCTCTGTCCTTGTATAGGACAGACTCATAAAATTTCACGTCGCAATGTCTCAAGATCTTTCTGTTCTTGTCATCCCAAAACCTGTAACAAAACAAATCAGAACCATAGCCTATGAAGTAACACTTCACAGCCTTGGCATCAAGCTTGTCTCTCTTTTCTGGATCAACATGAACATAAGCAGTGCAATCAAAAGTCCTCAAGTGTGAGTGCTTGAGTTCTTTTCCTGTCCACACCTCCTCTGGAATCTTTAACCCTAAAGGAACTGATGGTCCCCTGTTGATCAAGTATGCAGCTGTGCTCACAGCATCCGCCCAAAGTGTTTTGGGCAGCCCACAGTGTATCCTCATACTCCTTGCACGCTCATTCAATGTTCTGTTCATCCTCTCACCAATTTCATTTTGCCTTGCCTTACCAGGAACTGTTCTCGTCAATCTGATTCCCTCAGCTGCACAGAATGCCTTGAACTCTGATTTGTCATACTCTCCTCCATTGTCAGACCATAGGCATTTGACTTTCAAACCGGTCTGATTCTCAACTTCAGCTTTCCACTTCTTGAAAGTTGCAAACACATCTGACTTGTGCTTCAAGAAGTAAACCCATACCTTCCTGCTGAAATCATCAATGAAGGTAACATAGAATCTGGATCCTCCAAGTGATGATACTGGAGATGGTCCCCAAACATTTGTATGGACCATTTCCAACTGCACTTTCTTTGGCTCTCTAGGAGTCTTTGTAAAGCTTACTCTTTTCTGTTTGCCCATAACACAGCTCTCGCAAAGACCCATATCAACACACTTCAGACCCTCTAATGCTCCTTTTGCAACCAGCATCTTCATTCTTTTAGTACTCATGTGTCCAAGTCTGTTGTGCCACAGACATGAACCGGAAGCACCTTCAGCAACAGCGACCATGTTTATACACCTTGCAGTGGTGTACAAGGTTCCAGATTTGGTGCCACGAGCTACTACCATAGCACCTTTCACGATCTTCCACGAACCTTTCCCAAACTCTGCTGCATATCCCGTGCTATCTAACTGACTAACAGAGAGATCAAATTTTTCTTGATCCCAGGAATATATCTGACATCCTCCAATGTCCACTGGTTTCCCGAGGTGGTCTTTATGCAAACATCCCCCTTTCCTTCAATCTCAAGGCTTTATTGTCAGCAAGATATACTTTTCCAAAATTTCCAGATTTGAAATTTTGGAACAACTCCTTGCTTGGAGATGAATGGAAAGATGCACCAGAATCCATAATCCATGATTCAACCGGGCTGTTCACACTAAGGATTCGAGCATCCCCAATGTCCTCTGCTGAATTTACAGAATCATTGTCATCTCCAAATTTCTGATTCTGTTTCTTCTTTGGCTTTGTACAGTTCGTCCGAAAAAGCCCTTTTTCTTCACAGTTCCAACAAGTCACGTTTGATCTGTTCAGCGATTTTGATCGACCATGTTGATTTTGGCCTTTCGTCTTACTTCTCCCCCTTCGATCAACGCTGAGAGCAATGCCCGATGAATCTCCCACTTCTCGTTTGTGAATACTTTCGCTAAGAACAACATCACGGATTTCATCAAACTTCAGTTTCTCAGATCCACGGGAACTGCTAATCGCAGCAACAACAGTATCCCAAGACTCGGGCAGAGATGACATCAAAATCAACGCCTTAATTTCATCTTCGAAATTAATATCCACAGAATTGAGTTGACTCACAATCATATTGAACTCGTTTATATGATTAGAAACGGATCCATTCTCAAACATCTGTAAATTGAACAATCTACGCATCAAATATACCTTGTTCATAGCCGATGGTTTTTCATACATGTTTGACAGTGCCTTCAACAGACTGGACGTAGTCTTCTCCTTCACGATGTTGAACGCCACGTTTCTTGACAAAGTCAACCGGATCAACCCTAGAGCCTGGCGATCCTTGAGTTTCCACTTCTCCTCCGTCATGGATTCCGGCTTCACCCCGGTCAACGGTTCGTGAAGATCTTTCTGGTACAGATAATCTTCAATCTGCATCTTCCAGAAACTGAAATCGGATCCATTAAACTTCTCGATTCCAAGCTTCGAACTATCCATCTTCAGTGATCGTGTTGAATCTCCTTAGCTTTGATACCAGTTGTTAGGATCGAATTCACGCACACACACTAGATGAATGAAGAAAACAAGAACTTTCAAGAGAAAAAGATGAGAGACCTAGAGAGAGAAAGAGAAAATCCAATATTTCGTGGTAACACCCCGTGAGCAAACTTCCATGACGGTGAGGTATATTTATATTAATAAATCAGAGTATTTTTGGTTACAGAGAAATAAATAGGAAAACCTAAAATAGAGAATAAATAGGAAAGCCTAAAATAGAGAATAAATAGGAAAACCTAACATTAATCAGACTCCACTACCTAACACATACAAATATAAATTTTTTATTTGCTATATGTGAAAGTTGCCCTTTATAATATAACTTATACGGAATAAAAGGTGAAATAACTGATATATGAAAAATTAATCGTTACATAATTGATACTTATAAAACAATACATTTATTTATTGATAACTAATCTCTATATTTCTAATACATATTACTAATCTTCTATCAAACGACTTAGACGAGAGCGGACGGGGACGTAACTTTGTTCTCGTTTAAATCTCTATGCACTAAAATGATCAACTTTGTCCAATCAAAAAAGTTAACACTGTGGACTCTAGCTGGTTAGGGTGTGGGCCTTCAAGTCATATGGAATATTTAATTTTACTTTGTGTTAGTTACAACATGTGGCTGTGTGTGTTCTCTTTTTACTGGTGGGGAGGGGGTTGATAACAAATTCAGAGGCTATTAAAGTATTATTGAAGTTTTAGCTAGTGCAATATTTTTTTCTAGTTATGGTTTAAAAAGAAGAGTGAGTATCGATAATCTTTTAAAGTTTCTTTTAAAATTTATCGTTCGAACACTTCGTTCTCACCTATGTTTTTGAGAGGTTACTTAACAATAAGTACACACAATAAAACTTATTTTCAACAAAATGACCATATATGTATACGTGATATATCGATATGTATATCTAATCTATCGATATTGTATAAATAGTGTATAATTATTTATGGATAATACATAATTATGTACCCGGCAGAGACGTGTGTATATATATACACACATTGTTGATACATTGAAATATACATTGAAGATCGATATTTTTATTCTTCAATTCCAACTAATTTAAATCTCCTTTAAATAGTCTCAAATATGGATATATAAGTTTTTCTCAATATTTCGAATCTTTTGATATATTATCAATTCAAAATAATTTATTTTTTTGGTATGTCAATTTTTAAAATCAAGCTTTAGACAAACTTTGAATAAAAAGAAGAGGAAGGAAGGAAGAAGGAAAGCAACATTGAAGGAAGAAGAGGAAGGAAGGACGAAGCTGCGAGTTAGGAAGAAATCATTAATGGCTTGAAGAAAGAAAAAACACCATTTGAAATTAAAAGTGATCGAATAACTATTTTATGTAATTAATTATAATTGAATTATTTCGGATAAAAATTTTGACTCAATAAATATTTTTTTCTAATTTCCCCCTTTTTAAAACAGCTTTTTAAAATAAAGTTAATTTTAAAAGTATAATTGAAAAGACTATAAAATTTATAGTTTATTGGAAAAATTACTTGGAGGGGTACATTTTAAAAGTAATTATTAATTTTAGTGATAATTCTTATTTATTATTATTTATAGCAACACTATGTTAAATTGACAATATATATTAAAAGTGAATTATGTATGTAATATATATGTATTATAACTGTTTTTAAAAACATATTATGCTTGTTTGGTAAGAAATTGACACATTGTATTATAAGTATATTAAAATGTGTGATAAGTGTATTATCCATCAATAAAACATGTAATTTATGTGAATAATAAATTGTTCTTTGTAATATGTATTAAAATTGTATTATGCATGTATTAAACGTGATCAAATGAAAAAAATATTATTGCTATAGTTGGTAAATATTTTTTATATAATATATTTATATAAGTTTCCTAGCTTATTTAATTTTGGATGGTCTTTTTATTTTGAGGTTTTAAGAAAGAAGAACTTTCACAGCTAGTCATTCAAAAATAGCCTAATTACTCTCCATTGCTATAGTTTGATATTTACAATTTGTAGCTTACATGATATAGGGAGGAGAGAGGCGAGCGAGACTGGGAGAGAGATGAGAGAGCG
Source organism: Solanum peruvianum (assembly GCA_027705065.1). Lineage (NCBI taxonomy): Eukaryota > Viridiplantae > Streptophyta > Magnoliopsida > Solanales > Solanaceae > Solanum > Solanum peruvianum. Next base: position 47,904,370 of record JAKWJD010001766.1, on the reverse strand, counting down.
AGCGAGAGAGGGCAAAGGGTGGAGAGAGGTAAATTGTATATGTATATCGGTTTGAAAATTATATATTATACATCTCGCTTGGGAGAGGGAGGAGAGAGATGAGCGAGATTGAGAGAGGAATGAGAGAGGCGGGGGACTGGAAAATGAAGGAGAGAGGAGAGCTAGAGAGGACAATAATTTGTATAGTTCGCATCTTATTTGTATAATTAGCAGGTAAGTTTATATAATTCACGTGTTTTGTATAATCGAGTACTATCAAGTCTGAAATTATACAAATATACTAAAATTAAAATAAGAAAGTGATATAAACATAAATATATGCACTTTAAAAAATTATACAAATCATATTATACAAAATCCAAAAACTACACGTTTATATAAACTTTAAAAAGGTATACACAAAATGTTGAATGCATATGATGACCCAAAGGAAATCATCGTTATAAACAAATACAAACAATTGTATACAAATATAAATCAAACAAAGAACTGTTAGCTGTGAATTATACAAATGTGACAAATTATACATATACAAACGTGGCTAATTATACAAACTCAAGTCAATCCACATAATTATTGAATAATGTTAGTCGAGAGTGGTAATTATAGCAAATTATAGTTATGATGAATAATTAAGTACTATAAGTTTGCTTAACTGCGTAATTTTTAAGAAAATTGCCCTTTTAATTTTTAAGTGAGTATATATCCTACTAAAAAAAGGAAAATGGGATAATATGGCAAATCATTAATTCAAATTAAATGTTATAATTACAGTTTCATTTAATTCTAAATTGTAGCGAACACTTGTCATTCGGCTATCTCTCTAGAGATCTCGCTCGCCACTCTCCATGGCCTCTCTCATTTTTATACAAACACAAATGTATAAATTGTGTTTGTATAAAACAAGAGAAAATTGTATATGCGAATACATATATTTTCGTCCTATACACTTATTATTATACAAATACAGATCTTTCTCTACCAGTTCTCTTTTATCTTTCTCTTTTTCTCGCTTTACACAAATACAAATTCCATTTGATAGCTGAATATGGCATAAATTATTTTATTAATTTTTGTGTAAATTATATGATATTTGACCGATAAATAGAAAATAAATTATTTATCAATAAAAACTAATAGGACATTTTGTTGACTACTCGGAAGCGCATAACAAATACATGTTAAGTTTTGAGAGAATCAATGTATTCCCTCCTTTTAATAAAGAATTACATACTTTCTATTTTATATTCTATTTGAAAATGAAGGATCCTTTTCCTTTTTTGACAATATTTTATTTTTAACTTTTTACGTGATATATTTTGAATGTTAAGATTTAATTAAAGAGATTTGATATATTTAATATAACTTTAATATAAGATCACAAAATTAAATATCTTCTTTATTTTGTTAAACCCCATGTCATGTCAAAATAGATCTCTCTTTTGGTAGACATAAAGGAAATGTCATTTTATGTAAAAGATGAAAGAACTAATCCTTATATAACTAATATCTTATAAAATAATACATATATTTGTTTACAATTAATCCTTACATTATTGATACATGTATAACACTAAGTAATATTATTATTACTTTTTAGATATAAGAAAATTCCAAGTATTTTAATAATCTATACTAGTTTGCTTGTCTTGCTTCTTTTATTTATTTTTTTTTGGGATGGGAGGTTGACTTATAGGCCTTGACGTCAAAGTCGTTACATCACATTTTCTTAGATCACTTAGAAATTGTAATCCTCTCTATTGCCTTGCTCTTTCTTTCATTATTCCACGAAACTTCCTTTACCTAGTTTTCTAATATTTGGAAATAATATACACTTTACTTTATAATTTTAACTCTCTATTTTCTCCATTTGAGATAAGACCATAACACCTTATGTTATACCCTATATAAACCCTCTAACCCCCCTCTTTTCCTCATATCATTTCCTCTTAATTTTTTTTGAATTTCATCTAACTTTTTCCCCAATGGCAACCAAAAGATTCTTTGATGACTTTGTTGATCCTGACTCCAATCGACCAAATTACAAACGTCTAAGAAGAACACCTTCTTTTGCTTCGTATGTCATGATTAATTACTTTTTATATATTATATTTCAAGATTAATTTATATGTCATCTTCTAATTAACTTTTTGTTTCTATTTGTTTGTAGTGTGATTAAAGAAGTGGTGAAGGTGAATTTCTTAGATAACTTTTGTTCAGCCTTGGAACCCATGCTCCGAAAAGTGGTATATATATTTCAAGATTTAATATTTCGACCTATATACAAAATATAATTATTTTGGTGTTCATCTGAGAAACTCCTCTTGTAAATACTTATTTAAATTTCTTTATTGAAATTATGTATAGGTACATGAAGAGGTTGAAAGTGGACTAAGAAGATGTTCTAGATCAATAGGAAGATCACCTTCACTAAGAATTAAAGCACTTGAACCATCAAACCTACGATTAATATTCAACAAAAAACTTTCACTACCAATCTTCACCAATAGCAAAATTATGGATTCAAATGGTCAATACCCTCTCCAGCTCCTACTTGTAGACGCGACTGGTGATTGCCTAGTTCCAACCACCTTAGCTACCCCGATTAAAATCGAGATCGTGGTGCTAGATGGAGACTTTCCTAGTGGAGAAAATTGGACACATGAAGAGTTCAATAAGAATATAGTTAAAGAAAGGGCAGGAAAAAGACCTTTGGTGACTGGTGAACTTAATATTACTATGAGAGATGGTGTTGCTTCTCTAGGTGATCTTGAATTTACTGATAATTCTAGTTGGATTCGAAGCCGGAGATTTCGTATCGGTGCAAAAGTGGTTCACATAGGAAATGGTCAAAATTCAATACGAATAATGGAAGCTATGACTGATTCTTTTATGGTTAAAGATCATCGCGGAGAATGTAAGTCATTTTTTTTACACTAATTGTATCGTAGCGATACAAAATATATTAATTACTCACACACACACATTATATATATATATATATATATATATATATATATATATATATATATATATATATATAGATATATATATATATATATATATATATATATATATATATATTATATATATATATATATATATATCATTTGATATATCTTTTGAGTCAAACACTGACACATCTATACCTAACCCTAGGTATACTATATGTGCACTTTATTAACAAGTAATTTAGAGAGAGTGATTTTTATCGTGATAATTTAGTGATATCGAGTTATATATAATTAATTCGAAGGCATCAGATTAATGAAATCTATTATTACTTCTTTGGTACTATGATCATAATTCATATCAGTATATATATATATTTATTTTTTTTGTAGTGTATAAGAAGCATTATCCACCAGCATTAGGAGATGATGTGTGGCGTCTTGAAAAAATTGGAAAAGATGGAACTTTTCACAAGAAGCTAATTTCACATGGCATAGAGACAGTACAAGATTTTCTCAAGTTGGCTAATATTGACCCACATAAAATAAGAAGGGTACGTGTATTGTCAACTATGTAACACGGTTTCGAAAGAAATTATAACGTTGAATTCATTAAATTTAAAGTTTGAGTTTATTTCTGCTGACAGATACTTGGAAATGGAATGTCGGAAAAAATGTGGGAAGTAACATATAGACATGCAAAAACTTGTGAGATGGGAACTAAATCATACATAGCTAGAGGACCAAACTACATTCTTATCCTCAATCCAATATGTCAAGTTATTAGAGCAATTATTAATGGACAAATTTGTCATAGTAGAGAGTTAAGAGGAATTCAAAGGGTAAGTTTAATTATTTTGTTTTTAACTTTTGTAACAAATTTATAATGTTTTGAACTTTTTCACTGATTTTTTAAAAAATAATTGTTTTTGTCTTTTTAATAGTCCTATATTGAGAATTTGGTGAGGAATGCCTTCACAAATTGGAGTTCTTTAGAAGAAGTTGATGGTGGCCTGCAAGTCAATGAACCTGCAGCTTTACTCACTCAAGGTACTTTAATTATCTTTATTATATACTTACGTTATAAATTATAATATAAAGTTTGAGTAGGTTGTGAGCCACTATAAATGATACGTGATTATTCTCTATTTCCCAATTGAAATTGTTTAAAAGTATATTCCCTTATTTTACTAACACTACAAGAAATAAGGGATTTTGTGACAAATATTTGAATAGTAATAATATAATTATCATTATATTATATTTATTAGTAATAAAAAATATATATGTAATTAACACTCTATATACATGCCGCTTAAAATTTTAACGACTTTGAATATAATGATATTAACTCTAATTCTATTAAATATTTTTACAACAATAATATTATCATATAATAATAAAATTTACCTGGTTGTTTAAAATATAATAATAAGGAAAAGGGGATTTATTTCATTTTTGAATACCCATATGCAAAAGGCTCTCCTAATTACTTATAAAGACAATGATGCTAAACATAATTTGGCTAAAAAGCTCATGAACTTAATTTGGAATATATCTAAAATAAGGAATAAGTGAAGTCAACCCTTTACGTTACTATATTTTAGTACAACGTGTTTGCCATCAAATGCCTAATAAATAATACAACTACTTGACATTGACTTTAGCATATATACATTTTTCCTAGTAATTCCTACCCACTATACACACACACACATATATATTTGTGTTTGATATAATACTTAAAATACTTGATAATTAATTAATTTGTTGTGTATGATTAGGAGAACGAGGGGGGCATCATCAAAATGGCTATCCTAGGAGTGCACTTTTGACTGCAACAGATGGATCAATTGAGTGTAGTGATTGGACTGTTAACCAAGCACACATTAGCTTGCCTATTCAAAATGGAGTTTGTTATATCTCAGAATCTTCTTCTAAAGAGGAATTACATTATTTGTGAACTTTAAAGGAAAATAAGAGATTTAAGGGCATCAAAGGAATGAATTTTACGATCACGTTGATATCGAGAGTAAATAAAACGACATGAACAGTGAAAATTCATATAGATAGGTCTTGATTTGTTTGTTATTGAAGCATAATTGGTTGTTGTTTGATGTACATATACAAATTGTGTAACCCAATCCATAAAGCGAGGGGCAAAAAATGTAGTAGTTGTGCTTCCCCTTTGTGAAAAGGATGTGCGGTTTGCAATATCAAAGTTTGTTCTTTGTTCTTTTCATAAAATCTCGATTGTTGTATCCCAATATGTTTAATGTGAATGACAAGATAAAATTTCACAATCATTCAAAAATTATTGTATATAAAATTTATAAAGTGATTCGAATTATATTAAATTCAAAATACATTGATTCAAATAAATATTGTGGATTAATATAACTAGATTATTATTTTAAATTTCATTGGGCTAGTCCTTCAAATTAAGCTACAAATTATGAGTTCGATCATATTGATAGGTCCTGCTAAGTCCAATATGTCATCTTATTCCAGAGATCTAATTTAGTGTCACTTGTCAAGTGACATACCATACCAAGTGAAATGAAGAAACTACATATTAAAATGACATAACATACACAATCATATCAAAGGAAAGTATAGTTACTCATCTTCAACTTACTATAAGAAAAGAGTTTCCTATGCTCGATAACAAAATGACTATGAATTAAATACTCGAGTTACTCATCTTCAACTTACTACAAGAAAAGAGTTTCCTATGCTCGATAACAAAATGACTATGGATCAAATACGTATCTAGACAAGAGGCCTGAGTAAGATTAACAAAACTAATTTTAATCAAGATACTTAAATATTTTGGCATGACAAATTTAAAATCAAATAGTGGCAATATGTAATCACAATTCACACAGAAATATTTTTTTTAGGAAAAATCATGATCACGAAGAAGAACCAACAAGATAGTGAGATCTGGTTGACACACAAAATAAAGATGAAGTTGGAGATGCTTCCAGCTATGTGGAACAAACTATGCGAGAGAGTATCGACTGTGTTGAAACAGAAATCTATCCACATACAAAACTTGCGTGATTAAAAAAGAGAAACATCTGAAATTTAACAGATTGTTAGTGGAGTAAAAGACAAGCCATTAGTCATTTTTTAAGTCATAATTCACAATTCTAACATGATAAAAACATCATAACTTTAACAAACTATTTACAGCCTGATTTTTGTCACGACCCAAAACCGAGCCGCGAGTGGCACCCACACTTATCCTACTATGTGAGCGAACCAACCAACCTAAACCCAAACATATTGAACAAAATACAATGCGGAAGACTTAAACTCATTAATGAAAATCAATTCAATAACTTTTATAAAAACTCAATATCTATTATTATTCCCAAAATCTGGAAGTCATCATCACAAGAACATCTATCCTCAAATTACTAAACTAAGAGTATCTAAGAAAGCAAAAACAAGTAAAAAGCTAGTCCATGTCGGAAGTTCAAGGCATCAAGACTTGAAGAAGAAGATCCAGTCCAAGCTAGAAGCATTAGCTCACCCTGAATTTCCGATGTAGTGAAGACTGGCCAGAGTTGCGGTTGAGTTGAAGATGACGGTACGTTTGCTGCGCTCCACAAATAACAAAGAAAGAAACATACAAGTAGGGGTCAGTACAAAACACAAGTACTGAGTAGGTATCATCGGCCAACTCAAAATAGAAAACAATATATAACAGATAATATCATAAATCAACTACAATACTCAACATGTAGCAACAACAAGTACTATAATCATTAACAAGTACCGTCAAGTTCACCCATGAGGACTCAAGCCTCAATACCATACTCATTTGGGAATTAGGTTCATTAGATTGAGTATATTAACATATTTCAAGATTCATTATCTTTATTGCTCTCGTGTCGGTACGTGACACTCCGCTCCATATACTATCCTGGTGTCGGAACGTGACACTCCGATCCTCATATACTATCCTGGTGCCGGAATGTGGCACTCCGATCCTCATTCTATCCTGGTACGGGAACGTGGCACCCGATCCATATTCTATCCTGGTGTCGGAACGTGACACTCCGATCCTCATATACTATCCTGGTACCGGAACGTGGCACCCGATCCATATTCTATCCTGGTGTCGGAACGTGACACTCCGATCCTCATATACTATCCTGGTACCGGAACGTGGCACCCGATCCTCTATTTCTATCCTGGTACCGGAACGTGGCACCCGATCCCCTAATCTCACTACTTTCGTTTATCAAGCCTTCTTTTATACCAAGGCATCATCATTAACAAAGTAGATTAGGGTTTCTTTCAAGATTTAGGATTCAATAGCTTCATCATGCTTATTTTATCACAATTATATAATCACATTCATGCAAGCATATAATTAAGCATATAGAAGGGTTTACAATACTATCAATACATATCATTCGCTATTAAGAGTTTACTACGAATAGCATAAAAACCATAACCTACCTCCACCGAAGAGTTTGATCAAGCAAGCAATTTCCCAAAGCTTTGTTTCCTCTTCGTTTCTCTCTCTCGATCGATAACTTCTCCCTCTCTTTGTTCTTTCTATTTTTCTTATTCAAACCCTCTTTCTTTTACCCTAATTAGCATATAATTAAGTATAAAAGATGGCAATAGTAACCCACTAATTAACTCAAGGTTACCTCTTTTAACCCCTAAGTAATTAGACTTATTAACATTAACCCACTAACTTTATAATTAAAGCAGGAATAGTCAAAAACGTCCCTTAAAACATTTAAAGAAATCCAACCCAGACTGGGATTACGCAACCTGTGACGGCCCGTCGTGCCTGCGACGGTCCGTCCTGCAGGTCGTCGCAAAGTTCAGAGACTCAATTTCCACCAAAGAGTCTGTAACGGTCCGTCGTGCCCACGACGGTCCATCCTGCAAGTCCGTCACGAAGTTCAGAGAGTCGATTTCAGCACCCAATTTTCTAATTTCTAAGTGTTTTGAAATGAGACACCCTCGACGGTCCGTCGTGCCCATGACGGTCCGTCGTGGGGTCCGTCGTATCAACCAGTTTTTCCAGAAATAAAATCTGCTACTCAAAACGACTAAACAGGTCATTACAATAGATACCAATTTACCCATCGTTCGTCCTCGAACGATCACAAGAAAAGAAACAAGGGCGAAAGGGAGTACCTGAATCTGTAAACAGATGTGGGTATTTTTCTCGCATATCAACCTCCTTCTCCCAAGTGGCCTCTTCAACTGGTCGATTCTTCCATTGAACTTTGATGGATGCAATCTCCCTCGACCTCAACTTGCGAACTTCTCTATCTAAAATAGCAACAGGTTCCTCTTCATAAGTCAAATTCTCATTAAGCAGAACCGAATCCCAACGAATGATGTAGTTTCCATCCCCATGGTATCTTTTCAACATGGACACATGAAATACCGGGTGCACTCCGGACAGCCCTGGAGGCAAGGCTAATTCATAAGCCACCTCTCCTACTCGCTTAAGTACTTCAAATGGTCCAATATACCTTGGACTTAGCTTACCCCTTTTTCCAAACCGCATCACCCTTTTCATGGGCGAAACCTTCAACAACACTTGTTCACCCTTCATGAACTCCAAGTCTCTAACCTTTCGATCTGCATACTCCTTTTGCCTACTTTGCGCCGCTAGAAGCTTTTCTTGAATAGCTTTCACCTTCTCCAAGGAATCCCTCAACAGATCAGTACCCCAAGGTCTAACCTCAAATGCATCAAACCAACCAATGGGAGACCTACATCTCCTCCCATACAATGCTTCAAATGGAGCCATGTCAATGCTGGAGTGATAGCTATTATTGTATGAAAACTCCGCTAAGGGTAAGAAGTTATCCCAATGACCACCAAATTCTATCACACATGCACGAAGCATATCCTCCAACACTTGAATCGTTCGCTCAGACTGACCATCGGTCTGAGGGTGAAATGCAGTACTAAGGTCAAACCTAGTACCTAATTCGGCATGCAATGTTCTCCAAAACTTAGAAGTAAACTGCGTACCTCTATCTGATATGATGGAAAGTGGAACTCCATGCAATCGAACGATTTCTGAGATGTAGATTTTGGCTAACTTCTCTGCATTGTAGGTCACCTTGACCGGAATGAAGTGAGCAGACTTAGTTAACCTATCAACGATCACCCAAATAGAGTCATACTTTCCCAATGTCTTTGGAAGGCCAACCACGAAGTTCGTTGCAATTCTCTCCCACTTCCATTCAGGAATGGGCATTCTCTGAAGTGTTCCTCCGGGCCTCTGGTGTTCATACTTTACTTGTTGACAATTTGGACATTTGGCAATAAAATCCACAATGTCGCGCTTCATTCTACTCTACCAAAAGTGTTGTTTTAGGTCACGGTACATCTTGGTTGCACCAGGATGTATAGAGTATCCGGAACTATGAGCCTCTGTAAGAATAGTGTGGACCAAATCATCAACACGGGACACACATACCCTTCCCTTGATTCTCAAAACACCTTCCTCATCAATTGTCGCTTCTTTAGCCTATCCTCGCAACACTTTATCTCGGATCCGGATCAATTTCTCATCATCAAACTGTTTCCCCTTAATCTTGTCAAGAAAAGAAGATCTCGCCTCCACACAAGCTAAAAATCCTCCCTTCTCATTTAATTCTAGCCTCATAAAGTCATTAGCCAAGTTTTGGATTTCTCTAGCCAATGGGCGTCTAGAAACTTGCAAATGAGCTAGACTTCCCATGCTTCCTGCCTTTCTACTTAAGGCGTCTGCCACAACATTAGCCTTTCCCGGATGATACAAAATAGTGATATCGTAGTCCTTCAGTAGTTCCATCCATCTCCTCTGTCTCAAATTCAAATCCTTCTGAGTGAAGACATACTGTAGGCTACAATGGTCCGTATAGACTTCACATTTAACCCCATACAAATAGTGTCTCCATTGCTTTAATGCAAATACTACCGCGGCCAACTCCAAATCATGGGTCGGATAGTTACGTTCATGCACCTTTAATTGCCTCGAAGCATAAGCAATCACATTCTTCTCTTGCATTAACACTGCACCCAACCCAGAATATGATGCATCACAATAAACGATGAAGTTCTTACCCTCTACTGGCAAGGTAAGAATTGGTGCAGTAGTCAACAAGGTCTTGAGTTTCTGAAAGCTTTCCTCACACTCATCCGACCATACAAATGGAACATTCTGCTTAGTCAAGTTCGTTAATTGGGAAGCAATGGAAGAGAATCCCTTGACAAATCGACGGTAATAGCTAGCTAAACCAACAAAGCTCCTTATTTCTGACACATTAGTAGGTCTCACCCAATTCTTCACTGTCTCAATCATAGATGGATCCACCATCACTCCATCCTTAGAAACTACGTGTCCCAAGAAGGACACTGAATCTAGCCAAAACTCACACTTGGAGAATTTGGCATAAAGCTTCTTCTTCCTCAACAACTCTAATACCATTCTCAAATGCTCCTCATGTTCCTTCTTACTCTTTGAGTATATCAGTATATCATCAATAAATACGATCACAAAGAGATCCAGATATGGCTTAAAAATCCCGTTCATCAAGATCATGAAGGCAGCAGGGGCATTCGTAAGACCAAAAGACATCACTACAAATTCGTAATGCCCATACCTGGTCCGAAAAGCAGTCTTTGGCACATCCGTTGCTCGTATTTTCAATTGATGATAACCGGATCTCAAGTCAATTTTAGAGAAGACACAAGCACCTTGTAACTGATCGAACAAGTCATCAATGCAAGGAATGGGATACTTGTTCTTAATGGTTGCCTTGTTCAACTGCCGGTAGTCTATGCACATCCGAAAACTCCCATCCTTCTTCTTCACAAATAACACCGGAGCACCCCAAGGAGATGCACTTGGTCTAATGAAGCCTTTGCTCAACAACTCTTGAAGTTGGGCCTTTAACTCTCTTAACTTCGCGGGAGTCATTCTATAAGGGGGTATAGAAATGGGGCTAGTACCCGGTTCCAAATCGATGCAAAAATCAATATCTCTATCCGGTGGCATACCAGGAAGATCTGTAGGGAACACATCCAGAAAATCACGGACTACCAAAACCGACTCAATTGGAGGTACTGGGGTAGTGTCATCCCTGAGATGTGCCAAGAAAGCTAAACACCCTTTACTAACCATTCTCTTAGCACGAAGAAAGGAGATGATACGAATCGGAGTGGAAGTGTAGTCGCCCTCCCACACTAACTGAGCTGTCCCAGGCTTGGCTAACGTCACAGTTTTAGCATTACAATCCAAGATTGCGAAATTTGGAGAAAGCCAAGTGATACCCAGAATTACATCAAAGTCAACCATCTCTAAGATAACCAAATCTACATAAGTGTTGCTCCCCACAAAAGTCACCAAGCAAGACCTATATACTTTTTCTACTATCACAGACTCACCCACCGGAGTAGACACACGAATAGGCATGTCAAGTAATTCACAAGGTAAATTAAGAACAATAGAAAATGAAGAAGATACATAAGAAAATGTGGATCCGGGATCAAACAATACAGAAGCCATGCAATCACATACCAAAAGATTACCTGTGATAACAGCATCAGACGTCTCCGCTTCAGATCTCCCAGGGAAAGCGTAACAATGAGCCCCATTACTTGTCTGTCTGTTGCCCCTACCATGTTGTGTTGTAGTGGCTCCAGTTTTCCCATCACCCCGGCCGTTTTGGTGACCGCCATTACCTCGACCACCACGTCCTCCAGAATAACGGTCTCTACCATGACCACCTCTACCTCTGACTATGGGAGGTCGGTAACTCTGTTTTGGGCAATACCTCTTAATGTGCCCAGTCTCCCCACATCCATAACATTCTCTGGATTCAAGCATAGGTCTCTCAGAGAAGTGTTGACCGGTCTGAGGTGGACCCCCAACTACAGTCTGTAGTGAAGACTGAATTGGTCGGACTGAGTAACCTCCTGAACCCTGTCCTCTAGTGTTAGAACCATTAAACTCACCTCCCTTTCGAAACCTTTTTGATGTCGATGTCGTGGTGAAGTCATCTGGCTTCACTCCTTCCACTTCTATCACGAAGTCTACCACTTCTTGGAAGGATTTTGCCGTAGCCGCTACTTGTAAGGCCGAAATCCGTAATTCTGACCTCAACCCCTTCACAAACCGGCGAATCTGCTCTTGTGGACTGAAACAAAGTTGGGTGGCATACCTGGATAATGCACGAAACTTAGCCTCATATGCATTAACCGACATTCTACCTTGCTCTAGGCTCAAGAACTCATCTCTTTTCCTATCCCTCAAAGTCCGGGGGATATACTTCTCCATAAACAAGCTGGAGAATGAGGTCCAAGTCATAGGTGGTGCCTCTGTTGTTTGACACTCAACATGTGACCGCCACCACATTTTGGCGTTCCCTTGAAACTGATAACTCACGAACTCAACACCAAACCGTTCTACTATAACCATCTTGTGTAGTAGCTCATGACAGTCAACCAGAAAATCGTAAGCATCCTCAGATTCAGCACCCTTGAAGACTGGAGGTTTCAATTTCAAGAACTTACTGAAAAGTTCATGCTGATCACTTGTCATTATAGGCCCTGTAGTCAGACGAGGAAATGTGCCTATTTCCAATGAGGCATCCATGCGGGGAGCCATAGTAGCCGCATGTTGTACCTCCGGAACCTGAGGTGCTGGTGCAGAAAACACTGGAGGTGCCTGGCCCTGATCAGATAACCCGCTAAGAAAAGCAAGAACCTGATTGATCATCTCTGGGGTAGGTTGGGGTGGCAATCCCTCACTCTGTACCTGTTCATTCTCCCCTTCCTCACCCTCTCTTATCACTTCCTCAGTCGGTGGGGGAGTCACCGCCCTAGTACCAGATGGGCTAGGTGCTTGTCCTCTTCCTCTAGAGGACGTCCTCCCACGACCTCTACCACGGCCTCTCGCCGTTACTCCTCTTCGAGCTACAACCCCAGTGGCTGGCTCAGACGTTTCTTGTCTTGCCGGTGTTGGTGTTGGTGCAGTCGTTGCTCTAGTTCTAACCATCTGCGAAATAGAATGAAGATGGTCAGATACCAATTTGTATCACCTAGATACCAATTGGATCCAAGTAATAGCACGAAAGAAAGAATGAAAGAATGAAATTTTCCTAAAGTTTTATAGCCTCTAAAAGAAAAGTAAAGGCGTCCCCCTACCGTTCCTTAAGACTCTACTAGACTCGTTCTTGTGTGATGAGACCAACGAACCTAATGCTCTGATACCAAGTTTGTCACGACCCAAAACCGAGCCGCGAGTGGCACCCACACTTATCCTACTATGTGAGCGAACCAACCAACCTAAACCCAAACATATTGAACAAAATACAATACGGAAGACTTAAACTCATTAATGAAAATCAATTCAATAACTTTTATAAAAACTCAACATCTATTATTATTCCCAAAATCTGGAAGTCATCATCACAAGAACATCTATCCTCAAATTACTAAACTAAGAGTATCTAAGAAAGCAAAAACAAGTAAAAAGCTAGTTCATGCCGGAAGTTCAAGGCATCAAGACTTGAAGAAGAAGATCCAGTCCAAGCTAGAAGCATTAGCTCACCCTGAATTTCTGATGTAGTGAAGACTGGCTAGAGTTGCGGTTGAGTTGAAGATGACGGTACGTTTGCTGCGCTCCACAAATAACAAAGAAAGAAACATACAAGTAGGGGTCAGTACAAAACACAAGTACTGAGTAGGTATCATCGGCCAACTCAAAATAGAAAACAGTATATAACAGATAATATCATAAATCAACTACAATACTCAACATGTAGCAACAACAAGTACTATAATCATTAACAAGTACCGTCAAGTTCACCCATGAGGACTCAAGCCTTAATACCATACTCATTTGGGAATTAGGTTCATTAGATTGAGTATATTAACATATTTCAAGATTCATTATCTTTATTCCTCTCGTGTCAGTACGTGACACTCCGCTCCATATACTATCCTGGTGTCGGAACGTGACACTCCGATCCTCATATACTATCCTGGTGCCGGAACGTGGCACTCCGATCCTCATTCTATCCTGGTACCGGAACGTGGCATCCGATCCATATTCTATCCTGGTGTCTGAACGTGACACTCCGATCCTCATATACTATCCTGGTACCGGAACGTGGCACCCGATCCATATTCTATCCTGGTGTCGGAACGTGACACTCCGATCCTCATATACTATCCTAATACCGGAACGTGGCACCCGATCCTCTATTTCTATCCTGGTACCGAAACGTGGCACCCGATCCCCTAATCTCACTACTTTCGTTCATCAAGCCTTCTTTTATACCAAGGCATCATCATTAACAAAGTAGATTAGGGTTTCTTTCAAGATTTAGGATTCAATAGCTTCATCATGCTTATTTTATCACAATTATATAATCACATTCATGCAAGCATATAATTAAGCATATAGAAGGGTTTACAATACTATCAATACATATCATTCGCTATTAAGAGTTTACTACGAATAGCATAAAAACCATAACCTACCTCCACCGAAGAGTTTGATCAAGCAAGCAATTTCCCAAAGCTTTGTTTCCTCTCCGTTTCTCTCTCGATCGATCACTTCTCCCTCTATTTGTTCTTTCTATTTTTCTTATTCAAACCCTCTTTCTTTTACCCTAATTAGCATATAATTAAGTATAAAAGATGGCAATAGTAACCCACTAATTAACTCAAGGTTACCTATTTTAACCCCTAAGTAATTAGACTTATTAACATTAACCCACTAACTTTATAATTAAAGCAGGAATAGTCAAAAACGTCCCTTAAAACATTTAAAGAAATCCAACCCAGACTGGGATTACGCAACCTGTGACGGCCCGTCGTGCCTGCGACGGTCCGTCCTGCAGGTCGTTGCAAAGATCAGAGACTCAATTTCCACCAAAGAGTCTGTGACGGTTCGTCGTGCCCACGACGGTCCGTCCTGCAAGTCCGTCACGAAGTTCAGAGAGTCGATTTCAGCACCCAATTTTCTAATTTCTAAGTGTTTTGAAACGAGACACTCTCGACGGTCCGTCGTGCCCATGACGGTCCGTCGTGGGGTCCGTCGTATCAGCCAGTTTTTCCAGAAATAAAATCTGCTACTCAAAACGACTAAACAGGTCGTTACAATTTTAATCAAAGCTAAATGAGACAGATTCTGTAAAACATTTAGAAATACCAAATTATATGAAGAGAGGATATTCAAATAGCCATAAAGTTTCAGAAACCAAAATTCAAAATAGATTGCTTTGACGTCAAGCGATTTCAACTTTGAAACGAGCTTCAACTCGAAGAAGAAACAAAAAAGAAATAGATTGCTTGTTTTTCTCCCTCCTTTCTAGATTGTTTTTGGAAGTTGATGAATGATTTTTTCTCGTTTATGGATCTCTTTGCCCGTTTTTTTTTCCTTCTCTGTCCCTTTCTCTCATTCTTTTTTCTCTGGTCTTTTGATGGTAAAAAACCATCCTTTTATAGGTGAAAAACAGAGTCCAAATTTCAAACATCAAAATTAAAATTAATGCTGGAAAACAAAGAGTTGCAACTTGATATCAAAATCAATCATCCCTTTTTATTTTTTAGATTTTGATCTGTTGGACTCTTTTACACCACGAATTTCGAAAATATTTTAAATAAAACTCGGTCAAAGCAGAGATGTAGCAGCTTAGCGGTTTGTTCTTCATCAGAAAAAGGTGATGGAGAAGATGTAAAGTTGATAGGAGGGGGTCGTGATTGATGGACGACAGAAGAGCGCAGTAGGATATTGTTGCTTTCGGTGATTCACGTCTTTTATTGATGGGAAGAGTCGAGAGGGGTAGGGGAAGAAGAGTAAGGGGGTCTGGGAATCACGTGGGGGGTTGATGAGAGAGGACGTCTTGGGCAGCCATAGGCGATGATGCAGCAACCGTAGAGAGTACTGTAAGGGAGAAGGTGGATAAACAGGTTGAAACGTCGGAAAGAGAAGCGGCGTGATTTCTCGGTCAAAACAGAGTATAGGGGCGGTGAAGTCTATTTTGGAAAGCTGAAAAGTCTTGGTTATTTTGAGAATGATCAGATGGTCAAAATTAATATATATATATATATATATATATATATATATATATATATATATATATATATATATATATATATATATATATATATATATATATTTCCCACACTTGACAACTGGATCGGCTCAACTATGCCATTGGACTTGGGTCCAAGTCCACTCTTAGGCTGATACCCATACTTCTACATATCTGACACAACTATTTTTGCCACACTTGACAACTTTATATTACATGTCTCGGCTTCCTCATCGACCCTAATAGCTTGCACAATTTCCAAAGTGTGAAAGGTGGCTCCGTTTAAATCATTAGCGACTGGGATAGAATTGACAGAAAGGATAAGGTGACTGAGCTCTCTGCGGATTGTAACTTATGTGCGATCCAACTCAAACTTTACGCATTGGTGAAGAGTGGAAGGAACTACTCTTGCAATGTGGACCAATTGTCTTCTTAACAACAGGTTTTAGATGATACATCCAGCATCTGAAACAGAATGGGGAATTTGGCTGGCCCTACTTGCAATGTGAGATAGATCTCTCCAATGAAACTTCTTTGTTCTCCATCGAAATCTCTAACTTTCATATGACTTTCCTTTATCTCTCCTATATAAACACTTAGATACCTTAGAGTGATGAAAGGACAAATGTTGCATCCAGAACCACCATCAATTAAGACTCGAGTCACAATCTAATCACAACATTTGACTGCAATGTGAAGCGCTTTGTTGTGATCAACCCCTTCTCAAGCAACTCATCATCATGGAAAGAGATCTTGTTAGCTTTCACTATTCTTCCAACCGATACAACTAAATGTTTCACTTGTGGTCTCTTTAGAAATGTTCACTCCATCTAACAGTTCCATCAAAGCATTCATATGAGCTTCAAAACTCATAAGGAGAGAAAAAATAGATATGTGGGCTAACATATTCTTCAAATACTCTTCGACTTAATAGTCTTTTGGCTGCATCTTCTTCCAATTTTTTGCGACTTCAGCATCAATAACATTCTTCTTTGGATTTTATTCTTTTCCAAGAGCTTTTTGATTTAGATCCTCTGTGGAATAACACCTCCCCGACCTAGTCATTCCTTGAGCCACGATAGTGTCGATCATCTTGCTCATTGCACCTACTCGATAGTCCCATGGGACTGCTTTGGTGTCATATTTAGGCTTTGGTGGTTTGTACCCTACCGACATGTCAATGTCTGGAAGGATACACAAGTTATCATAATCCAGATTCTCCATTCCTCTAGTAACTTGCAAGATTTTCAATGCCATTTTTAAACCCTGCAGTTGGGCGTTTATTGACGCATCCTCTTTTCACTGGGCATCTTTCTCCAACTCAGTATATTGATCGACCACATACAGGACATTAACAACTGTGGGCATTATGAAGGTAGGAGCTCCAGTGAGATATATGGGAGGAACATGTGGCTCATAGGGAGCGATGACATGTGCCCCAAGTATCTACTGCATTGTAAGTATGGTAGGGTCACAATTATAAAGGTCGGGAATAGTCCTAGCTACGGTTAGAGAAGCTAGTGGAACTTGACCGTTATCGGGAGCGTGTTGAGTTTGTTCTGGTTGATTTGGCAAGTCGGTAGAAGACAAGTCAACCTTTGTAAAGTAGATAGGTGTGTTGAAAGTAGGGAAAGTGATAGTTGATAGTTTGGTCAAGTCTCGCACTTGGCGTAATTATTCCCTCAAGATTTCGAGTTCTTGCTCCATATGATCCATTTTCTCTTCATTTTGGATGTCAGTCATGCTTCGAGAACCTTCAGGGTTCTCAATAGGTATCATGATGTTTGCAACAACATTGAACTTGTTTTTGTCAGTCATTTTCCCTTTTGATCGAAGGTTGTATCGTGAGTCAGCCAATTTGCAAGTTGACACTAATCAACGTACTTTTGGGGATAAATGATGAAAAATAAAAGAGGCAAATAAAAAGGAAAAACTATGTTAGTTTAGGAAGTATTGAAAGTGGTAACAAATATATAAGTGTAACACATATATACGTCAATTTGGCGACATTCAAAACACATCGTAACGTAGAACCTCTTTTTTCCTGAGGTAGGCCTACGTTGCAATCAATTTGATAATAAATTATCCATTTAAACACATTTTAGATTTGAAGCAAATATAACTTCATTGATTAAGGCATCTTGGATGTTTTATTGAGATAGGAAATTAAAAACCTAAGAAATGAAAGTACGGGGGCCGATAAGGCATACAAGAGGAATAAACCACATGGCACTGAGAAGAACTTATTAAAAGAGTTCAAAGAAGAAAGGTGATCTATGGCCAGTTTAGAGCATCATCATCATCATCCCCATCATAATATGGCCTTGGTGGTACTCTAGAGACTCGTCGGGGAAACATTCGATTGATATGTCTATAACCTCTCTATATATTGGGTTATAAATGTTAGAAATATCCTTAGAAACCTCCATGTGATCTTCCCACACTTTTCCTTTTGGTTTATCTTTGGGGTCCTCATCTCGATCCTCTTCAGTGTCTTCGTCCAGTTTTTCTTCCGAGTCCCCTTCAGGATCCTCCTCCGGGTCCTCTTCTAGGTCCTCTTCTAGATCTTTTTCTTGGATCAAATAATTGACGGATCTCAGGACTATCTGGTTGAGCATGGGTGTGGTGAACCCCATGCGAGGTAGCACCGATTTTCTCTGTCTACAAACCCCCAATGTCTGTGTGCGCTTGGATGAGCCATGTGACTCATAGTATTTTAACTATTTCTAAATTGATTGTAGATTTCCGCTCCACTTGTAGATTTCTTATTCGATCCAGCAAATGCATCTTCACTAAATTCCATCATTGTCCCTAGCGGAATGTCTTGGATAACTCCAAATTGCCACATAACCCAGAGAGGTGCATATGGTTGAATGCCCATGAGCCCAATCAACTCGATAAAGAAAAGGTATGTAGTCCTTGCATATGCCAATCCTGTTAACCAATCAAACTTTCATTGGATGGCGTCTCCCGTGAGGTTATTAAAAATGTGCGCCATTCTTCCCTTCATGTTTGTGCACCCTCCCAATTTTAGAGATGATCGTAATGGTTTTTGATCTTGTTAAGACCACATATGTAGTAATCCATTTGTGGATCACATCTATAGAAATGTTTCCTTGCCCAAATCTGTAACAATATATTGCATTCTTCGAAGAAATCGTGTCCTTAATCCAGTCATTGAAAGCGGCGAGGATCATGGGCACTCAAGTAAATCTCTATAGATCGTTGAAGATGCTTATAACCATCGATAATATATTGATCTCGATAGAATTGGACCTTATCGGGAACACCATAACTTCCAAAAAAAAACCATAACGAATACTTTTGGCCTCATATGCTCCAATTCTTCGCGAGTGTCACACCCCTTTTTCGCGCGGCGGCGTAAGGGTTTTTCCAATTTAAGTGACGTAATTAATTAGGGGATTATTTTAGTTTCAGAGTCGCCACTTGGAATTGAGTTATGGTGTTCCAAGTCAACTTTTATTTAATCCCTAATCAAAAGGAAATGACTCTTTGTATGGTCTGCGAACGAGTTCGGGTAGGGAATTCTGTTGACCGAGGGGAAGGTATTAGGCATCCCTCGAGTCCCGTGGTTCTAGCACGGTCGCTTTATGGACATTTATGACTTAAACTAATTTTTTGAAAATTCTAAGGTTAAAATAAATGTATTTACCCTCATTCTTTAATTTATTTAAATATATTAAAACCTACCTTATTTTATTAATTCATGCCCTTTAATTAAAATATATATACGCATATAAATTAAATCAAACAAAACAGAGTAAAAATAAGATATTCTTTATTTTTACTTTTTCGTTTGTTACTATTTTATTTTTTTTACGCTCCTTTTTTTTCTTTTACCTTCTCATCTTTTACTATTCTTATTATTATTTTATTGTTATTATTATTTGTATACTTTCAAGGTTTTATTTATACTTTTTTATTCAACTTAATATTTTTTTGTTTGGACAAAGAAACTAAAAAAAAATAGAAAAATAAATGAATTCTTTCCTCTTCAATTGCATGTTTTTTTAAAATTATTTTTAAACTTCTTTTTCTATTATTTATTTTTTTTGTTTCCTCTTTTCCCCCTTTTTATTATATTCTTTCTCACATTTTATTTTTTAACTTTTTCTTTTTTTTCTTTTTATTATTATTGTTATTATATTATTTTATTTTATTTTTTCCATTTTTCTTCGATCTTTTTTTACGTCACTAACATTAAACGAAAATTCTACTAACTAAAATTAACATATTTACATAATAGCTTACACATGTTATCATTATAAACTAAATATTAAAAATTAAAATGACTTGGACAATAATTTTACTTAAATATAAAATAAACTACGAGTTATTTAAATATAAAATGAATCATGGTTTGTTATAATAATTTCACACTGAATATAACTATACAAAGGATCTAAACACAAAGTTGATATGAAATATTTGAACAAACTTCATATAAAACGTAATAGTTTAGCCACATGTGAAATTTGACAACTTCAATATATTGCAATCAATGCTTGTATAACATGATATTAAATTATTTAAATAAAATATATTAAATGGTACCTCTTGCGAAAATTCCACAAAAGAAAAACAATTCAAATAAGGAACCGCGAAAGTAAACCTCAACTTCAACTTTTTTGTTTGTGAATCAAAGCAAAATATGTGAATATATTTACTGATTTTTTGTTTGTGGGTGAGTCTCTTCCTTTTTGTGTGTATTTTTCTTTTTCTCTCTTTTTTTTTCATGTCCTCTTTTTTTTTTTACCTTTGTCTCTTCCTTTCTGATGTTTTCTTTTAAGTTGGAAAAATAATAATAATATAGTAGTAGTAGTGTGTGTCGTGTGGTGTAAATGGGTAAAGTGGGGGTAATGAGATTTTTTTACTTTTTTTTTCTATTTTTTTTATATTAAATATATATAAAATGATAACCATATAATTATTAATTGTTTTGAGTAAATAAATAAATAAAAGCTAAATGGATAATAATATATATATATATATATATATATATATATATATATATATATATATATATATATATATATATATATATATATATTATTTTATTTTTAACAAACAAAATAAACTTTTCTAATAAAAATTATATTTATATTGTTTATTTTTATATCTTTTAAATAAACTTAATGAAAATAATAAAAAGTCAAAATATATTTAATTTAGATTGATAAAATTATTTATGCTCTAAATATTGGTGTTAAACTTAAATTCGGTCAAAAATTACGTGTCTACAGTTTGCCCCTCTTTGACTGGAAACACGAAGAGTTTTTCAGACAAAAAAGTAGACAAAGTGACAAGTTTTGACTGAACTCTTATTTGAAAGACCAAAATTTGTGCGACTGAGTCCTTGTTTGGACATCCTACATATCCTGGGTGATAAGGGAATCAGGCCAATTGTAGTTCGAGGAGATAAAGTGATGAGTTGGAAGTTAAGTGAGGTTCCATCAAGGCTACAGATCGCGGCTCTTATCCTTACATAAAAATTGAAAACTATTAGTCAAAAGAAAAACAAATGTACAAACTTCTATCCACGCAACTTTTCTTGAATCTTCACTTGAATTTTGACTTTAAGATATCACCTTGATTTTTGAGTGAATATCTTGACTTAAATTGGAATGGAGGCTGAACTTTCCATACAGACGGAACTTTTGACATTCTTCAAAATGACAACTTGAAAAATGCTTCTTGAATAAATGCGTGTTTTCTTGATCAAAAGTTGACTAGTAAAAGATGTGTGGAAGTCTGGCTACTACATGCATTGAAGAAGCTAATTCAAACCATCATGGAATTGATTATTCTAAAAAATTTGAAACTTTGTTCTTGAATTTCAAATCCAGGTCTCGCTTGAGAAAACCTGAGAACCACCACAAACAAAATAAATAAATAAAATTTTTGCCCCAGTTTTCACTGGGAAATTCTTTTGGGAGTTATTAGCAAATATAAATATAAACATAAACTTCGGCTAGGAAGTGTTTATTTCAGGAGAAAATAAAACTAAAAATCTAGACTAGGAAGTGTTAATCCTATGAGAAAGTAATCTAATCCCATTATTCAGGAGGGTCCTGCTAGTCCCATTATCCAGGAGGGTCCTGCTAATCCCATTATTCCGGAGGGTCCTGTTAGTCCCATTATCCAGGAGGGTCCTGTTAGTCCCATTATCCAGGAGGGTCCTGCTAATCCCATTATCCAGGAGGGTCCTGTTAGTCCCATTATCCAGGAGGGTCCTGCTTATCCCATTATCCAGGAGGGTCCTGCTAGTCCCATTATCCAGGAGGGTCCTGCTAGTCCCATTATCCAGGAGGGTCCTGCTAGTCTTATTATCCAAGAGGGTCCTGTTATTCCCATTATCCAGGAGGGTCCTGCTAGTCCCATTATCCAGGAGGGTCCTGCTAGTCCCATTATCCAGGAGGGTCCTGCTAATCACATTATCCAGGAGGGTCCTGTTAGTCCCATTATCCAGGAGGGTCCTGCTAATCGCATTATCCAGGAGGGTCCTGCTAATCCCATTATCCAGGAGGGTCCTGCTAGTCCCATTATCCAGGAGGGTCCTGCTAGTCTCATTATCCAGGAGGGTCCTGCTAGTTCCATTATCCAGGAGGGTCCTGCTAATCCCATTAACCAGGAGGGTCCTGCTAGTCCCATTATCCAAGAGGGTCCTGCTAATTCCATTATCCAGGAGGGTCCTGCTAATCCCATTATCTAGGAGGGTCTTGCTAGTAAAATTTTCAACAAACTAATAATACCAACGAAGCATTGTGAATGCTATCTTCAGTATTTGGAAGTTCCTTCATGGAGAAAATAATAATAATAATAATAATAATAATAATAATAAATAAAATAAATATTCCAACATTCAAGTAATTGCTATTTTGATATATATTAGCCAACTTTCATATAATATTCCACAAGTCTTTATCGTAGGTTTTCTATTTCGCTAGCTGCAGACTAAGTTGAACATCTAGGTTCCTCGAATCCTCGATCTTGAAACAACTTGTGTCCCTGCTTCAACAAAGAAAATTTGTGAGTTTGAAAAGGTGGTGGTTGGTTTGTGGTTCCATCTTTCGACAAAGGAGGCTCAAACACTTATGACGCTTTGGTTGTTTCCAACGGTCAATACTTCTTATTGATTGATAGTACCTTCATCCAAATTTGCTTATTTTGGGACCTAAATCCAATGTCTTTATCTCACAACACTCATTGTTTAGCCTTCATCGGATTAGAGAATTTTCGAATTCAACACTTGAAGACAGATTAACTCAGTATCCTGATGCTTTGCCTAGTATCGTTTAGAGACTTGGTAGCGAGTCTTGAAATTTCTTCCTATTTTTTTTTGACAAAGACTCGACTCAAATACATACCAAAAAAAAGTGACGAAAAAAAGTATAAGAAAATTACGAACTATATGAGAATAAAAGAAAAGATTCGATGAAGACTCTTTTTTTTTTGTAAGAAGAAGAAAGAAAAACTTATCTGAGTGCGAGAGCCGAGTCTACTGATCATGCCATGCAATTTCGATTGATTTCCAGACTTGGCTACCCAATCTATTCATCAACCATTATTGATCGTTCAATCTTGATGTGGAATCCCAACACTTAATGAAGCCATAAATAATTTGAACCATTATATACTTTGTGATATTCACGAAGGTCTTTGCCGCTAAAACTCAATCATGTTAATTGCTCCAGCTCACGTCTGCCTTATGGTGCATGTCAGAATTTTCACCAATAAGACTCTCTTATATTCAACTTCTTTTCGCCTTACGGTGCCCACTTAGGGTTTTCACCAATAAGTCTCTCTCATTTTTATTTCTTTTTACTCACATTTGTCTTATGGTGCCCATTCAGGATTTTTACCTACCCTTAACAACCTTATTCTCGACATATCAAGGGTTGATGCAAAGACTTTTTTTTTGACTTTAGATGATGGGGTTGATTTTGAGCTTTGAGATGAGAGACTGAATGTATAAACAAACGAATTTTTCCCCAGTATACTACAATATGAATTTTTGGGTTTGTATTTGGTTGAACCGAACCCAATATTAGGGCTGCCTACGGATCCTGCCGAAACAAGAATCAGGTCAAACGTAGTTCATGAAAACCTAAAATTATTATTTTTTTGTCTTGATTTTTTCTACAAAAGACATCGTTTGAGAAATGAATCAATTCATGGTTAACAATGTTTTGACTTTAGTTGGTACCAACAATTAGCATGATGCATATAAGTCATTTTCAACTACTTTCAGAGAAATTTGAGGTCAACTTTGAGTAATCACTATAATTTCAAATGGTATCTCAAACATACTTAAGTGTTTACCTGAATTGATATTGCCTAAGTTAAGGGATAAAGTCATTCATATCTTCATGTTTCAAGTGCCCTCGCAATAAATGAAGTCCTACTTCGCACAATGCAAGTGTTTCGATCTTAGGACTTTTTTTTATCAAAGTCACTCACACTCGGAAAGATATTCAATGTATGAGATTGAGATACCATATGCTTGACCCTTATGTAAGTATCCATTGATGTGAGAACACACAAAATGGGATCAAATAGGACTTATTATTGGCTTGTAACGTAGGCTTGGAGAAAGTAGGACATTCATTTGGGGTAAAATGATTATTTCCTCCTTAAAATTTGCACAACATTCAAATTTTTTTTAAATATTTTTTTGAAATCTTTTTCCATTCCCTTTTTTTTCTCTCCTTTCATTTTTTATTATAGTTTTTTTTTGTCATTTTGCTTGAACTTGCACATACTTGTTCTTTTCACTTTGATATCCAACTTAGGTCTCGGCGCTGTTTATCTAATTGATAATACAAACATGGAGGTGAGATCCAGAAAATAGTGCATTTATGCTCTAAAAATGATACATGTGAAGTGGTGGTTATTCAAATAAAAATGTTTCAGGCTCAAAATGGGAGTCTTATGGGTAAATGTCATTTGTTAGGCTTGAAAGACACAATCGGTTCAAAGAAAGCCTATAATCATTTTCTAAGTTAAATGTTGCTCACTATTTCACCTTAACCAACATTTAGGCCAAGTTCTAGATCAAAAGTCATTCCATTGAATTTATCTAAAGCTCACCACACAATGCACAGGAAACAATGAGGTTGAATTCGTTTTAACCTTAACTTTAAGAAAAATAGTTTCTTAAGTATAACATAAATATATCAAGAGATACCAAATGAATTCTATAGGTCACAACAACCGTACTGTCAAATAGTTTAACACTTTATTATTTTTCTTATGCACAGTTGTAAGAATTTTGGTACCAACCAAGTCAAATATTGTTAAAAAAAATAAAATTAAGAAGAATCAATTTTTTTTTGCCCCAATTTTTGTTGTGAGGACTCTTTAGATTTTTTTTTTTGGTTAGACCGAACCTCAAAATAAGGTTGCCTACGTATCTTATATAAAGCAGGAATCAGGTCGAACGTAGTTCCAAAAGATTGTAAACACAACATTATTTTTTATAGGAAATACTTATACTTTTAATAATTTTTTTTAAAAGATCATCGAACTCGAGGAGGATTGCCTACATATCTCATCGAGTTGAGAAATAGGTGTGCATAGTTTGTTAAATTTTACCCTTTTTTTATATTATTTCTTTAAAAAAATATGTATTTTACCTTTCAAAAACTATTTTTATTTTGATGTTGTTGTAAAAATAAAAATATTAAACTTTTGAGATTTTACAAATAATTGCTATATTTATTATTTTTGAGGAAAATCTTTTTTTTTTTAGTTTACTAATTTATTCGGACGTTGATCGGCATTCAAATAGTATATTTGTAACATATAACACATACACTTGAACTCAATGTTGAGCAACATTAAATTAAAAAAATGCATATGCAACAAATAAAGTGAATCCTATTAAGGACAATAAATGTTTGACACTTGGTTTACTAAGTTTAGCAAACTAATGGAATGGGTGTCTAGACTGTCTATAAAACGAGTGAACAACTCAAATTGAAAAGGGACAGTTTACCGGTAGCAGGGCTTTCCGGCCTCACTGTTTATCCTTTCCATCCTAAGATGTGTTACTATAGAATCCTTCCCAGGAGCATTGTCGCATCTCTGGTATCTCATGGTTCGGGAGCGTAATCGCATCTTCGAATAAAGTATCTCAGAAAACTCAGATTGGTGTTTATAGAAGTTAATTTATATTGAAATTCAAACAATATCATAGCGGTAAACAAGCGAATATATACAACATCAATATAACAAACAAAATAAAATTAATAACAGTCATATACAAGCCAATAGTTACAAGCTCGAATTCTAGTTAGTCCCCAGCGGAGTCGCCAGATATGTCACACCCCTTTTTCGCGCGGCGGCGTAAGGGTTTTTCCAATTTAAGTGACGTAATTAATTAGGGTATTATTTTAGTTTTTTCAGAGTCGCCACTTGGAATTGAGTTACGGTGTTCCAAGTCAACTTTTTTTAATCCCTAATCAAAAGGAAATGACTCTTTGTATGGTCTGCGAACGAGTTCGGGTAGGGAATTCTGTTGACCGAGGGGAAGGTATTAGGAATCCCTCGAGTCCCGTGGTTCTAGCACGGTCGTTTTATGGACATTTATGACTTAAACTAATTTTTTGAAAATTCTAAGGTAAAATAAATGTATTTACCTCATTCTTTATATTATTTTAAATATATTAAAAACTACCTTATTTTATTAATCCATGCCCTTTAATTAAAATACATATACGCATATAAATTAAATCAAACAAAACAGAGTAAAAATAAGATATTCTTTATTTTTACTTTTTCGTTTGTTACTATTTTATTTTTTTACGCTCTTTTTTTTTTCTTTTACCTTCTCATCATTTATTATTATTATTATTATTATTATTTTATTGTTATTATTATTTGTATACTTTCAAGGTTTTATTTATATTTTTTTTATTCAACTAATTTTTTTTTTTTGGACAAAGAAACTAAAAAAAAATATAAAAATAAATGAATTCTTTCCTCTTCAATTGCATGTTTTTTTTAAAATTCTTTTTAAACTTCTTTTTCTATTATTTATTTTTTCTGTTTCCTCTATTCCCCCTTTTTATTATATTCTTTCTCACATTTTATTTTTTAACTTTTTCTTTTTTTTCTTTTTATTATTATTGTTATTATATTATTTTATTTTATTTTTTCCATTTTTATTCGATTTTTTTACGTCACTAACATTAGACGAAAATTCTACTAACTAAAATTAACATATTTACATAATAGCTTACACATGTTATCATTATAAACTAAATATTAAAAATTTAAATGACTTGGACAATAATTTTACTTAAATATAAAATAAACTACGAGTTATTTAAATATAAAATGAATCATGGTTTGTTATAATAATTTCACACTGAATATAACTATACAAAGGATCTAAACACAAAGTTGATATGAAATATTTGAACAAACTTCATATAAAACGTAATAGTTTAACCACATAGTGAAATTTGACAACTTCAATATATTGCAATCAATGCTTGTATAACATGACATTAAATTATTTAAATAAAATAAAATAAATGGTACCTCTTGCGAAAATTCCACAAAAGAAAAACAATTTGAATAAGGAACCGCGAAAGTAAACCTTAACTTCAACTTTTTTGTTTGTGAATCAAAGCAAAATATGTGAATATATTTACTGATTTTTGTTTGTGGGTGAGTCTCTTCCTTTTTGTGTGTATTTTTCTTTTTCTCTTTTTTTTTTTTCGTGCTGTCTTTTTTTTTATACCTTTGTCTCTTCCTTTCTGATGTTTTTCTTTTAAGTTGGAAATAATAATAATAATATAGTAGTAGTAGTGTGTGTCGTGTGGTGTAAATGGGTAAAGTGTGGGGGTAATGGGTAAAGTGGGGGTAGTGGGATTTTTTTACTTTTTTTTTAATATTTTTTTATATTAAATATATATAAAATGATAACCATATAATTATTAATTGTTTTGAGTAAATAAATAAATAAAAGCTAAATGGATAATAATAAATATAAATATATATATATGTATATATATATATATATATATATTTAACAATCAAAATAAACTTTTCTAATAAAAATTATGTTTATGTTGTTTATTTTTATATCTTTTAAATAAACTTAATGAAAATAATAAAAAGTCAAAATATATTTAATTTAGATTGATAAAATTATTTATGCTCTAAATATTGGTGTTAAACTTAAATTCGGTAAAAAATTACGTGTCTACAACGAGTACAATCAAATTCACATTGATACTCATAGTAACCTTCTAAACGCCCAAAGCTCTAAAAGAGATAATCTAACTCAACATGTCCGCCGTCCACACATCTCAATGACCGAAATATGTGCAGATACATGAGGCTCAAGAAATCACCTGTATAAATAGATGA
This sequence comes from Solanum peruvianum, assembly GCA_027705065.1. Taxonomy (NCBI): domain Eukaryota; kingdom Viridiplantae; phylum Streptophyta; class Magnoliopsida; order Solanales; family Solanaceae; genus Solanum; species Solanum peruvianum. Next base: position 47,875,929 of record JAKWJD010001766.1, on the reverse strand, counting down.
TGGGATCACCGGCAGCCTCCTGCTAATCATTAGTTTGGTAGTTTGGTAAGACTACTGAACTATTCTAGTGTAGGGATGATCTCAAAATCCAGGAATTTGAAAGTTACGGTATTTGGTTTTTAAAACCCCACTAGCTGAGTGACAAAGACCTTATCACATTGTGTTCCTAGAAGTCACATCCCGAGCTACCCCCGAGATACGGTCACGGAACCTAGGACCACAAGTGATCCCAAGCTAACTCTGCTGGCATGATCATGAGCATACTTAAGATAATAAACTATTGCAGAAGCTAAATCATACTTAAAATGAAAAGATGGGGAATACCCATATTCTATAACTGAGATATTTTAAAATAATGAGTTTAATACAAAAGAAATATTAACTCAATACTAAGCTGAATCTAGCTATGTATGAAAATAACCTCTAAACTAGAATAGAAAATACTGGGGAAAGCCCCAACTAAAAATCTAGCAAAAACTGAAACTAAATGACTAAAGACTGAAATGAAACTCATGACTTTTGTCCTTGGAGAATGAGGACTCACCACTAAATCTGCTGAACTGGAGATCGGGAATTCAATCTATGCGTGATCTGCATGCTGAAAAATCTGAACATACATCACGAGAAGATGTAGCGCACGTATGCGTTAGTACTTGAAAGGTACTGAGCATGTAGTATAGAGTAAAGCTGAAATAAAACATAATTGAACAAGCACAAAAACAAGTATAATAATCTGAACGTGATGTGCTGATTTCTGAGCTACCTTGATTTAATGACTAATAACATGCTGAAACTGAATACTGAATATACTGATAAATGGTCAATGCAAAGAGTCTGAATGAACTGTGGGAGCTACTAATAACCGATAATAAAACCACATGAGCTAAATGTGGAGTATGATGTATACGCCCCATTGAGAAGACCCAATATACCCTGTCAAAGGTATAAAGGCATGCTGACGTAATCACTAATCTGATTGCCCACAGAGGGGACTTACAACATACTTGGCTAGTAGTTCTGGGACTATTGGGTACGCTAAACCCTAGTCCAACTCGGTATTATGCTACTCCTAATGAATTCTGTAAATTAAATGATTATATCTGAATTTCTGTAAATACTGGATAGCTTGAAACTAAACATGCAAACTGAGAATTCAACAATTAATCTGGTAATTATGCATTTATAACTGAGGCATGGATATCTGAAGTGTCTGAAATATATGACCGAGCATGTGTAATTCAAGAACTAAATAAATACAAAGCTAGGGTTCTGAAATTCATGTGATAATCTGAGCAATAACATGATAATCTGATTTGGAACATATATTTAATAAATGCATGAAGTTATATGAAAGTTCTAGAAACCCTAGGTTTAATCATGATAAGAGAATCAAGAACTGACTGAAACTAAGGACCCAATGGGTGAAAGGAACCCACTAGTGAAATCCCACATACCGGGTGATGAAATCCATGAAAAAATACTTAAGTTCCGGGGCTGGAACTGCTGGAGCTTGTGGCGTTCTTGAACTAGGGTTCTTGAGCTTTTTTCTCCTCTCTTGCTTCTAATTTTCTAATTTTTGATTAAATGATTTGACTTGGATATGTTTTAATTATATTTCTAGTCTTAAACTGACTAAAATCTAGTGATTTAGGGTCAAAACGATGTAAAGTAGGGTTTAAACGGTGTGGAAAAGGTCAAAAAGACCCCTGGGAAGGTTTCTATCGGGCCTCACGATGGCTAGGACTGATGGTCTGTCGTGCGCCCAACGCCCCGTCGTTGGGTCCGTTGTGAGGTCATGTTCGGTAGGCCTTTACTAAAATGGGCATAACTTTTTACTCGGAGGTCTGATTTTTAGCAAGGTCGGTGTCTATGGGAGACCTAATTCATTTTGTGCTAAGAGTTATGATCATTTTAAGTTTACCCAATTGCATTTCCCCTTAACTGGCTGCAAATCTTTCCCCTACGGTAAGACCTACAGACCGTAGGTCCACATACGAACCATGCTGGTCATCTATAGCTCTTGACATAGAGTGGTTGAAGGGAGTTTTGATCAACTGTCACGGACTACGAACCGTCGTTTTACCTACGGACTGTAAGTCCATCCGTCGTCCAAGACTTAACCAATTTTTCTAGGCTGAAATTTTTGGGAGTTTCTTATCCCATCGACGGTTGTGCAGGACGGACCGTGGTTCAGGCTACGGTCCGTCGATGCCACCGTTTGTAGTACCTACAGATTTTTCTGAAAAACTAATTTTTTGGTCTGTTTTGGCTACGGGTGTTACACTAGAAGTGACAATAATGCTCCTAAGTGTCCTTGAATCTCAATGTCGTGTATCCTTAGGATATTTTGCCAACAATTCTGTATAATGTGTGGTGTTGAAATGACCATTTGGATATCTGATATGTCTTGGTTGAGGTTCATCTGAAAAAAGGGTAAAGGGTGTAATGAGTTTCTTTGCTCCATATTCATTAAGTGTTTAAGTTTGGATAATTTATATCAATTTCACACAAAATTTATGTCGTAAAGATTTAGATAATAAACTCATTGACATTTGGGTGATTTCCTAAAAGCAACCACAATACCGTATACTGTTTTACCTAAGGCTATGCAACATGAATTATTCTAAGAGTAAGATTATTTTTCTAGATGACTGAGAGTGGGACTGAGTAATTGTGAGAAGGTGCATTATCTTAATTGCACCAACTCTAAAACTAAGGAATCCAAAGAGAGTTTCGGAAAAGTGCAGGAACACCCCTTGTGTGTACAATGTGTGCGTGTACGTATTGGACCGATAGAATGTGAAAATAACAATATAGGGAAAGCAGTAACAAGTAGTGTTTTAAAACAAATAAGGAACACAAGTTTGGATTTCACTTGCGTCCTTTTAGTCAAAACAATATATCAATTTGGAAAAGCAAACAAATAAAAATAAACAAGTAATCAACAGTATAATTCCTAAATTAAGTTTTCTAAGGTTAAAACCTAAGTAAGTCCCCATCATAGTCGCCAAGACGTCACACCCTTTTTCGAACCGATCGAAACAGTTCACAATATAATATGGCTGACACTCTGATTTTTAAAAAAATTGTTTGTTTTAGAGTCGCCACCTAAATTTTAAGGAAAATAGGCGAAAACCATTTAAAATATGTAAATATAATATTTGTTTTGATTTGCGAAATCCATGAGATTTTGAGTAAGGGGTTTTGGTTACTCGAAGGAAAGGTGTTAAGCATCCCTCAAAGCCTATCTGAAGATAGTCCTTAAACTCAATTTAGGAAAATATAATTAGGAAAACTTTTTAATTTATTTGATTTAAAACCAATGGTAAGTAAATTTTTATTAGTTTTTAAGAAAAAAAGTAAAACATAAGGTACGATATACATATGTCCTTAAAATAAAATTAATATTGGTGTGTTTATCATACTGTTAAAATAAATAAATGTACTAAAAATGTAAGTTTAGGATTTATAAATTTTAATATTTTTTTGTAATATTGATAATATATATAATAATAGGCAGAAGTCATCGGTGACCCCCTAAATTTGGCAGCAATTTTCACCTAGACACTTCAATCAGATGATGATGTTCATTTTAGACACCTCAGATAGGATTTCGATATGTCATTTTTACACTTTTTTTATATTATTAAAACTGGCTTAAGCGTGTGTATCCAAACGCCTCCTACGTGGATAAATGAATGAATGAACATGTGACATGTGGAGTATTATTTTTATTTTTTTAAAAACTCACTATTACTTTATTTTTTTTCTTCAAATTATAACCCTAGTCCTTAGCCTCCACATCTCCAGCTTCTTCTTCGATGCATCTTGTTATGTTCTTTCTCTTTGTTCTTCTTCCGATCCATTAAAATTTTTCTTCAGCCCTCACGTGTTCTTCTTGTGTTGTAAAAAATTCTGATTTCTTGTGTTACATTTCTTGATTCCTATTTTTTAAACTTTTTTTAAGAATAAATAATCAAAATTTCATCTTAATACAAAAATAACAATATTATACAAATGGTGAAAATGCAGATGGAGGAAAAGTTTGTGGATTTTGTAATGAATGCTATGGGAAAATGTTGGGCATTCAATTATTTAAATGTTGAAGATGCAGAATGTATAACAGCTTGTTCCTCCGATTTTAATTGTTACAGACACAAAAAATTAGGATAATTTTCAGTAAGAAAATTGAAAATCAAGAGAACTTCTCATCATTATTGGTGGCGGAAGTTTCTTAGTTGTAGTAGCAGACAATATTAATGTAGAAAAGGTTAAACTTTATGTGATTTGATTTTAAAAAGAAAAAGAGTCACAAATTCTTACAGAATGATGATGAATTGACGATCTTAATTTGTTTTGGTGATGTTGCTAAATAAATTGACTCTTTTATTGAAGAAATTGGATTTTAATATAATCTACAAAGTTAAGCAGATTTTTTTTTGAAAAATTGTGTGGTGATTTTGGTTGATGGAAGGTAGAGAAGCTACAGGAAGAGAAAGTGAGGAAGAAGAAGAGAGCAAAAATATTTTTGAACAAAAAAAAGTGTTTCACGCGCATTAAATTCGTAACACACATGCTACGCTGAGTCAGCAAAAAATGTCAAAGTAACACAGCTTAACTCTACATAAGGTGTCTAAAATGAATATCGCCTAGTTGAGGTGCCTAAGTGAAAGTTCGTATCAAGTTTAAGGGGCCACCAATGGGTTAGGCCTTTATTTTATTACGTGTGTATATTACATGTTTATATTACTTGTGTTGTGCATTTCGAAGGGTGTCTACACCCATAGACAACCTACTTAAGGGATCAACAACCACATTAGCCTTACCTGGTTGGTAAAGAATGCTCATGTTATAATTATTGAGCAATTCTTACCAACCTTTTTTGTTTGAGATTAAGCTCTCTCTCAGTGAACACATATTATAGGCTCTTGTGATTAGTGAAGACATCAACATGAACACCATACAAATAGCAATGTCATATATTCAAGGCGAAAACTAGAGCATTCAACTCTGAGTCATGTGTTGGGTAATTCTTCTCATGAACTTTCAACTGTCAGGAGTTATAAGCTATAAATGCATTAACACACAACCCAAACCTACTCTAGATGAATCACGATACACCACAAAACCATGAGTACCCCTAGTAAAGTCAAAACTCAGATAGTAGTCAACCTCTTCTTCAACTTCAGAAAGCTTTTCTCACAAGCTTCAGACAAATTAATCTTCACTGTTTTCTGAGTCAACTATGTCAAAGGAAGCGAAATAGACTATAAACCTTCTACATATCTCCTATAATAGCCAACCAAACCCAAGAAAATCATAATATCAGTTGGAGATATGGGTCTAGGCCAATTATGCATTGCCTCAATTTTCTGGGTATCCACTCTAATACCATCACCAGAAACTATGTGACCCAAGAAGGCCACATACTGAAGCCAAAATTCACACTTATAGAACTTGGCATACAACTATCTATCCTTCAAGGTCTGGAGGACTATCATAGATGACTAGCATGATCTTCTTCATTCATTCAATAGATTAGTATGTCATCAATGAATATGATAACAAATATATATAAAGAAGATTTGAAGACTCTATTCATAAGGTCCATGAATGTCGCTGGTGCATTGGTCAACCCAAAGGACATGACCAAAAACTCATACTGCCTATATCTTATTCTAAAAGATGTCTTTGGAATGTCACATTCCCTAACTTTCAACTAATGGTAGCTTCATATGAGGTCAATCTTGGAAAAACAAGAAGCACCCTGAAGCTGATCGAAAATATCATCAATGCTTAGAGGATGATATTTATTCTTGATGGTAACCTTGTTCAATTGATGGTAATCTATACACATCCCAAGGGAACCATCTTTCTTTCTCATAAACAAGACTGAGCGCCCTAAGGTAAGACACTTGGTCGAATGAAATCCTTATCAAGCAGATGTTTTAACTGGTCTTTCAACTCTACTGGTTCCATCCTATATGGTGGGATACATAGGATGAGTATCTTGAAGAAGATCTATACCGAAGTCTATATCTCTCAAGAGGGATTCCGAAAGATCATATGGAAAGACTTCTGGGAACTCTTCTACTATTGGAACTTATTGAATAAGAGGTATCTGAAAACTAGAGTCATTAACTCGGACTAAATGATAGACACACCCCTTAGAAACTAGCTTCTTTTCCTTAAGGTACGAAATCAAACGACCAGTAGGCAGTTCTGAACTGCTTTTTCAATCTAAGATTGGATCATTTTGAGACTGAAACTTGAATACTCGAGTTCTACAATCACCTAAGGCATAAGAGGCATGAAGTTAGTCCATACCAAGAGTAACATCATAATCTATGATATCTAACTCAATTAAATCAACCACGATACTCTTGTGATTGATGGAATGGGACTATCATGATAGACTCTCTCTGTCTTCTAGAATGGACTCACCAACAAGTGTAGAAACATTAAATGGTTTACTAAGTTGCTCAGGAATAATATTTAAGTTCATGGCAATATATGGAGTTACAAAAGATAAACTCGATCCTGGGTCTAGCAATGCATAAACAGTAATGTCAAAGACTTGAATCATACCAGTGACAACATCTGGAGAATTCTCATGCTCTTGGCAATTGTTGAGAGCATACAAGTGGTTTATTGCCCCGCCAGTACTGGAAGTAGCTCCCCTAGGTGCAGCCCTATCCGGTGGAGCAACTAATGAAGACTGGGCTATATTGACCCCACTATCATCTCCCTGCTTTTATTTGGAGACTCTCTCATGAAATGCCCGGTCTGACCGTACTTGAATCAACCAGTGGAGACCTTATGACAAACACCAAAGTGATTTCTACCACACTTGGTACAGGCAGGAGACTTACTACCCCCTTGAGCCACACTACCCGATGAATTTGTAGGTTTAACTCTGGAATTCTGACTATAGTACTCACCCTTGTTCTTAGGCACAGGTTCACTAGAAAATGATAGAGCAGGACCCTTCTGATTCCGTTCGAAGGATGACCGGTTGGCTTTACACTTCTGCTTTCCGGACTCATTCCCTAAAATAGCTCTATTTTTATTGAACTTTTCTTTGTTCCTTAATTTTTCCTTCTATACCCTGATTCACATATATATCAACCTCAAAATGTCCCTGTCCTAATAAACATTGCTGCCCAACCCTCTTTGCTTGAAGAACGACCAAATTCAGCAACAAACAAACTCATCTTAATCCTTATGTCCTTAACCATTTCCGGGGAACAACGAGATAATTAGGTGAAATCAACCCATACTCATGCACCCTAAGAGAATTCTTCTTAGTGTGAGGAACTCACATACCTTGGCCTCTTTCAGTTCTCGAGCAAAGAAATGCCCCTAGAAGGCCTCCTTAAAACAAGCCTAACTCACAAGTGGTGGTGCATTTTCATCTCTATCTTCTTTCCAATGATCAAACTAAGTTATAGCAATACCCTTGAGTTGATAAGCAGCTATCTAAACTCTCCTAATGTTAGCAACATGCATCACCTCAAACACCTTTTTTCAGATCCTGAGTGAAGTTCTCTAGATCCTCAGTAGTGCTCGAACCAGTGAAGCTTGGGGATTCATCCGCAAGAATTCCTGAATCGTAAAAGTGTCAACCCCTTCTTGTCGAGCTCCTCTTTGTTGACCAACCTGATAAGTCAGAACTTGATACAGCATCCTATAGTCTCACAAAATTCACCGTTGGTAACTTCCCATTGAGGTTGCACTTCTGGTGCATTAGGAAACTCTTGTTCTTGAGGTTCAACATTCCTCCTAGCTAGACGACCTCTTGGTGCTATTCGTGGAGGCATGGTTATATGAGAACACGCACAAGCACAAATTAGAGATAAACTCTAATGCACGAAAGGAATATGAAAGAAGTGAAAAATTTCCTTAATGTTGGAGCCTCTTAATAATATATATGGCGCACTTCACACTGATAAATAGGAGTCTACAAACACGACTTCATAGACTCCCTAGTACTCTTGAACTTTTGATCTGATATTAAGTATTTCAGGCCCCGAGCCTACACCTTAGATGTGGCCGACACTTTAAGGCCATTGGTAGCCTCGAGCGGACCCTTGGCCTAGGTTACTTAACTCACCAGAAGAAAACGATCAATAAATAAAATGATCAAACTTAATTGAACTGATAAAGCATACTAACTGAGAACGTTGTAAAGGTTTAAAACATTCATCTGGCTAAAAGTGGCAACCCAAGTCTTAGCAAATCAAAATAAATGGAAAGACTAAAGGACTATCAACACGCAGTAGCCGAGAAATTGGAAAAACAAGGACGCATGATTTTGACATCATAATCTTTTTGTATTTCATTTTTTCACCTCTGACTGTAACGACCTGTTTAGTCGTTTCGAGCAGCAGAATTGTTTTGATAAAATTTGACTGGGTCGACGGATCACGCGACGGACCGTCATGGTCACGACGGACCGTGACGGACACCGTCGTCCCACACTTGTATAACTCCGAAATTTGGGTACGGGGATCAACTCTCTGAACTTCGCGACGGAACTGCAGCACGGACCCTCGTAGCCACGACGGACCGTCATAGACCTTTCTACTGAAATTGAGTCTCTGAACTCTGTGATGACCCTACAGGACGGACCGTCGCAGGCATGACGGGCCATCACGAGCGGCGTAGTTCCACCTGGGTCGAATTTTTGCTAATGTTTTTAAGGGGCGTTTTGGACTATTCCTGATTACAATTATAAAGTTAGTGGGTTAAGTTTAATAATGAAATTACTTGGGGGTTTAAGGATATAACCTTGAAATAAATAGTGGCTTACTTTTATCATCTTTTATACTTAATTATATGATAATTAGGGTAAAAGAAAAAGAGTTTGAATAAGGAAAAATAGAAAGAACAGAGAGGAGAGGGGAGAACGAACGAGAGAAAGAGAACGAAGAGGAAAGCAAAGGCATTGAGAAGTAGCTTGCTTGATCACGATTCTTCGGTGGAGGTCGGTTATGGTTTATGCTATTTCATAGTAAACTCTAAATAGCGATTGATATGTATTGGGTGGTATTGTAAAGTCTTCTATATGCTTAATTGTGTTGTGGCATGTTGTGATTATGTAAATGGTGATGGATTATAATGATGATACTGTGGAATCTTAAAAACCTTATATCCACTCTATTAATGATGATACCTTGACATAAAGGAAGGTTGATGAACTTGAAAAATAATGAGATTAGGGGATCGGGTGTCACGAACCGACACGTAGAATTAGGGGATCGGGTGTCACGAACCGACACGTAGAATTAGGGGATCGGGTGTCACGAACCGACACGTAGAATTAGGGGATCGGGTGTCACGAACCGACACGTAGAATTAGGGGATCGGGTGTCACGAACCGACACGTAGAATTAGGGAATCGGGTGCCACGAACCGACACGTAGAATTAGGGGATCGGGTGTCACGAACCGACACGTAGAATTAGGGGATCGGGTGTCACGAACTGACACGTAGAATTAGGGGATCGGGTGTCACGAACTGACACGTAGTAGTAGGGGATCGGAGTGTCACGTACCGACACTAGGAGAAAAAAGAGAATGAATCTTGAATTATGTTAATATACTCAATTTAAAGAAACCTATTTCCCAAATGAGTATGATGTGGAGGCTTGAGTCCTCATAGATGTGCCTGGGTTGTTGCCAATGGTTATGGTACTTGTTGTTGTCACCTGTTGAGTATAGTAGTCGATTTTATGTTACTATCTGATATATATTGCTTTCTAATTTGAGTTGGCCGATGATACCTATTCAGTACGTGTTCCTTGTACTGACCCCTACTTGTATTCTTTTTCTTTGTTATTTGTGGAGTGCAGCAAACGTGCCATCAACTTCGACTCGTCCGCAACTCTAGCCAGTCTTCAGCATATCAGATTTCAGGGTGAGCTATTATTCCTAGCTCAGACTGGATTCTCTCTCATTCGTGTCTTGATGTCCTTGAATTTCGGACATGGACCATCTGTTTACTTATTTTAGCTTCTTAGATACTCTTAGATTTAGAAATTTGAGGATAGATGTTCTTGTGGTGATGACTTCCAGATTTTGGGAATAATAAGTATTAAATTTTAGAAGTTATTTATTGGTTATATTAATGAGTTTTAAGTCTTCCGCATTGTATTTTGTTCATTACGGTTGAATTATTGGTAAATGATTTGGGGTTTAGATTGGTTGGTTCGCTCACATAGGAGGATAAATGTGGGTGCCACTCACGGCTCGTTTTGGGTCGTGACAAACTTGGTATCAGAGCATTAGGTTCGTTGGTCTCATCACACAAGAACGAGTCTACTAGAGTCTTAAGGAATTGTAGGGGGACGCCTTTACTTTTCTTTGAGAGACTATAGGACTTTAGGAAAATTCCATTCTTTCTTTTTTTCGTGCTATTACTTGGATCCAATTGGTATATAGGTGATACAAATTGGTATCTCACATCCTCACTCGATTTCGCAGATGGTTAGAACTAGAGCAACAACTGTGCCAACACCAACACCGGCAAGACTGGATGCGTCTGAGCCAGCCACTGGGGCTATAGCTCGTAGAGGAGCAGTGGCAAGAGGCTGTGGTAGAGGTCATGGGAGGAAGTCCTCTAGAGGTAGAGGAGAAACACCTGGTCCAGCTAGTACTAGGGCGGTGACTCCTCCACCGACTGATGAGGTAGTAAGAGAGGGTGAGGAAGGGGAAAATGAGCAAGTACAAGATGAGGAATTACCACCCCAACCTACCCCAGAGATGATTAACCAGGTTCTTGCTTATCTTAGCGGGTTATCTGATCAGGGACAGGCACCTTCAGTGTTTTCTGCACCAGCACCTCAGGTTCCGGGGGTACAACATGCAGCTGTTGTGGCTCCCCGCATGGATGACTCATTGGAAATAGGCACGTTTCCTCGATTGACTACAGGGCCTATAATGACGAGTGATCAGCATGAACTTTTCACTAAATTCTTGAAGTTGAAACCTCCAGTCTTCAAGGGTGCTGAATCTGAGGATGCTTATGATTTTCTGGTTGATTGTCATGAGTTGCTACATAAGATGGGCATAGTAGAACGATTTGGCGTTGAGTTTGTGACCTATCATTTTCAAGGGAACGCCAAAATGTGGTGGCGGTCATATGTTGAGTGTCAACCAGCACAGGCACCGCCTATGACTTTGGAATCATTCTCTAACTTATTTATGGAGAAGTATATACCCCGGACTTTGAGGGATAGGAGGAGAGATGAGTTCCTGAGCCTGGAGCAAGGCAGGATGTCGGTCACTGCTTATGAGGCTAAGTTTCGTGCACTATCCAGGTATGCCACCCAGCTTTGCTTCACTCCACAAGAGCGGATTCGCCGTTTTGTAAAGGGATTGAGGTCAGATTTGCAGATTCCAGCCTTACAGGTAGCTGCTGCAGCGAAATCCTTTCAAGAAGTGGTTGATTTTGTGATAGAGGTGAAAGGGGTGAAGCCGGACGACTTCACCCTGGCGTCAACATCTAAGAGGTTCTGTAAGGGAGGTGAGTTTAATGGTTCTTACTCCAGAGGGCAGAGTTCGGGAGGTTACCCAGCCCGACCTATTCAGTCTTCACTGCAGGCTGTAGCTGGGGGTCCATCACAGACCAGTCAACATTCCTCTAAGTTTGGAGGTTATCCCCAGACTTCGTCATTCTCATAGAGACCTATTCTTTAACCCAGAGAGTGTTATGGATGTGGGGAGACTGGACATATTAGGAGATATTGTCCAAAACAGAGTTATAGACCCCCAATAGTCAGAGGTAGAGGTGGTCATGGAAGAGGCCGCTATTCTGGAGGACGGGGTGGCCATGGTAATGGAGGTCACCAAATCAACCAGGGTGGCGGGCAAACTGGAAATACTGCAGCGCAACATGGTAGGGGCAACGGGGAGACAGGTGATAGGGCCCATTGTTATGCTTTCCCTGGGAGGTCTGAAGCGGAGACATCTGATGCAGTTATCACAGGTAATCTTTTTGTTTGTGATTGCATGGCTTCTGTATTATTTTATCCTGGATCCACATTTTCATATGTATCTTCCTCGTTTGCTATTGGTCTTGATTTACATTGTGATTTGCTTGACATGCCCATTCGTGTCTCTAATCCTATGGGTGAGTCTGTGCTAGTGGAGAAGGTGTATAGGTCTTGTCTTGTGACTTTTGTGGGAACAATACTCATGTAGACTTGATTATTCTAGAGATGGTTGATTTCGATGTAATTCTGGGTATGACTTGGCTTTCTCCAAATTTTGCAATCTTAGATTGTAATGCTAAAACTGTGACATTGGCCAAGCCTGGGACAGATCCGCTAGTGTGGGAGGATAACTATACTTCCACCCCAGTTCGTATAATCTCCTTCCTTCGTGCTAAGAGAATGGTTAGTAAGGGTTGTTTAGCTTTCTTGGCACATCTCAGGGATGATACTTCCCAAGTACCTTCGATTGAGTCTGTTTCGATAGTCCGTGAGTTTCTGGATGTGTTCCCTGCAGACCTTCCTGGTATGCCACCGGATAGGGACATTGTTTTGTGTATTGATATAGAGCCGGGTACTCGCCCCATTTCCATACCCCCTTATAGAATGGCTCCAGCAGAGTTAAGGGAGTTAAAGGCCCAACTTCAGGAGTTGTTAGGTAAAGGCTTTATTAGACCAAGTGCATCCCCTTGGGGTGCTCCTGTTTTATTTGTGAAGAAGAAGGACGGGAGTTTTCGGATGTGCATAGACTACAGGCAACTAAATAAAGTAACTGTTAAAAACAAGTATCCTCTTCCTCGCATTGATGATTTGTTCGATCATTATAAGGTGCTTGTACCTTCTCAAAAATCGATTTGAGGTCTGGTTATCATCAATTGAAAATACGGGCAGCAGATGTGCCAAAGATTGCTTTTCGAACCAGATATGGGCATTATGAATTCTTAGTAATGTCTTTTGGACTAACGAATGCCCCTGCTGCGTTCATGAGCCTGATGAACGGGATTTTTAAGCCATATCTGGATCTCTTTGTCATTGTGTTTATTGATGATATACTGGTATACTCAAAGAGCAGGAAAGAACATGAGGAGCACTTGAGAATTGTGTTGGAAGTGTTGAGGGAGAAAAGGCTTTATGCCAAATTCTCCAAGTTTGAGTTTTGGCTAGATTCAGTGTCCTTCTTGGGGCACGTGGTTTCTAAGGATGGGGTGATGGTGGATCCTTCTAAGATCGAAGCAGTGAAGAGTTGGGTAAGACCTACCAATGTTACAGAGGTAAGGAGCTTTGTTGGTTTAGCTAGCTACTACCGCCGATTTGTCAAGGGATTTTCTTCTGTTGCCTCCCAACTGACAAATTTGACTAAGCAGAATGTTCCATTTGTATGGTCGGATGAATGTGAAGAAATCTTCCAGAACCTCAAGACCTTGTTGACTACTGCACTAATTCTTACCTTGCCAGTGGAAGGCAAGAATTTCATCGTTTACTGTGATGCATCTTATTCTGGGTTGGGTGCAGTGCTAATGTAAGAGAGTGATGTGATTACTTATGCCTCAAGGCAATTAAAAGTGCATGAACGTAACTATCCGACCCATGATTTGGAGTTGGCTGCAGTGGTATTTGCATTAAAGCAATGGAGACACTATCTATATGGGGTTAAGTGTGAAGTCTATACAGATCATCGTAGTTTACAGTATGTCTTTACTCAGAAAGATTTGAATTTGAGATAGAGGAGATGGATGGAAATACTGAAGGACTATGATGTTACTATATTGTATCACCCAGGAAAAACTAATGTGGTGGAAGATGCTTTAAGTAGAAAAACAGGAAGCATGGGATGCCCATTGGCTAGAGAGGTCCAGACTTTGGCTAACGACTTTATGAGGTTGGAAGTACTAGAGAAAGGAGGATTTTTAGCCTGTGTGGAGGCAAGATCTTCGTTTCTTGACAAGATTAAGGGAAAACAGTTTGATGATGAGAAGTTGAGCCGAATTCGGGATATAGTGTTGCGAGGAGAGGCTAAAAAGGCAATAATTGATGGGGAAGGCGTTTTGAGATTTAATGGAAGGGTATGTGTGCCCCGTGTTGATGATTTGATCCACACTATTCTTACAGAGGCTCATAGTTCAGGATATTCTATACATCCTGGTGCAACCAAGATGTATCGTGACCTAAGGCAACATTTTTGGTGGAGTAGGATGAAGCGTGACATTGCTGATTTTGTTGCCCAATGTCCGAATTGTCAGCAAGTAAGGTATGAACACCAGAGGCCCGGAGGAACACTTCAGAGAATGCCCATTCCTGAATGGAAGTGAGAAAGAATTGCAATGGATTTTGTGGTTGGTCTTCCCAAGACATTGGGTAAGTTTGATTCTATTTGGGTAATTGTTGACAGATTAACTAAGTCTGCTCACTTCATTCCGGTTAAGGTGACTTACAATGCAGAGAAGTTAGCCAAACTCTATATCTCAGAAGTTGTTCGATTGTATGGAGTTCCACTTTCCATCATATCAGATAGAGGTACGCAATTTACTTCTAAATTTTGGAGAACATTGCATGCGGAATTAGGTACTAGGTTGGATCTTAGTACTGCATTTCACCCTCAGACAGATGGTCAGTCTGAGCGAACGATTCAGGTTTTGGAGGATATGCTTCGTGCATGTGTGATAGAATTTGGCGGTCATTGGGATAACTTCTTACCCTTAGCAGAGTTCTCATACAATAATAGCTATCACTCAAGTATTGATATGGCCCCATTCGAAGCATTGTATGGGAGGAGATGTAGGTCTCCCATGGTTGGTTTGATGCATTCGAGGTGAAACCATGGGGTACTGATCTTCTGAGGGAATCACTAGAGAAAGTGAAATTCATTCAAGAAAAGATGTTAGCGGCGCAAAGTAGGCAGAAGGAATATGCAGATCGAAAGGTTAGAGACTTGGAGTTCATGGAGGGTGAACGAGTCTTGCTGAAGGTTTCGCCCATGAAAAGGGTGATGTGGTTTGGTAAATGAGGAAATATTAGTCCGAGGTATATTGGTCCATTTGAAGTGCTGAAGCGCATGGGGGAGGTGGCTTATGAATTGGCATTTCCTCCAGGACTCTCAGGAGTGCACCCGGTATTTCATGTGTCTATGCTGAAAAGATATCATGGGGATGGAAACTACATAATTTGTTGGGATTCAGTTCTTCTTGATGAAAATTTGTCTTATGAGGAGGAGCCTGTTTCTATTCTAGATAGAGAAATCCGTAAGTTGAGATCAAGGGAGATTGCATCCATCAAGGTTCAATGGAAGAATCGGCCCGTTGAAGAGTCCACTTGGGAGAAGGAGGCTGATATGCAGGAAAGATACCCACACCTTTTTACAGATTCAGGTACTCTTTCTCGCCCTTATTTTCCTTCTTATGATCGTTCGAGGACGAACGATGGGTAAATTGGTATCTATTGTAACGACATGTTTAGTTGTTTCGAGCAGCAGAATTGTTTTGATAAAAACTGACTGGGTCGACGGATCACGCGACGGACCGTCATGGTCACGACGGACCGTGACGGACACCGTTGTCCTACACTTGTATAATTCTCCTACTGCTCTCCTCATTACCCTCGACGACAGATAGGACGAACTGTCATAGTCACGACGGTCTGTCGAGAGTCTTCGTGCCAAAACACTTAACCTCTGAAATTTTGGTACGAGGATCAACTCTCTGAACTTCACGACGGAACTGCAGCATGGACCGTCGTAGCCACGACGGACCGTCACAGACCTTTCTATTGAAATTGAGTCTCTGAACACTGTGATAACCCTGCAGGACGGACCGTCACAGGCACGACGGGCCGTCACGAGCGGCGTAATTCCACCTGGGTCGGATTTCTGCTAAAGTTTTTAAGGGGCGTTTTGGACTATTCCTGATTACAATTATAAAGTTAGTGGGTTAAGTTTAATAATGTAATTACTTGGGGGTTAAAGGAGATAACCTTGAAATAAATAGTGGGTTACTTTTATCATCTTTTATACTTAATTATATGATAATTAGGGTAAAGGAAAAAGAGTTTGAATAAGGAAAAATAGAAAGAACAGAGAGGAGAAGGGAGAACAAACGAGAGAAAGAGAACAAAGAGGAAAACAAAGGCATTGAGAAGTAGCTTTCTTGATCACGATTCTTCGTTGGAGGTAGGTTATGGTTTATGTTATTTCATAGTAAACTCTAAATAGCGATGGATATGTATTGGGTGGTATTGTAAAGTCTTCTATTTGCTTAATTGTGTTGTTGCATGTTGTGATTATGTAAATGGTGATGGATTATAATGATGATACTGTGGAATATTAAAAACCTTATATCCACTCTATTAATGATGATACCTAGACATAAAGGAGGGTTGATGAACTGAAAAAATAATGAGATTAGGGGATCGGGTGTCACGAACTGACACGTAGAATTAGGGGATCGGGTGTCACGAACCGACGAATAGAATTAGGGAATCGGGTGTCATGAACCGACACGTATAATTAGGGGATCGGGTGTCATGAACCGACACGTAGAATTAGGTGATCGGGTGTCACGAACCGACACGTAGAATTAGGGGATCGGGTGTCACGAACCGACACGTAGAATTAGGGGATCGGGTGTCACGAACCGACACGTAGAATTAGGGGATAGGGTGTCACGAACCGACACGTAGAATTAGAGGATCGGGTGTCACGAACCGACACGTAGTAGTAGGGGATCGGAGTGTCACGTACCGACACCAGGAGAATAAAGAGAATGAATCTTGAATTATGTTAATATACTCAATTTAAAGAAATCTATTTCCCAAATGAGTATGGTGTGGAGGCTTGAGTCCTCATAGATGTGCCTGGGTTGTGGCCAATGGTTATGGTACTTCTTGTTGTCACCTGTTGAGTATAGTAGTCGATTTTATGTTATTATCTGATATATATTGCTTTCTATTTTGAGTTGGCCCATGATACCTACTCAGTACATGTTCCTTGTACTGACCCCTACTTGTATTCTTTTTCTTTGTTATTTGTAAAGTGCAGCAAACGTGCCATCAACTTCGACTCGTCCGCAACTCTAGCCAGTCTTCAGCATATCAGATTTCAGGGTGAGCTATTATTCCTAGCTCGGACTGGATTCTCTCTCATTCGTGGCTTGATGCCCTTGAAGTTCGGACATGGACCATCTGTTTACTTATTTTAGCTTCTTAGATACTCTTAGATTTAGAAATTTGAAGATAGATGTTCTTGTGGTGATGACTTCCAGATTTTGGGAATAATAAGTATTAAATTTTAGAAGTTATTTATTGGTTATATTAATGAGTTTTAAGTCTTCCGCATTGTATTTTGTTCATTATGGTTGAATTATTGGTAAATGATTTGGGGTTTAGATTGGTTGGTTCGCTCACATAGGAGGATAAATGTGGGTGCCACTCGCGGCTCGTTTTGGGTCGTGACACTGACTATCTATCTATCAAGCCTTCTAAAATTGAGATGGATATTATGAAAAAACCCACAACATCCTAATAAAGAAAATACTGAAATAAAACAAAACAATAACAGGAGTCTTTCAGAATGCAAAGAAGTTCACCAACTGACTCTGGACTTCTCTACTGGATCAATGGGGCCCTAGATGTTGATTCTCGTTACCTATGTTTGCATCATGATACGATGCAGGCTAACAGACAGCTGTTCATTGAATGTATGATTATTCTACATGGAATGCTAAAACAACTTAAGCATGAAAAGAGTAAGAAGGAACACTTCCCTTGGATCTGCTCAACTCATGAATAACATAAATCAATATAACTAATTCATTTCAATATAAAGCAATTTAAAAGCAAGTGAAATATAAAGAAACGTTGTTTGGAAACATGTTGTATACTTGAATGTATACAAGGATACAATTAACTTTAAAATGTATGTAAAAATATAAATAAACTAATGTGTGTACGCGTGTATATATATATATATATATATATATATATATATATATATATATATATAAACTTATGTAGGAGTTTGTTTACCGAAAACTATCACTTAAAAGCTATAGTGAAGATATAGTGATCTACCTTATAGTTTCAGCGCATCCTATACTCGGCCAAAGGTATAAGACCTGAAAATCCTAATGGATCCGCTTGTCTACTATGAAAAGGGCACATCTAAAAAGTATGATCTTTCTCTACCCACGGTGGCTACATGATTTTATGGAGATGTGAGTTATCTGGACTTATGTTCGTCCCTCATTTGGTGGTCAATACTACTCTAAAAATATATTGTCTCTTATGTTATTAAAACATATTGCTTCTATGATTGTGCTTAAAAACTTAGCTCAAAGGCTGTGTTGGACTGAATTACGAAATTTGGGCAAAAAGTTTCATTCGGGCGTGTCCAAGGCTCCCCTAGCCAGGCCTCAAGTTCAGAGGCCTCATCCTGGTGAACTGCAGGCATACCACCCTAGGCCCTCTGGCGCAGATGGGGCGCGCCTGTCCTTGCCCTGCACAGGTGTCACCTGACCAATTTTCATCTTGTTTTCTTGACCTTAAATCGTTCTAATTCAGTTTCTTTTCTCAAATTCATCTTAGATCTATGTATCCAGTTCGTATATACAAGAATCTAACCCAAAAAACTCATGAAACAACACTTTCTACCTCAAGAAATTCATAAATTTCAACTCATGTACTAGAACAAAAGCAATTCAAGAACAACATTCAAGAACATTCAAAATTCAATCTTTTAGGATGAAATCACACTGACTCAAACATGCTTACATACCTTTTTAGGGATCACCACCGATGAAATCCTCAAGTTAATTTGACGAACTTGGCGAAGCCTGCCCTCTTTCTTCTTCTCTTCTCCTTTTTCCAAGCCCTATTGTGAATTCTATTTTTCCTAAACTGAATAAATTCTCGTTTTAACCCCAATTTAATACCTAAAAAGAATTAATTAAATTAGGTAAGGAAAACACATTTGTCTTTTCCAAATCCGGATTGGACTTTCCTTTATCCAATGGTCCAACTTCCGAAAGACATAACTCACTCATACGGCATCGATATCCCACAAACTTGGCGGCATTGGAAAAATTATTCTAAGATATTGTCAATCATATCTTTATCTACTCCTAACTCATCCTGAGCTAGGAGTTATGGTCATTTGAAAATGAACAAAACTCGCTTTCCTAACTTAGACAAATTTTCCTGATTTTCTTATTCTTTCCAAAGATAAGTATTTTCATACTTTAAAATATTTTCTTTTTCTTTCTAGTTGCGAGGTGTTACACCCATGCTCAATTACCTGTTAATATATCTTCTGTGTTCTTGGAACACTAGTTTTCTCTTAGCATAGAGCAAAATGATAGGTTCAATGCCACACCGAATAAAAAATAAGTACATCAGATTGTATTGATACCAATATACATATACAATTACAAAAATTAATAACTCGAGTTCTAGAAATATAATATTAGTTAGCAATAGAATTTGTCTGCCAAAATATTAAATCCTCTTATCTATAATTTTTGTGATAATATGATATAATAGCACGAAAAGGGGACATCGAAGAGTATTACTTACTTATGCAATTGTCTCTTTTCAAAACAAACCAAAAAAAAAAGTAGAACAAAGTATAAACAACTTATATCCAGTCAATTTTGTATAACCCAGAAGAAGAGAAAACTTATTATTTTTAAGCCAATACCATTGTGAGGCCACAAAACTACTAAAGCATGTTGAGAGGCATATGAAATGTAAAACCAGTTAATAAGATCCTTGAAATGTAGGCAACATATCATTTAAAAATGAGTTCTCTAAAACAATAGGGAGAGAATTTTGAAAGACATCCCAATTTTCTTCTTATACATGCCATGCATTCGAAGTACCCTTTTAAATACAATCCTTTGTTTAAACTTGCACAAAGGGTAGTGATTTTAACTATTAAGAGAAAGATTTAATGATCTCAAGGTAACTCAAAAATACAAGCACTTGTGGATTCAATACGAAAATTGTTAATTTTTTTCCTATCATCAAACAAATAAAAATGGTTGAAGTTTTTCTACTTTGAATCGCCTTAGATTTAATTCATGTTATTTTTTGGCTGGATTATTGTAGTTCCATATTTCTAGAAAAAAAAAGATCAAAAGTAAATAGAAAAATGAAATTTAAGCAAATGTTCAAATTAAAAGGTAAAAGGTAGATATCACAAAAGCCTCCAAAGATCATTTGACAAACAATATATAACTTATTAATGATTTAATATCTATTTCTTGTTGTTCTGAAGCTCTACTTTTACAAACTAGATCCCCCAATTTTAATCGCTATTAAGATTTAAGAAATAAGAGAAATAATTAGCATTATGCTTTTGGAATACGTGGGAAATATAACTTCTATCAAACCAGGCTTTTTAATTTTACTTGTGTTATTAATGTGTGAAAGGTCATTTTGCAATTGATGTGATGGTGACGGTCTCTTAAGATTGTTTAATCTGCTTAGTAGGAAGGATGTAAGAGTACTGGGTGGTTAATGAAAATGTAAGTTTTTTTCTCCCAAGATAATGTAGGGGATAAGTTATCATTAGTTGGGGTTGGGCTAGAGTCTAGGTTAGCCTTCACTAGGCTTTTAAGTTTATAAGAATAACTATTTCATGAAACATGCATTGAACGTGTGTCTGTCTCCATGGCTATCATACTATCCTCTCCGATACTATTTGTGCTAGTACACATGAGTTTTGAATCACTAGCACCATTTCATGACTTTCTATTAAGATTTTCAAAGTTGGTGATCATTCTTGGAGCCCCATTTTGACTCAAGATGATGGAATTTTTTGGAAACCTGGAAATGATGTCATTTAAATGGGGACTATTCCAGCAGATAGCTCATTCGGTAGTATAAAGGGAATCGGTGGGAAGATGGAGCTTATTTGGTTTGATTTATAATAGAATGAGCGATAAGAGGAAGAGTTTGTTGTTT
This sequence comes from Solanum peruvianum, assembly GCA_027705065.1. NCBI lineage: Eukaryota > Viridiplantae > Streptophyta > Magnoliopsida > Solanales > Solanaceae > Solanum > Solanum peruvianum. The sequence continues at coordinate 47,854,985 of JAKWJD010001766.1, read as the reverse complement.
TTTGTCAATAATGTGAACATATAGGCATTTTGATATTGCTATGTAAAGAGGTAAGTTGATGAAGTTACGAGAGAAAATTATATTAACTGTAGATACTCTACATTTTAAAAAATTGATATTGTTTGGGGTCTATAAATTTTATGGGTTGACCTATTAAATTAGTACGCGATTCATATTTTGATTGACCTTTATTTGTAGGAATACGTGTAAAATATATCGTCTACCAAACCACATTCTTTAATTTTATTTGCGTTATTCACATGTGAAAGGTCATTTTGCAATTGATGTGATGAAGATGATCCCTTAAGATAGTTTAATCATCATTGTACAATGGATGTTAGATTATTGTTAGTTGATTATTTATCATTAAAGGGAATTGTAAGTATTTCTCTCCCATAATAATGTAGGGTCCAAGTTATTATTATTTGGGGTTGGGGTAGAGTCTAGGTTTTTCTCCACTAGTTTTTTTAAGCTAAAAAGGATTATTAATTCTGGACACGTGCATTGAACATGTCGCCATCTCCACGGCTATCACTATCACCTCCGACACTATTTGTGCTAGTACAGATGAATTTTGAATTACTAGCACCGTTTCTTGATTTTCTATTGAGATATACAAAGTTAGTATCATTCTTGTAGCCCAATTACGACCCAAGATGAAGGGTTTGTATTGAAATCTTGAATGAAGTCATGTAAATGGACACTATTTCTACACATAACTCATTCACTAGTATAAAGGGAATCAGTTTGAAGATAGAGTTTGGTTGGTTTTGATTCATGATGGTTTGGGCGAGAAGATAAAGAGTTTTTTTTTTAATAGTGTGAACATAAAGGTGTTTTGATCTTACTATATAAGAAGGTAAATTTATGGTGACGAAGTTATGAGAGAAAGTAATATTAATTGTAGAGACTCTAAATTAAAAAAAATAATGTTTGAGGTCTATAAATTTTGTGAGTTGAATATTAAATTAGTAATTAATATTTAAATTTACCTTTCTACTTTAGGAATACATGGAACATATAACATCTACAAAATCAGGCTCTTTAATTAATTTGTGTTATTAACGTGTGAAAGGTCATTTTGCAGTTGATGTGATGGAGATGATCCCTTAAGATAGTTTAATCGTCTTTGTAGAAGGGATGTGAGATTACTGGGTGGTAGATTATTTAGGATTGATGAATGTAAGTCATTTTCTCCCAAAATAATGTAGGGGCCCATTTATCATTAGTTGGGGTTGGGGTAGACATTAGGTTTTCTTCCACTAGGCTTCTAAGTTTATAAGAATTACTAGTTTTAGACACGTGGATTGCACGTGTGTCCATCTCCACGATTATAACTACCCCCCTCCGATACTATTTGTGCTAGTACATGTGAGTTTCGAATCATTAGCAGTGTTTCTTAATTTGATATTAAGATATTCAAAGTTTTTGATCGTTCTTAGACACTATTACTATCCAAGATGACGGTTTTGTGTTGAAAGTTGAAAATAATTTTATGTAAATGGGGACTATCCCGCGGATAGCCCATACACTAGCATAATTAGAATCGGTGCAAAGATAGATTTTTTTTATTTTGATCCATGTGGAATGAGCGAGAAGAGGAAGAGTTTGTTGTTTCTTCCAAAAACATATAGGTGTTTTGGTCTTGCTATTTAAAGAAGTAAATTTATGTCGATGAAGTTATGATAGAAAGTAATGTTAATTGTAGATACTCTAAATTTTAAAATTTTGATATTTTTTAGGTTCTATAATTTTATGGGTTGAACTGTTAAATTAGTAATCAAAATTCAAATTGACCTTTCTACTTTAGGAATAGGTGACAAATATAACGTCTACCAAATCAGGCTCATTAATTTTATTTGTGTTATTAATATGTGAAAGGTCATTTTTTTGTTGATATGATGGAGATGATCCCTTAAGATAGTTTAATCGGCTTTGTATAAGGGATGTGAGATTACTGGGTGGTAGATTATTTAGGATTAATGGGAATGTAAATCTTTTTCTCCTAGGATAATGTAAGAGCTAGGTTATCATTATTTGGGTTTTAGGTATAGTGTAGGTTTGTCTTTACTGTGCTTTTAAGTTTATAAGAATTATTAGTTCCCAAAACTTGAATTGTACGGATGTCCCATTCTGACTTGTGTGAAGTTGTTGTAAATATTTATAAAAGATGTCAACAGAATGACACTCCACTGAAGACATAGAGAAACTAACCATTATTAGTTCAATTTTTCAAATTGAGGAGCCCATTTTTTTTATTGTGTTATTTATTATAGCTTGTATATTTTGTTGATTATTTGCATATTGTTCTCATTATTCATTGTATATTGTTATTGCATTTCATGACATAATTTTCGATAAATGGCAAGTAGAATGCATTAGAACAAAGTCGGTTACATGACTTTTCACGAGTGTCCTTCAGTAAAGCATATTTGAATTCTTTTACAGTGATAAACGAATAGTTGGCTTGTGATCATCCAACATCGTTATTATTTACACGCCGTGGTTTATCCAACTAGGGTAACCTGGTATCTTTTTAAGACAAACTCTTAGTCAGCTAACGTAGAGCAAAGCAAAAAAACTCGTATTAAGCATGACACAACACTCAAAACATAGCTGTATAAGACATGCGCATTCATTGTTGGTATGTTATGTGATAGACATGTTATACATGAATATGTTGTAGGATAGTCCATTATTTCAAAGCCACTCTTGCTAACCTAGTTTAGAATATTTATAATCCAACTCTAATTTTCAGTCAAGTCATAATTTTTTTGAACTACGTTTGACCTGATTTCTGCTTCGATGGGATACATAGATGACATAAGGGCTCAATCATTTTCCCCGTAAGCTTTCCAATTTTTTAAAACGGAAGCTGGGGAAAAATATTTTCGGGAGGTATCTTAAAATTTAAAAAATGAGATAGTTGTCACAAGAATACCGGAGGTTGTTGAAACAGAAATAGGGGCAAAATTTCTAAGGAATTCCATAAAAAATATCACCAACGTTGTACTTAGACTCCAGCTTTATGAGCCATCTTTCCGAGTTGGTTTGTATCTTTTGCATTAAATTCTGTACATAATGTATATTTATTGTATATCTTTGATTTTATTTATCTCATATTCCATAAAAAAATTGTTTTTTCAACAATTTTAATGTTTAGGTGGTCCGTCCTTCAATGTGACTCATTCATTTTTTTTACCTTTTTTATTTTTCTTTAAATAATAATAAAAAAAACTCTTTGTTAAATTTAGGTAGTCCGCCCTTCAATGTGACCCAATGATTTCTTCATTCTTGTTATATTTTCTTTAATAAAAAAAATATTTTTTGTTAAAATTAGGTTGCCCGCCTTTCAAAGTGCTCATTGATTTTTCACTTTCATTATTTTTCCTTTCAAAAATTCATTTGGTTGGTCAAAATATAGGTTTTATGATATATAAGAACTACGCAAACTTGATTCTCATCAATGAGATACGTAGGCATCCCTTTTTGAATTCGATATTCTTTATTCAAAAAATTTAATGTTTTTATTCTTTTTAAAATGTTCATATTTTTAAATTGATTTTTGACTTGATTGGTGGCAACACAATTCAGGTGTGCATGTGAACAATAATTTATACAATAGAGAAGAGTGATTTCTTGTTAAACCATAGATTCTTTTTGGTACCTCTCATTCATACTTTTGTTAAACTTGAAAATATTTTCTTGCATACATTCAAGATTAGAACAAAACCAGATTCATTGTTTCATGTGCATTGTGTGGTGAATTTTGTGTAAAATTCAATTGTTTTGCATTGTTAATCAAGATTTTGGCCTAAATGTTTATTGAGGCAAAATTCTGAGTAATGTTTGATTTGCAAAATGATTATAGGTCTCCTTTGACTCGTTTGAGCATTTCAAGCCTACCAAATGATATCGACCCTTAGTACGTCCTACTTTGAGCCTTGAGCTTTTTCTTTGGAAAACCACATTTTAGCTTATAGCCTTTTTAAATGCTTATATGCACTAATTCTTTTTGGCCTGACTTTCTTGAACGTACTGAAAACATGCAAGTTAACCACGTGTATCCCAAGATAGTTAATACATAATACCTTGAAAATATTATAATAAATGTGTGATAAATTGTACAAAAATTGAAGAGAAAAACATAAGTTCAAATCGATGAAAAATAAATTTATTCAACCGACATTCTTATCATTACAAGATACATCGACATTTTGAAATATGTTGTTGAATGAATTTCAAATGGAATATTAGAAAAAACTTTAATTTTATGCAATTCTTATAATATGTCACATATTCAACTTGACAAAAGTTTTTTTGATTGGTATAGCATAACTCGTAAGCTAAATGTCGAGTGTGTTTTGAAAATATTTTCCCCTTAGTTTTCATCTCCTTTCAAAGGAAGTTATGTTCTCTATCTTTTTACATTTGCATACATATTAAGAATTATTTGTCAAATCAGAATTGTGTTTTATAAACGTTGTATAGAACTTTGATCAACATATTGTTGGGTTTTATTTGCCCTAAATTTCTTACCATAAATAGGTTTTCCTTTAAGGGAAAGGTTTTTGATTGACAAATCCTTTTCTTGTAGGAAAATGTTTAGGACTCTATAAATAGAGGAATGTTCCTTCTAACTTAATTAGCATTCACAATGTAGTCTTAAGGGCTTTGAGAGTTTTGCTTAGAGGGAGAATTTGTTGTTCACAAGATTGGTACGTTATCACTTGTGTGAACCTCCCATGTATTCCGAGTGAATTTGGTTGAGATTGTTTCCCTTTGTATTTTATACTCTCATATTTATAGTGAATTGCTCATCTCCTTTGTGGACGTAGGTCGATTGACCGAACCACGTTAGATCTTTATGTCTTTTGGTATATTTCTCGTTGTCTTCTTACTCATGGTCTTTCGAGGTTTGCATTGCTAGCTTCCGTATTTACACCTGCTTATTTTCGTTCCTAACAACTGGTATCAAATCTAAGGTTATCTATATGGAGGGGAATATGAGCAAGATGGTATGTCTAAACGGAAGAAACTACAACATATGGAAAAACAAGATGAAAGATCTATTGTTTGTGAAGAAGATACATCTTCCATTTTTTCTGCTCATAAACCCGAGAATGTGACCGATCAAAATTGGGAATTTAAGCACCAACAAGTATGTGGATATATAAGACAATGGGTTGAAGATAATGTTCGCAACCATATTGTGAATGAGACACATGCTAGAACATTTGGGGAAAAGTTGGAGACGCTTTATGCTTTAAAAACTGGTAATAACAAGTTGTTCTTGTTAAAGCAGTTGATGACCTTTAAATACAAGGAGGGAAGTCCTATTCTTGATCATATAAATGATTTTAGGGTATTCTTGATCATCTATCAGGAATGGGTGTTAATTTTGATGATGAAATACAAGGACTTTGGCTTCTTAATACTCTACCGGATTCTTGGGAAACTCTTTGTGTTTCTTTAACAAATTCTGCCACTGGTGGAAAGGTAACTATGGAATATGCAAGAGTGGTGTGTTGAATGAAGAGGTTAGAAGAAAATATCAAGACACATCTTCACATTCAGATGTTCTATATACAGAAGATCGAGGGAGACATAAGACAAGAGATCCGAGAGTAGTAGAGGTAAAAGTAGAAGCAACTCAAAATTCAAGAATCCAAATATTATATGTTATCATTGTGGAAAGAAAGGACATATTAAAAGATTTTGTAAGCAATTGAAGCAAGATCTTAAAGAAGGGAGAAGGAAGAAAACAATGAAAATAATGTTGTTGTTGTTGTCCAAGATGACCTTCTCTTCACTTGTGATAAAGAAGTCATCAATTTTGTATCTCAAGATACAAGTTGGATAGTAGATTTTGGAGCTACATCACATGTCACACCAAGAAAAGACTTCTTTTCATCTTATACTTCTGTTAATTCTGAGGTGTTAAAGATGGGTAATGCTGGTGAGGTTAAGGTGTTTGGTGTTAGCATTGTTTGTTTGAAAAATACCAGTTCAACGTTGGTCCTTTAGAATGTCAAGCATGCTCCAGACATTCTCTTAAATTTGATCTCTGTAGGACAACTAGATGATCATGGCTATCATAATGACTTGTGCAATGGCCAATGGAAGCTCATTAAAGGCTCACTGATTTTTAGCTCGAGGAAGAAAACATTCAAATTTATACGTGACACAAGGATCGATTCTTGGTGACACTATAAATTTGGTGGAGAGTGAGACTTTATCAGAATTGTGGCACAAGAGGCTTAGTCATATGAGCGAGAGAGGAATCACCTGTTCGGATAAGAAGAATTTGCTTGCTGGTATGAAACAAACAAAGGTGAAAAGATGTGTTCATTGCTTAGCAGGGAAACAGAAAAGAGTTTCTTTTCACAGTCATCCTCATTCAAGAAATTCTGAGCTATTGGATCTAGTACACTTTGATTTTTGTGGTCCTTTCAAAGTGAAGTCAAAAGGTGGTGCACTTTACTTTTCTACTTTCGTTGATGATCATTCTCGCAAGATTTGGGTATATCCTTTAAAATCCAAAGCAAGTGCTTGATATGTTAAATAGTTTCAAGCCTTATCTGAGAGACAAACGGGAAAGAAATTAAAATGTATTCGCACTGATAATGGTGGTAATATTGGTCCCTTTGATAACTACTGCAAATCGCAAGGAATACGTCATCAGAAGACTCCTTCAAAGACTCCTCAATTAAATGGTTGGCAGAGAGGATGAACAGAAATTTAGTTGAGAGAGTTAGATGTGTGCTTTCAGAGGCTAAAATTCTAATTCTTCTTGGGCTGAAACACTTAATATTGTTGCTTATGTTGTCAATTTTTCTCCTGTTGTTGCTTTGGATGGTGATGTTCCAAACAGAGTTTGGTTTGATAAGGATGTTTCTTATGATCACTTGAAAGTGTTTAGGTGTAAAGCTTGTGTGCATGTTCCAAAATATGAGAGGTCGAAATTGGATGTTCAAAACTAAGCAATGTATCTTCATTGGTTATGGTCAAGATGAGTTTGGATATCGCTTTTATGATCCAATTGATAAGAACTTATTAGAAGTCGTGATGCTGTGTTCTTTGAATATCAAACTATTAAAGATTTGACAAGAGTGAGAAGAACTATTCTCATACTAATGAGAGCTTAGTTGATGTTGATCCAAAACCTATTATTGATACATCTTCTGCACATGAGGGAACCTAAGGCAATGATCAGATAATGATGAGAGTGCAGAACATATAATGTTCCTACTGATGATGTTATGGTGATATCAACCAACTCATGTTGGTATGACCTTTCGGATGCTCCAGAAACTCTTGTAAAATTTACTAGAGAAAAGCGAAGCTCAACACGTTATTCTCCTAATGAGTATATCCTCTTAACTTAATGAGAGAGCCTAAAGGTTATGATGAAGTAATGCTAGATACTCATAGAGATAGGTGGGTAGAAGCCATGGAAGACGAGATGAAGTCACTCTTCACGAGAATGGCACTATGAGCTAGTGGAGTTACCGAAAGGTAAGAAAGCTTTAACAAATAAATAGATATTTAGATTAAGCAAGATCAACATACATGTTGCACCTAGATACAAGGCTAGGTTAGTCGTCAAAGGTTTTGGTAAAAAAAAGGGATTGACTTTGATGAAATTTTCTCTCCTGTTGTGAAAATGTCCTCCATTCGTTATTTGTCTAGCCTTAGCCGCAAGTCTAGATTTAGAGGTTGAGCAGATGGATGTCAAGACTGCCTTT